>CM032643.1:17762306-18346596 GCA_019097785.1 Fraxinus excelsior | reverse complement strand
AAAGAGTTTGCAGAATTCATCAAGGTATTATTTCTATCACAGTTTCTATCTAAACATAAAGCAGATCCTTGTTTGGGAATCGAAATTTGCTTTTTACTTCCGCTGCGCATTGATTAAGTAGGTTCCCAACACCCTACCCATACCGTAAATCCCTAATTTCTCAGATTTCCCATTTCTCCCTCACTCCCTAGCTATCTCTCTCTCTCTCTCTCTCTCTAGCCACCATCACCACTACGCCCCGCCGGAGATACCGCTGGAGATTGCGGCGCGATGCTCATGGCGCCACCACCGCAGTGGCATCGATCTGAAGCAACAAGTGTCCACAGCCTGGTCAGCTCGAAACAACCACTCACGGCCAAACTCAACAGTCACTCGTCGATTTTCACTGCAGCAGTCATATCATCTCCTCTCCCCTCCCGGCGATCTCCTCTCCATTCCATCCCACTACCGTCATCTCTTCTCCTCTCCCCAGTGATCTCCTGTCTGTGTTTTTTTTGTTTTGATCGTCGGTGGTGGATCAGTAGTTTGGGGTGGTTTTATTGAATTTGGCGGTGAGTTGGTGGTGGTGGTGGATCGGCAGCTTCATAATGCTTGACGACTGATGTAGGGTGGATCGACGGTTGGGGTAGATCTGGCGTGGGTTTGGTGTGGTGTTTTAAGTGGTGGCGGTGGAGGCTATGGAAGTACGTAGATGAGCAGTCCAAGAAGGAGATCAAGGACATCCTCGTGAGGTACGCTAGGACCTTGCTTGTGGCAGATCCTAGATGCCGTGAACCCGAAAAATTTAGTGGTAGGTTGCGGTGGTAGGAGATGATGGTGGTGGTGGTTTTGGTTGCGGTGCAGGTTGATTGTGGTGGTGGGAGATAGGTGGTGACGATGGTAGAATTGGTTGGTTAACTGTGGAAGCAATGTTTGTGGAAGAAGAGTCAGGTTATGTGGAAAGCAACGGTGGCAGCGAAGTTTGTTGTGTGATTGTGGATCTATAATGATTTGGTGATAGTGCGATTTTGGTGATTGTGGATGTGTGGTTGGTGGTGGAGGGGGTTTTGGGGGTTTTTTTTGTTGGTGGTGGTACAAGTGGATTTGGTGATGTTGGTGGTGGATATTGGTGGCGGTGAGGTGGTTTTGCGGTGGATGATTTGTGTGGTTGTTGGCGATGGTAATGTTGGCAGCGGCGATGATGCGGGTGGTGGCAATGGTGAGGTGGTGGTCACAGAAGTCGGTGGTGGTCACGATGGGTGGTGCTGTTGGTTCTGGCGACAATGACAGTGATGGTTACGAGGGTGGTCACAGAAGTCGCTAGTGGTCACCAAAAAAATCTAACTGTAACCTTAAAATTGTAACAAAAATTAATATGTGATCAATAAATTTGAAAATATATGACTGATAGATAGCTATGACCAATGCTATAACCTGAGCCATGTGTAAAAATATTATGTGACCTATGTTGTGGCCATTTGAAAATAACATGGGACTATGAACAAAATCGTGAGCCATGTGCAATATATTCTGTGACTTGTGTTGTGACCATTTGAAAATAATTCGTAACTATTAACAAAAATGTGAGACATGAGCATTATTATGTTATCAATCATTATAAACAAAAAAGCATGCGTTGTGACTTGTGACATGGACTGTGACTTGTAACTTATGACTTGTGACCTGGGCTGTGACATGAGTTGTTGCCGAAATATTCATCGGAGTTGGAACGATTGCCGAAATAGGAGCAGTCTTCAGAATAAAATGACGGCGGAACGGTCATCGAAATATTCACTAGAATCGGAGCAGTTATATATATATATATATATATATATATATATATATATATATATATATATATATATATATATATATATTTCTTTTTATATAATTATGTATATAAATAAAAAATATATAAATATATGAATATGTATAGGTCAAAAATCTGATTTTTGAAATGTGAAAGATGTTTTATTATTTTTGAAATAGGGTAAACTTAAAGTAGGACTTGTGAATTTTTTCCAACAAAAAATTGAATTTAGAAATTGAGTTAGGTTGGGCTAGTTAGACATGGACTTGGCTTGGGAGTTGGAGCATTAATCACTAAATTAATTAATTTGTTTAGAAAAAAATTAAAATAATTTAATTAATTCAATATAAAAAATTATAAAAATTATTTAGATTCAGCTCTTATTTAGTACAGATCCAAACTCATCGGCTCTCGATATGAAGAACTGTTTGATTCGATTCGGTCCGATTCGATTCTAGAGTTTTGTCCTACCATAATTTCCTTTTTACTATAAAAAAAAGTATTTATAGTAAAAAAAAAAAAAAAAAAAAAAGTTGACAAGTATAATGTAGATATTTATTTAAAAATGGGTATAATTTCGGGAAAAATGCATGGGTGATGCATTTACTTTCACGAAATCAAAAATCAGACCCCAATGTTTAAATTTGCAAAAATCAGGTTTTCTCATTAATTAATTAATTATATTTTACAATTAATCTATTAAATTAAATATTTAACTTTAATATAATATGATTAAGTGATTAACCCACCCCACCCCTCCGGCGACCGTTCTCCACCACTACTCCGACGACTACTCCGGCCGGCGACCGTTCTCTACCACTACTCCGGCGACGGTTAATTCCGACGATTATTTTCCGGCGACTATTTTCCGGTGACCGTTGCTCCGATTGCAAGGTCACAGATATCTTATTAAGTAGTTAAAAAGTTAATTTCGGTCACAACTTATCAAATTATTCGGTCACAGATTATTTTGAAGTCACAGATGAAAAAATTTATTGGTCACAGCTTTTTAATCAGTCAAGTATTTTCAAATATGTAGGTCACAGATTCCTTTTCAGTTACAAATTATCAATTTTAAAGTCACAGTTCAATAGTTAGGTCACAGACACCAAAAGAAACCCACAACAGTTTAATAGTTAGGTCACAGACCGCCATAGTTCAATAGCAAGGTCACATACACCAAAAAAACTCACTACAGTTCAATAACGAGGTCACAGACACAAAAAAATCACTACAGTTCGATAGCTTGATCACAGTCCCATTACACCAACAACACTTGGTCACAGGTCACGGACGACTAAATAATTGGTCACAGCCCCCATCCATCGCCGACCCTAATCCCTAAACCACCCACCAACAATAACACTACCACCATCGCGGCCTGAACAACACCATCAACGTCACCCCGTCACAACACCACCACAACTACCGCAATAATAATAACAAAACAATGTCTTCAGCATTAAATTAATTTTTGGCCCTAAACATTAAATCAAAACCTGCCTACAAGGCGTGACAGGCTTGAGTCATGCCGGAGAAATACCACATCGCCGGATCTAAAGCGACGCTGAATTGCTTGTTGCCAGCAGGCCCGGCAGAAGCCAAAATCTGGCAGCAGCCCAGATCCGACAGAAGCCAAGATGCTGCTGCCGGTCAGCAGCGTCGCAGGCGCTGCACGTTGCAGGCAGCAGCGTCGCAGGCTGCTGCCGGTCAGCAGCGTCGCAGGCGCTGCACGTTGCAGACAGCAGCGCCTGCGACGTTGCTAAACTGCTGAATGGCAGCTACGACGCTGCTGATCGGCAGCAGCAGCGCCTGTCGCAGCTACCGTTCAGCAGCGCCTGCGACGTTGCTGAACGGCAGCTGCGACGCCGTTCAGCAGCAGGGAAGGGGAAGAGGGAGGAGGGGGAGGGGGAGGGAGAGGGAGGAGGGAGGGGGAGAGGCAGGCGGGCCGGGGCGGTGGTTGGGCGGTGGCGGTGGAGGCGGCGGTGAGAGATGAGATGAAATGAAATGAATTAGGGTTTGGTTAGAGTTTTATATTTAGATAAAGTTTGTGGGGTAGGTAGGAGGGTGGATATATATTTAATTTAATTTAAAAATATTATTATTAATATTAATTGTGAAATTAAAATCTGATTTTTGATTAAATAAAGTATAAACCTGATTTTTAAAAACATAAAACTAAACACCTGGTTTAGTGTAATTTCCTCAATCAATTTTGATCCGAACTAATGAAACCCAACAAGCAATGATATTCATAATGGGCCGGAAGAAGGTCGAGCTACGGGCCTTAATCCAATAAGTAGTAGGTGAGCAGCAGCTGTGAAAGAAGAATTATCTGCATTCCAACCAAAATAAATAATAAATAGAAGAATTCTTTAATCAGAGTAGAGATTGAAGGTTTGGAATTTCTACCTTTGCAAGGAATTAACCATAAGCAGGAGCTGCTTCTCTCTCCTGTCTCCAAGTCAGGTTTTAATGCATACTCTTCGTATCTAATAATATGAATTGTATATTGTTACGTATACGCATACATATTGTGCTCTGTGTCTATACCTTGTTTCCTGTGTCCAGGGATACTGAATGATATTTTTCCGGTGAACAGGTATGATGATGGTCTAGTTGGAATTAATATTCTGTAATCTTTATCAGTAGAAATTCGTAATAGACCAGATATAGGAAAATATGGAAATAGGAGGTTTAGAGAAGAAAAGTCTTACTGATATGTGGCCTGGGGATAAAATGAATTCAGACCCACCCTTAAGTTGACGTTGTGGTAAGTGATGGAGCTTGGTTTTGGTAATGACTGGTTATCTACTTGTGTGAATAATTTGTAAAATAAGGAGTAATTGGTGTTCTATTTAAGAAGTCCCAAATAATGAATTTTAGTTCGTAAAGGGTACTATTGGGGTGATTTGAAATTGTTTGGGCACTGATATTGAATTTAGTGAAACTCCCGTAAAGCAATATGTGTTATAGCTCAGAAATAAACCTGTTCTCTTTTCTCAAATGATGTTGCTAGTTCGAGAAGTTTTTTGGCTGTGGAAACTGAACTAGAATTCTTTCGTTGCAAGAGTTCATTTTCTGCAGTGAGCGCGTCTGAAAAATTATGAAAAGAGAGAAGTAAATTAAACTGGGGTTGAAGAAAAACCAGAGTTGTTGGCAATATGAAAATATCCTTGGCACAAATGGCAAGGGTTGCGTAACTATTTACATGGATTTGTTTACTATTTCTTTTAAGTTCTATTTTGAACTTAAGTTTGCCATTAGCTTACGAATGAATCTCTCTGACTATTTTTATATTTTACTGTTTTCAAATTAAGTTTTCTTGTTTTCAATAGAAATGTCAAGAATTATATGTTTTTGAGATTTTTTTACAATTTGAGAATTTCTATAAAGTTGGACAAGTACACTACAGTGTTATATTATGTGTAATTCTGAAATTATGAAAATAAATCTGTTGTTTATGTTGAGACATTTATCATTTTTATGAGCTCTGAAAAGTATAATCGACGTCTTTTGAGTGTAGTATGCTTCCTCAGAGGGTCCTCTCTGTTTCATTTCCTTTGGGGCTTTTTCTCATAGACTCCAGATTTCATTTGTTTCACATTAGCTAATTGATATTCATCTTTTTGTTGTTTTCTTAATTTTTTTCATGTTTAATTCATGATCAGGTGACTTAGCAATGTCTCTTTGTTGGTGATAATGCTTTATGGGCCACACTGATACACCGAGCTTGTTGTTTGCGGCTGCTGTTTGGTGTGCTACATACGCTTTGGTTGCTGTTCAAGGGGTCTTCCGTGTTTTTGATTTTCTCTTGACCTCCATTTTCAGTTAATTTTGAGTAATTTGAGAATCATATAGAAAGGGAAGAAAAAAGGCCATCATGGGCTACGCACAACTTGTTATTGGCCCTGCAGGCAGCGGAAAGGTGATTTATCTATTTGTACCCTTTAAATCTTACCAATATATCTTCTCGATAAGATGGATTTTGGATTAAAATTTGTCATTAATGATGGTTAAACAGCAGAGTTGTTTCAAATCTGAAGTTCTCTTTTTTCATGAAATTTTTATTTGATATTGATAGTAATACATAATTTCTGACCAAGGACCTATATTAATTATGGCTTGTTATAGTCTACTTATTGCTCTAGCTTGCACCAACACTGTGGAACTGTGGGCCGAACAATTCATATTGTAAACCTAGATCCTGCGGCTGAGAATTTTGACTATCCAGTAGCCATGGGTGAGTATGACTGGTTTATATATATGCTCATTTGATCTGTGCCCTCATTTGATTTCTTGAGTTTTGAATTTGCAGATATTAGGGAACTCATTTCTTTGGATGATGTTATGGAGGAACTTGGATTGGGTCCAAATGGTGGACTTATTTACTGCATGGAGTATCCTTTTCACTTCAAATTCCTGTTTTCCAAATTTATTTTTTTGTCTACTTAGCATGCTGTGTTTTCATTTTTGAGTTATCCAGTCATGTTATGGAGTTATCGAGCTTCAAAAATGGTCTTTCAAGGAAGTGATGAACTTGCTTTAATACTTCTAAAAATTTTTATATTATTGTATTTGTTGGACATGTAGTGCCTTAAATCCTGAAACTCAGGCACCTGGAAGAAAATTTGGATGATTGGCTCTCAGAAGAGTTGGACAATTACTTGGATGATGATTATTTAGTTTTTGACTGTCCAGGTGCACACATATTTTCCTATCTCAACTGTCTCTATTTCCTTATACATTGTTACTGCCTGTTAACCCCTTTGTTTTGTGTTTTTAAAGAGTTATATATGGAAAAATAGGTTGGGTGCATCTTTCAAGAAAGCTCTGATAATTTCTATTTTTTGGATGTTTAAATAGACTTGAACCTTTTATTCCCATCCTCTACTTGTAGAATGAAATGCTTCTCTCAAAAGGACCAGAAACACTATGTTTACATGTCATTGAGAAGTACATTAACTTAAATACAACAATAATAAGTGACAACGCATAGTATACAAAGCTATAAAAATGAGTCAAAGTTGATTGCCCCACAATAACACTTACGTGCAATTATTCTACCAAGCTACTATGGGAATAGCCTTGTGCACGCTGAGAAAAAAATCATGGGGAGAAAATGATATTAGATACCCGGAAGTCCTAGCGGTAAACAATGGATATCTAGTGTTGATGCACGATGCGAATGGTATTATAACTTATGGGTTAACTATCTAGCCTCAATTCATGCATCCCCTAGTCCTTTTATAATGATCTTTGTAATGAGCATCTTTTGTTGACGTGTCCACCTACGCGAGCACCCTGTAGCTTTCCTCACATACTTTGATCAAGATATTTCCAGTCTAAGTCATCCTGATTAGCCCTTCATTATTATCAAATAGATAGAAAAGGTTTAGATAGATGAAACTAAAGGAATTGATGGAGCGAGTGGTTTAATTCGACAAAAAGTAAATAAATTTTTTGGGGCTTTGATATGCTGCACATCCTTCTAAAAGAAGGGTGCCGACCACGTGTATAATTGGTTCATTGTTATTGTCAACTTGTGTAACGAGGTATTAGGTAAGTTTTGTGACGAGCACAACCTAGTGTTTAGTTGTCATCAATAAGTTTGGAACCTTAAACGAGATGATGTGATTAGCTGAATGAAGGTAAGGATGACATCTAAGTGATCATATCTTTTATGTCCTTGGTAGTTGAAGCATCTGTGCTACAAAGTGTGCAATGGTGAGGACTAGGGACCAAAATTTTGGAGGATCAAGCTAACCAACCAATCATCAATTTGGATTGTAGGCTACCAAAGACTTGCAAGTCAAAATCACTTGTAATCAGCTATACAACAATTAATTCATTCACAACCCTTATATACACCCCTTCAAATGGTAGGAGTTGACCATATCCAAAGTGACTACTCACTATAATAGAGGGATGTTGAAGGCAAGCTAATTAACGAGAGTGATGTCACCATTAGGTAGCCATCCTAAAAGGTGTAACTCAATGCTTTTCCTCGTGGAAAGCTTACGTTTGTTAGGTATTTTGGTTTGACGCTACTTGTAAAACCAAAGAAAATGAAGCTACATATATGTTGAACTTGGAAATGAAACTCCTTTTTTGTTTCTTGAAGTTAGAATTATCACCAACGTAATGACCTTGTCATCCATGGTTGGAATAAGTTGATTGGATCTCCTTTTGTTGAGTCAAGAAAGCGTGTAGTGATCAGCAAACTGCTCGGAGGATTCAAATTGGACAACTATTTAAACTGTTGTTGAATCCATGTATAGATGAGATAATTTGGCAAGTGAAAACAATTTAGTAGCCAAGAGAAGAAAGCAAATTGATTCTCAAATAGTGGTGACTAAAGTGAGAGCAATCTAAGAGTATGTTTAACAAAGATTTTTTAAGATTATAAGGTAGTTAAACATCATTTTTATCCACATTCCATAGGACCACAACCTTTATCTACTTTTTATCTATACATTTCGGAGAACCCACAAGTTATAATCTACAAAAATCTTTACCAAGACATGTATTGCATGTGAAAATGAAATACTTCCTTTGTGACCCTGTTTTAGCGAGTAGGGATTTTAACTTTTGACATCATGGTTAGTGCCCAAGTACAAGATATAGGATTTTTTTTTTTTTTTAAAATCTCCATTAGTATTATCCTTGGGAGTATTCCTAAAAAAGGAACAATGGGGTGTGGAAAGTTATGAAATACATTTCAAATGTTCAGATTGTTTAATTATATGTTATGCAGAATGTTGATCATGGCAGAGGAAATGAAAGGTTCAACAATAATGTAGATACGGCTACAAAAAGAACATTTATAGCAATGTTTATCTTTCATACTATTATGCTTTAATTTATACAACACTTTTTTTACTTAGGATGTCTCTCATTTTGAAATCTGCATTCATCTTTGTAAAGTTTTGTTTTAAAATTATTGTTTGTTTAGATTTGAGGTCCCATAATTTCCTCGTGATTTGACCAGTGACTTGATACTTTTGGCTGGCTGGGTAATACCTAAGTTGAGCCTAATAAAAAGGCGAGTAAAGGATTCAAGAGCATAATGCATGACATATATACTAATTTAGGCACAAATGGAGGACAAGTTGACTTGTAACATTTTAGAAAAAAAATTAATTTTAAGAACTCTGAGAGCTTGTGAAAGGATGTTGTTAGGCTGCCATTGATATTGAGAAAATAAAGCTTGGCGAACAAATGATATTAGGGGTGTGTTTGAGCCACATTATTTTGGAAGAATGTATTTTGGAATAGTAAATTGATGTAGAATGTGGTTGAAAAAAAATGAAAAGTTATTGATGTGATGGAAAATAATATTTTATTGAAGAATGTGGTTGAAAATGAGTAGAAGAATGAGAATGAAAAATTTAATGTGTACCAAACAGGGGCTAGATTCTTGAATAGGTTAGCAACAAACGATGAATACCAAGTGTCGTGCGTATTGACTTACGCCTTGTTCTAACTAATGCGTTAAGTATGCAAAAGCAAATTAACTTTATCAAACTCAATATGGTCACATCCTTTCGAAAGAAGGGTGCCTTTTGAATGCGTGAATAGTTAGCACATGGCTTATAATGACCACAATTTTCCTTATCTTCCCACTTTTTCATTCTTTTAGCTTATGGGCTCTTCTTGTGTGAACGTTACTTATCTATATTGTCCATTGGGGTTGGGGTCCCAACGTAGATTTATTTAGCACCTCCTAGTGATTCAAACTCAACACTCCAATTCTAGAAACTCAACTTAAAAGTGTTAGAATTTAATTATTGTTAGAAAATAATAAATGTGAAAGGTGTCAATATGTTTCAATAATTTAATAATTGCAGAATCAATAGTTATTAAATGTTTTTATTGATGATGACAATAGTTGTAGAAAGCAAACTACAATTTGAAATGATTTACTAAACTCAAATTTAAATGACATTAAAGGGTTAAGGTGTTTTATTTCAGAAAAAAGTAAAAGATTTAACATAGGAGAATACCGTGTCTATCTTGCTTCAAGCAGTCATCTTGAACCATCTAGCTCTCACTATCTGAAAATGTGAAACATAGGAGAATACCATGTCTATCTCACTCCAAGCAGTCATCTTGAATCATCTAGCTCCCACTATCTGAAAATGTGAAACAAGCTAATTTCCAATAAGTAAACCACATGATGTGATGCAATTTATTTAAAAGAATTGTTTTCTAAAATATTTATTCCCTTTTCCTTTATTGTTTCTTAAAAAAGACATTAAAATTGTACGCTCACATAGTGTATCGTCTAGTCAATTAGAATGCAGTAGACGATTATTATTTGGAACTTGTTCAATCTACAGGTAATGTCGCAAAGCAGTTAGTATTAGACATTCAACATTTATTATTTGAGTGCGTCGGTTCCCACGTCCCATTTTGTATTCACACCCTTTCATGGCATAACAAACACCTCTTTGAAAAAATTGGGATACATATCTTTAAAAAATTCTTTGCCAACATTATTAACCTACATGCATGCTGATAGTTACATCAGCGTAATTATATGTGTGTCATAATAAATATTAATAAGTTAATCACAATTTTAATAATTTTGCATGTATAAAAGTAAATTGGTAAGGATTCAAGGTAAGCGAACCTCTTCAATGTTCACAAAGAATATTTTTAAAAGACTTGTATTCCATTTTTTTTTTATTTTTTTATTTTTAATGAGGTGTATATCAAGTCATGAAAGGGGTTGAGTGACAAATGGATTGTGGGGGACCCATACACCTAACTAACGATAATGTCGAAAATCTAATTTTTACACTGCAATACTACAGAGATTGAGCGGGTTTCAAAAAATAATGACTCACTTTATTTTGATCGGCTAAACAATACACTAAAGTGAGGTCACAATATCAATTTTTTAAAACAAACAATAAAGGAAAATTGATACATGTTTTGAAATCCAATTTTTTTTATATAAATGCATATCATAAGCATGCATCATGTACATGAGGTTTGCCTACAGACATTAGCTCATTTTATGCTATCCCCTCATTCTCTAATGATGAACTTGATGATTCGAGATGATTGCTTGGGGCGAGATGGACTGGGTTCCATGTTAGATTTTTTATTGTTTATGAAATAATACTTTGACCCCTTAATGTTATTTGTTTGTTTTCAATAAATCATGAACTTCAATAAAGACCTTTAACATTCTATTGCTTTTACAATTATTGAATTAATGAAATTCATTGATGTTTATTTTCTTTTAAGAATAACTGTCCACTTTTTTGCATTTAATATAATGTATACTAAATTCTATGTCTAGGGGTTTGTGGACGTGAGGTATTACAAGGTGTTGCGTAAGTCCCTCAATGAGCACACCCTAGTGTTTGGTTGTCATTTTTAAGCTTGGAACCTTGAACACACTGTTGAGATAAGCCAAACAATAGGAAGGATGAAAACAAGTGACCATATTCCCTTATGCACATGGCAATGCATGTTGTACAATGACCAAGCCAAAGGGTTGCAATCTCAACCCATTTAACCAATCGTCAATTTGGATTGTACAACTCACCTTTACTGGCCATTCTCACTTGACCATATAAGAGTGAATTCATTCATAGTCCTTGTACGCATCACGCTTCACACTATATGAGTTAGCCATATAGTCAATATTAACCACGAGGAAAGGAATTTCCAAAGGCAAGCTGAGTAATGGGAGACTGGGAGTGAAATAGTCGTTGAGTACCCATACTAAAAAGTGTGACTTAATTGATTCTTTCTTAAATGGAGCTAATTTTTTGTTGGATATTTTTTTCTTCTCATACCTACAACCAAAGGAAAAGAAAGCAAGTGGTTCTCACAATAGTGGTAAGTGGAATGGGAGCAACCGTGACTTCCCTCATGGGCTGAGTGTGGCTACTGGTGATTCGAACTCTTGACAGCACTGTTAGTGGAGAAGTACTCTAATCCTTTTAGCTACAAGTCCTATTTCTTCTCTGCTAAAATTTTCCTCTGGAACAACCTAAAAGCTCCTAAAAATAGGAACCTGTACAGGAATGGGATGCTATGAAATACATTTTAACTGTTAAAAAGGAATAGTATGGTATACAAAATATTGATCATGGCAAAAAAAAAGTATTGGGCAATAATATAGACACAACTACAAAAATGCAGGGGATGCATGAATGAACACACACACACACACACACTGCCAATTTTGCAGAGAGAAGAATAGTTTTAGCAATTTTTATCTTTAGTTTAGCATGATATTTTAATTTACACAACACATTAACTTATGACCCACCTTATATGTACTCCTATTTATACATTATATTTTTGTATAATTTTTTATTAATTTGTGGTCTAACAATACCTTCTGGTTGAACCAGTTACTCAACACCATGGTTGGATCAATAGTCCAATAGCCAGGTCAAATGCCCCAATAACTATAGGGGTGAACCAAGTAGATTAAGGAGCATAATCCATGACATATATGCTAATTCAGCGCAAAGGTTGAATAGGAAAACATTTACTAAAAACAATTGTCATAGGAACTTTGTCTATTGAATGAAAATGACTGAGCTGATTGTCAAAAGCTTGCTTTAAATTTTCTATTCTCATAAAATCATATATTTATGAAATAAAGCAACAACTCATCTTTCAATTCAGTACATTGAGGAGATGCATCAAAATATTTTGATTTTGATTTTGATTTGAATCATATACAATATGTGAAATGTATGTGGACAACTGCATCTAAATTTTGGAAATTCATGTAACATACATGTCTCACTGATTTTTTCATTTTAGTATATGAAATATGCATAGATATTATGCATGTTTGTGTGTTAGAATTTCAGTTTTGTTGACTTCCTATGAATTTACAGGCCAGATAGAACTCTTCTCTCATGTTCCGGTGCTAAAGAACTTCGTGGAGCATCTAAAGCGTAAAAATTTCAACGTTTGTGTTGTTTACTTGCTTGATTCGCAGGTATGCACATCTATATTTTTGTAAAACAGTATATATTGGTATCATATCACCACCTTGCATGGACTGAACTCGTAGTTTTTGCATATCAGTTTATAACAGATGTGACCAAGTTTATAAGTGGCTGTATGGCTTCGCTTTCTGCAATGGTTCAACTTGAATTACCTCATGTTAATATTCTCTCCAAGATGGATCTTGTGAGAAACAAGAGGGACCTTGAGAAGTTAGTTGGTTTACATCACTCTGACATTTCTAACTTATTTCTTTTTCTGGATTGTGGTGCACACTTTTCCACTTATACATTTTTGCTTTATGTGCTGGCAATTACTTATTTTGTTTTTTCCGGTTCTCTCTTTTCCTTAGTTACTTGAATCCAGAAGCTACTACATTGCTGGCAGAGTTGAATCGGCGCATGGCTCCTCAATTTGAAAAACTAAATAAATCTCTTATTGAACTGGTACGTTCGATCATCTCTTATGTTTTGCATTGATATCAATTTTTTGGTTGAATGTAGAGCAGTGTATGCTGTTCAAACTTCAAACAGATTGAACATGATAAGCACATGTCTAATTAGCTTAAAAGTAGCTTATTGTGAATTTGGCGTAAACTGGAGTTGGAGCTAGAGCTTCTTGCTTTCGTAGGCTACATTAAGGCAGCTGAATGTCTATTCCATGTTAACTGATTATATCAAGCAACTTAAGTGAATCTTAAGAAATATATTTGTATTTTCCAATGATTTTGTGTGCAATACTACAACTCGATGATGTGTTTTAACTATTTTTATGAGTTGTTAACATTCCAGGAAAATGTATCTTTTAATGCATATATCATGTATGCACGATTGTAAATTCGTGTTATGGTATATCTGCATGTTCGCTAGTGTTTTGTAGTCCTCAGATACTTGCACGATATGTTGCGGCTGCTTAATTTTTATTTATTTTTAAATATCAGGTAGATCAGTATAGTATGGTGAGCTTCCTGCCTCTTGACCTGAGAAAAGAGACCAGGTACATTGCCTTCTTTCTCTGCATCTCCAGACATTATCAAGCTTTTAAAACCTGTTTCGGATTTGGCTGTTCCATTAAATACCATATGGCCTGCAAAAAAAGTTGACTAGTTAAAAACTTAATTATTTACTTATAAGTAAATTTTTAAGCTTAGCCAAACCTGGTCTAAAATTCTGGCTTTTAAATTATTGTGCTGCATGGTAGAGAGACTGAAGTGCACTAGCATTCTTGTTAATGCTGTATCCTTATTATATGAATTTGCATTTCTAAACTCCAGCATTCAGTACATCTTGTCGCAAATTGACAACTGCATTCAGTACGGGGAAGATGCAGACGTTAAGATTAAGGATTTCGACCCAGACGATGATTGAAGCTCAGAAAAATCTTAGGCTTAAATCCCATAAATCAAAATAAAAGTTTGCGACAATTGTTGTGTAACTAACTTTGTTTTACTGTTTGCTTCTACTATCTGGACTATTTGTGACTGACTGTGTATGATGAAGTTTGGTTCGCTTTCAATTAAAATTTAACTAGTCGAGTTTTAAGATTAAGAACCGCATATATCTGACTTCTAGTTATAGAATTTCGATTCGATTGGATTTCAAATTATCTTTTCTAATCTCTGAATTAAAGCAATTATTATATTAATTTCTGTGAATTTAATTTATTTAAATATTTTTGTCGCTTCAAATAAAAATATATGAAAGTGAAAAATATAAAACTTATAGTTTTGCACTTTTGTCATTTTTGTATGATGCATAAGAGAATCGAATTAGACCTAATGGTCTAGTTCCATCATTTTAAATGAAAACCATTTGATTTCGTGTATTCTCGTTTAAATTGAGTCATATGACTCATATCTAACCGTAGTATTGTTTGGTTCTTATTATTTTGAAAACATATTTTTTCCTCTCTTATTTTCGACTATACATTCTTTAATAAAATAATATTACAGACGAATTCAAAATTTTTCCTTATTTTTTAACTACGCATTTTCCATCAAAATTCTATATCAAAATGTATTTTGGACAAAAAAGTGGGGCACAAACATGCTCATGGTATGTGATCTATGAATTCTCAAGGAGAGAGATGGACTTAATGGTGTTGGACTTGATTTTTTGGTTTTAATAATGAAAAATTTTTATACCTAAGAGATTAAATATGATCAATTTTAAAATTAAGATACAATGTTTAAAACTTCAAAAATCGGATATCAATTAAATTTTATTTATGAAATAACTAATTAAAAATATATTTTATTAATTATATATATTAAGGTGACAATTCTATACAATTTGGTCACATACTATCGAATTAATAGATCACAAATTATTTTTAATCACAAATTAAAAATTTTATAGGTCAGAAATTATTTTACGGTCAAAAATAAAAAAAAATTATAGTTCACAAATCAAAAACTTTATATGTTACAATTTATTTATCGATCACAAATCATAAATTTTATAGGACAACTTAAACTTCTGTCTAGCTGCATCAATTGCTTCTTTAAAATTAGTAAAACATTTATATAAAGGGGCTGAAAAATCTTTAATACAGTCTAAAACTTCTAATCATGAATGAAAAACTCCTAAATTTTTACCTTTTACAACAACATAAAAACTTAAACTTGATTCTGTTCTGATTAAAATGTTCTGACAATGCATTCATGCATGTAAGAAAGTATTTCTGATCTTTTGGATTCTTATTATAAGAAATCCATAAATTATCTAAAATACACTTTTCTTCTTTAAATAATGAAATATGAGATAAAGTTTTAAATGAAATATTACTATTAGGAAACACAAGAAGTTCTTGATTTGTTTCCAAACCTTAAACGATCTTGCAAGAATGGTCTGTTCTGGCTAAAAAAAGTTTGAGGTAAAATTCTTGATGCAAATTAGTTTTCCAGATGAATCCCTGGTCTTAAAAGTCTGAGCCTTGACATCTGTAAAATAATTTTATGTTAAAACAAAATAATTTTTATCTACTATCATTCTACTTAATATATCTGTTGCCTTGTTATCACTACCTTTAATATGTTCGAATTGTATATTAATCCATGTATTTGTAATTCTATCTATAAAATTTAACCATCTACGTGTACTACTCCTTTTTTAATCTATTTTCATTTTATTAATAAAAGAAACTATTGCTATACAGTCTATTCTTATTGTTATTTCTTTTTTAGAAATAATAAATAACTCAAAACTATCTAATGCATAATTTACAGTTAATAATTCTGCATCTATACTATTTAAATTTCTTTTTTCTTTATAATTTCCACTATTGTATCTACAAATTTTTGCTGTACTTTTATCAGTATATTTATTAGGTTTGCAAATTAAAATTGTTCCCCATCCTAATATATTTTCATATGTTTCTATTATTAAATAATCTGTATCTAATGGCATAGATAATTCATGTAAGTTCTTATCTTATTTTTTATTTCCTTTACTAATTTTACATCTTCTTGATTAAAATTTTTTTGTCCTGTTGGTGAAGTTTTTGCATATAATGGTTATACAATTTTCCCTAAATCTTTTATAAATGGTCTTGCATAATTTACCAATCCTAAAAATTTCTGAATTTGCTTTAATTCTTCTATTTTATCTAGAAATTCTAAAGCTTTTTGAGAGATATGAGGTTGAAGTTTAATTTTCCCTTCTCCTATATTAACTCCTAAGAAATCTATGAATTCTTTAAATAAAACCATTTTCTTTTTATTAATAATTAAACAATGTGTAATAAATTCTGAGAAAATTATTTGTAAATGTCCCCTATGTTCTCTTCTATTTTTACTAAATACTAGAATATCATCTATATAAGCTATCACAAATTTACTATGTTTATTAAAAATATTTTCCATTTTTCTTTGGAAAATACTTGGTGTATTTTTTATTCCAAACGGCATTACTAGCCATTCAAAATGTCCTTCTGGGCAAGTAAAAGCTGTCCATTTTATACTATCTGAATGCATTTTAACTTGCCAAAATCTTGATTTTAAATTAAACTTACTAAAAACCTTACATTCTTGTATTTTATTTATTAAAACCGTCTTATCTGATATATTATAAGCATCATCTATAGTATTATCATTTAATATTTTATAATTAATAACCATTCTACTTTTTCATCTAATGATTTCTGAATGTTTTCTAACTATAAAGGCTGCTGACCTATGAGGACTTTCTGATTTTCTAATTACACATAACTTTAATCATTCTTCTATATGTATTTTAAAATCTTCTAAATCTAAATTTGTAGCTATAATATTTTTAGTTTTTATTAGGTATTTTGGATTTTTAATTTTTAATTCACATAAAATCCTATCTTTTTCCCAATATTTTAAAACATTTTCTCCTAAAATTTTCATTTTTTCTAATTTAGATATTAAATTTTCTATGTCTTGTTCTGTTACTAGCATATTATAAATTTTTTCATTATCAATAAATTCTAATACTCTTTCTATTCCTTCATATTCTTCTTTATTAATAAATTTTAAATCTTCTTCTTCAATTAATTGACATTCTCTTTCTTTTCTACATTCACACTCTCTTTCTTTTCTTTCCTGTCCATCATACTTCCTAGAGCACTCTGAAAAGAGTTATGGATTTCTTGTTTCGAATTTTTTTTTTTTTTTTCAAAAATCACTATTCAAAATATTATTTTTTTAAAAAAAATAATAGCCATCAACTAGGGACTTAGTCGGTCAAGTTTACACCTTTAAAATTAATAACATGACAAATACCCTGCTATTTTAAGAAAATTTGAAAAATACCTTTTTTCAGATTTTTTTTTTTTTTTGAAAAATATTCTAGAAGATCCATGGGTCCGAAGGCTAATCTTGTTTTTACTTGAGAACGGTTGATGGGAAGAGTCCAGACGTGGAATAAAACTTTATTGTTTATAATCAATCATTTTATTTTAATCATCGTACTTATTCGTCACACATTTTTATTTATATATATAATATAAATAGATTATAAACAACTTCTAAACATGCTTTGAATTGGACCGACATATTGAACCAGCAAAAAAAAAAAAATTCCTCTTCTTCCACGAACCCCCACCTTGTGCCAAACCCCCTTCGACAACCACCACTTCCCTCCCCTACGCTGATGTCACCAACACCTTCCATCCTTCACTAACTGGGCGAGGTTACAAAAAGGAAGTATAAGATTAACTTGACAAAGTCTCTGCCACAGTTGGTTATAAGTCAAATTACCATAAGCTCAAGACTCTTTTCCTTTCGAAAAAAAGAGTAACATTTTCACAATTTTCCAACCCAATGTTTTCTGTCTTAGTTGTAGCGTATTGATTGTACGAAATCCCGTAAGTGCACGATATCTTAAACAAATAATCCGGTAAGTGCACGAGAACTCTATACTTAAAGAATTTATACTAATTAACTAATTCAATTAACTATTTTAACGAGAAAATTATGAAAACTTTTATAAATTTAGATGAGATGAATATTAATAATAATCCCGAATAAAATTAAATTTATTCTCCCACGTATCCTTCCTATATGTCTATGAAAAACGTGAACATGAAAGTATACATAAAAAATATTAGAATATTTATTGAAAATCATGCAAAGTATAGAGTCATATCTCTATCCCATATAAGATCTCACAATGGTTGTTATATGTACAATATATCATATTGTCTCTTTCGATGACAATAAAACTCACAAATCAATCAAATTAGTGATCAAGTAATTGAAAAACATTTAAACAAAATAACAATCATCCTAGAAATCATAAGTATTATGTGTCAAAATACTGAAATTATATTAAAGATTTCATAACAAGGGTTTATCTAAATCTTAATAATTGGAGATCTAGCCTAATATTGCAAAATTAAAAGAAATCTTGTTTAATTTGTAGATCATCACCCGAATTATTAATAAATTGAGAAGAAAAAGATGAATTTTGAAATCTTAAATCTCTTCAATGATTTCTTGATAAATTTTCAGTTGCACCTCCTCTTCTTTGCCAAAAAAATCAAGATTGAATCTTCGATTGAATTCTTGCAATTGTCACTTAATTCTTCCAAAAGAATGATGAATTGGCCTCTCGTTGACGTTAGAATGTGTTTAATATGATACAAGAAGTGTCCCCTAATGTATGAGACTATTTTGTATTTATAAAAGTGATAAACAAAAAGAGTTTTGATTAAAAAAGAAAAACTGCACGTCAAGTCCTGGACTAGGCTATGACGCGCAATTGTTAAGGAGTCGCGCGTGTCTCTCGCAGCTTCCGCTCAGGTTCCACCCAATGAAGGCTCGCGTGCACGCCGTCAAGGCTGACACTCGTCTCTTCATAACTTTTAACTTTGTGCGTTTTGATTCATTTAAGTCATTTTCTCATGAAATTTTCAACCTTCTAACAAAAAAAATATACAAGAAACTAGGTCATAATTAATTATTATAACTTTTAAATATTCAGATAAGTGTATAATTTATAATTATCAAACTTTTTATGCCAACTACGCAATTTTTATTATTCTAAAATCTTTTATAAGTTGCTCAAAACTTAACCTAAAACTGCCCATCCCATATTGACTTTAACGACCCCTTAGTTTCTTCCCCCTACTTTTTGACTCATTCCGCAGCACCAAAAAGAAGGCGTGCAAGGGACAAAAACTTAAAAATAAAAAGTCAATCTCTCAACTTTTCCTGTTTTCAATCTCAATTGCTTCGCCCAAATTGAAAAGAAATTGTATACGAAGACTGGGCGAGGTTTGTTATCTCATGGATCGCATCTAAATGATATGAGTCCCAATCAGCATCATATTTGATGTTCTTATCAAGAAATGTCCCAGGCTGATGTCTTCTACAGGTATATTTATATTCCAATTTCTGCATTTTTTTATCCATTTGATTTTATATTGTGGTTACTGCTTCTAATTTTTTCATTTCATGGGTTATTTGGGTATTTTTGTTTTTGGTGTTTTTTGAAATTAGACAATTTTGAAACTTATTTTTATGAATAATTATACACGTACATGGTATTTATTGAATTATGGCTTTTTGTTAATCAATGTGATCTTGTCCTTGAGTTGTAGTTGCTTTTCAATATGTGAAGGGCTCCTGTTACCGTTGATTCATCGGGTTCAGATAAATCGCGTTAGCAACCCAAACTTTTAATTAATATCTTTAACTGTGTTAGCTCGAACATCGGATTCTATGGAAGCATCCGATTCAAAATCTTAAGGATAACCATAGAAGACCCTAAATTCATAACATTGGGAAATTTCTTGTATTATTTCAAGAGAAACTGCTTAAACTATGTCAGTAAGTGATTATTTGCAATATATAAACGTGCCAGAAAAGTGTCGATCAGCTCTTGCACAATGGAAAATATGTTCATCTAAGTCTGGAAGGCAATTTCATTCAATTTATTACCCTTCTTAGTAAGATATCCATAGGAAAGAATCCAATAATATTTGGTGGATAATAGTCTTTCTCTGTCATTTATGTGCAAAAACATTTAGAAAGGTAGTGTTCTAGTCAGTTGAAGCAGTAATCTATAGGTGGATAATTGCTTTGATGGTTATGAAGTTAGAACCGACTTAATATTTAGGTCTTGAAAGCGTACTTGTAGAAAGTAGAATCTTGTGATTTTTCGGTCTATGTAGGACCTGAGTTCATGAGTGACCAGATCAATATTTTTCTTTGCTTGCATACTGCAGTAGGCTTAAACCTCGTGAAAAAATAATTTGCATACTCGGAAACTATCTTCTGAACCTTGCCAAATCTCCATACACTTTTCCTGACGGCCATCTCCATCCACCCCCACCCATAAAAAGATACGCTAAAAATAAATTAAAGAATGAAGAATTCTGGAATAAGTGCAAAAATTTACTACACATTATTCTCTTAAAACACATATTACCTTCATTAACGTTTTGCTCGTTGACCTATTTAAGAACTGTTTTAGTAATTAGAAACTTTTTTCCCATTTTCTCTTTCACGTGATTAGTTCGTCGTATTATCTGAGTGTTTTCTGCTTGTATGTAACTTCTTTTCAACTAACTTCATTGTTTCTCATTCATTGCAGCTGTGGGTCTTGTGGATATCCTCTCAACTTAGCATCTTCCAATCGTGCAACTTCTAGCATTGGATCCAAATACAGCAAATCTATTAAGAAAGGATACATCTCCTTTCTCTCCATTGATCTCAGCCGATTTACACAAGTTGATGAAGTGAACTGTCTTCCTATATCTTGGGGCCACTGCGGTTCGAAATCTAAACTCCTTTGCCGCCAGTGTGGAGTTCTCATAGGCTTTGGTTATGGAGACTCAACTGCTTTTTGTGGTTTCGATTCGCCTGCCTCATCTAGCTCATCCTATAAGAAGATCATGATAAAGATTCGAGCCTTACAACCTTCTGAAGACTGTGAAAATGGAGCGTGATTCAATAGATCATCCTTCCTACACTACCCAACTTCCCGATGATTGCTTATACTTCATTTTTCAAAGGCTTGACTCTAGTTTGGACCGAGAATCATTTGGCTTAACTTGCCGTCGTTGGCTTCATATTCAAAATTCAAGCCGTCGGTCTTTACAGTTTCAATGCGCATTTACCCAACTAAGCATTGCCTCTCTATCTCATCCTTCTACCGAAATTACCCTATTTCATCTACATAGATTGTTGAACCGTTTCCAACAACTACAGTCATTGTCCTTGTCTGGATGCACCGATCTCTCGGACTCAGGGTTATCTCTATTGGCTCGTTATGGCTCAAATTTGCAAAGTCTGCATCTAGATTGTTGTTTTGGGATCGCCGATCGCGGACTATTCTTTGTTGCAAGTGGTTGTACTTCACTGACAATTCTAAGTCTTTATAGGTGCAACGTTACTGATATTGGATTGGAGACTTTGTCAAAATCTTGTTTTGGTCTAAAAGATGTGAATCTTTCGTATTGTGGGCTTATCTCCGATCATGGTATAAGAGCTCTTTCTCAAAAATGCACTCATCTCAGGGCTGTCAATATATCACATTGCAAAAGTGTCAATGGCATTGGCTTTCTAGGATGTCCTCAGACTCTGACTTATTTAGAAGCGGAATCGTGTAAGCTTGAGCCCGAAGGAATAATGGGTATTGTCAGTGGAGGTGGACTCGAGTACTTGAGTGTGTCTAACATCATCTGGTGCATTCAAGGAAATGGGTTGTCATCAATTGGTGCTGGATTTTCCGCCAATCTTAGAGTGCTCAATTTTCGGTTATGTAGAACTACTGGAGATGAGACCATTGTAGCAATTTCGAAGGGGTGTCCATTGCTTGAGGAGTGGAACTTGGCATTATGTCATGAAATTCGGGTGGCTGGGTGGGAGTCTATTGGTTTAAACTGTCAAAACTTGAAAAGGCTTCATGTGAATCGCTGTCGGAATCTATGTGATCGAGGATTGCAAGCTTTGAGGGATGGCTGCAATCGACTCCAAATTTTGTACTTCACTCGGTGTCATCTGGTCAGTTCAACAGCCATAGAGATTTTCAAATGCTTAAGAAGTGATGTGAAGATCATTGAAGAAGAAATAATGTGTATTGCGCCCGATTGGGCCTTTCGATTATAGCGTGTGGAAGAAATTTGTTTTATAACACTAATATATTTCTCAATGAAGAAATATTTGACTTATTTCTTGTTTAATAGTGCATGACACTGTCTAGTTCAGTATATTAAACTTATCTTGATGTAAATTGTTGAACATGATCTCAACACGTAGGATTTTGCATATTCATTATTGATGAGAGTGTTCGATTGAACATTGATTTCGACGGTTCTTATTCATCAATTAAATGTTCCATTAATGTTCGGTAATTTGTAATTAAATGTTAAACTTATGTTAGTTCATTTACTTATACACAATTGTAGTTAATACATTAACTAAAATCAAATAAAGCTAAGAGCTTGTTTGGCGGCTAGAAAGTAGAAATGCGTTTTATTATTTAAAAAAAGTAATTTTAAAAATTATGTTTGACAAAATAGACAACTTAAAAGTAAGTTTAAAATATTTTATGCAAAGCCAAGCTCTAATTGTATAAGAAGTTAAGGACCCATTCACGCAAGTTTAATATGTTAAGGACCTCGACTACAATTTAGAACCAAGATGTTTGAAACCTTTAATTTACAAAACTGATCCAAGCTAAATTATTTTCAAGAAAAGTCTAATCCTTAGAGGCCCTTTTTCAATAAAACACGGAAAGCTGCTTATAATTTCTAAATTTGGAAACCGAATCCATACCTCCATGTTCCGTACAGATTTTCTCGACCTTGTGTTTATCCAATCTCTGTAATAACTAGATAAATCTCTCCATTTCTTTGTTAATTTGTCCGTTCCAGCTGTTTTCTTTGCAAATTCCCAACAAATATTTCTTAATTCAATTAATTTTACTGAAATTCCCATATAAAGAATCGATTTGTAGAAAATTTCAGATTTTCGGAGTAGATTTTTCATGGCTGCAAGTGCGAATCCTTCAGCGGGTCATAGCAACGGTAATAATGGTAATAATAGCCACAGTAACGGCGGCGGGCAGGAGAATGCGAATGGTGGCGCTACAAGTAGTAACGGCGGGCAGGAGAATTCGCTGGTGAGATCTACCCAGGCTGCCCTCCGCCACAACCCCGGCTTGTCGGTTGACTGGTCCGCCGAAGAACAAACTACCCTTGAAAATTTACTCACAACGTTAGCTCCCGATTCTTCCTCTCATTCTTCTTGATTCTGGATATTTGTATGTAATTACTATGTCTACATGCAAACATGTTTATTACTTTTTTTAGGTGCGAGCCATTTTTAATTTTTTGCTATCATTGCAAGTTTGCCTCAAATTATGGCTAGTTTTATCTAAACACTTTTGTGCTGAATTTGGGTCCTTGGATGCTCTACTGTAAATATTGAATCAACTTTAGGACTTGTATAAAGATGATGATTTTGGGTGGATATTTAGCTAAACTGTTGATTATTTACCACCTGTGGGCATAAAGAAATTTGGAGTTCGACCTTGGCATCCCTTTCTAGGATAATTTATGAAATGGAAGCACAGTTATCCAGTCTAGCTTGAAGTACAATTCAGGTCCGTGGGATTGGGATCCTCCAGTATTCAAAGACTGATGAATCTGTGGTGGCAGTGGGTATAACCACCGATTGGGTTTTGGTTAATTTGTGTAAAATAGGAAATTAAAAGGCCTGGATTTTTGTGTTGTGGTTTATGTTATTGTCTAGTAAGCAATAATAACACAAAACTTAGAAAATCGAAAGCAAGGAGCTATGTCTACCTGCCACCATAAGTCGTAAGATTATACTACAAATAACACTAAACGAATGAACAATACGTGTTCTATGAAACTCATGCCTCTGTATTATATCATCTCTAAGCCCAAAGAGACTTTCCTATCCTTTATATAGATAAGGAATATTAGGCAACACGGTACACGAGCAAACTACCCCTCATACCCCTATGATAAGTAAACAATATAATTAGCATTCACACATCCAACATTTTGAAGTGATTTCAATTGTATATCACTACTATGGAGACAATAAAGATTCTAGAGTTGCACATAGTACATGAATGCTTTGAGGTTTAGCTGGAAATGCCCCCATATTCAACTATCAATTTATTAATAGTCAATCTATTAATTCTCATGTCCCATCAATTTTGAAAAGAAACGTTCTTTGTCAGACCAAGGCAAAATGTCGAAATTCACATCAGTATTTATCAATTTGACATATTTACTGCCAATTTAGATAGAATATTTTACTCCAAAATGTTTCCTTCTAGCTGGTTCCATGTTCTTGTGCATAATGCATGGATGTTGCACACCGATATGATACCTTAATGCACCCTTTTGCAGATATGCCTCAGATTCCACCATTGTTCGGTATGCTAAAATTGCTCAGGCGTTAAAAGATAAGACAGTTCGAGATGTGGCATTGCGTTGTAGATGGATGACTGTAAGCTCTTGTCATTTTTCTTCTCATTTGAGTATTTACTATTCTTTGCTTTTCAACGTCGCCGGATGGAATTGCTTTTGCATCTATGTTTTTTTAATCAAAATTAAACGGGAAACAGTGATCAGGATTGACGAACAATGGCAGAAGTGTTCTATGTCTGGCCAGACTTTGTACTTCAGAATTGAGAAAAATGTGAAAGGAAAAAAAATACTATGCAAATGTATATAAATGCGCTTGCACTTCCACAAGATTTTTGGATGTGATTAGGTTGTAAAGCTTGGTAGTTGGGTATTTTTTGTCATAGAATGAAGTTCATTTTTTTATAAGATACTTGAACTTATTAATTGTAGAAGCATAATTACAATTGTTAATGCCTAATGGCATGAGGAATGCTCAAGCTTCAATTAAATAAAAATGAAGTCAAGAGTACAATGTACATTTCTAGCAATCATTAAAGATAAAGTAATATCCTCGAACTCATTGCCTGTTGGAAACGGTTAGAATTGGAAAATGAGAATAAGAAATTAAGAAAATATTTCCTTCTAGCTTATATCCTAGTCTAGATATCAATTAATATTTTTCCCTTTAATAATATGATCTTTCCTTTTTCATTTTCCTTCTATAGGTAGGATTACTCTTGTATAAGTGACCCTTTAATTTGATGAATAATACATGTAATTTAGCCTAAATTTGAAGTTGGTATCAGAACTTTGGTTGTCATAATATCTCTAAAACATTAGCTGAACCTTCCTGCGACCCTCTACCTCTGAATCATTCCTCTGACACTCTACCTCTAATCGCTCAAAAATAAGGTTTCAAATTGCAAATCCTAGAACCACATCAAAACCCCAACTAATACTAGCGGTGACCACAACAAGGGTGAAGAAGAACTACTTTGCTGATATAATATTTTCTCCTTATATTTGTCCTTGCACTTCCATATTTGTTCAATTTGATCCCTGAACTTTATGAAAAGTTAGATTCAGTCCCGTAACTTCTGGATGGTTTCAGAATCTTGCATGTTAGTCTTTGAACTTTCTGAAGACAAGGGTTTTTCATTAAAACCAATAAAAGATGTGTAAAGAAGACTTGTGCAAGACCAAAAAATAAATAAAAATTGTCTCCTTGTTGAAATGCTTCCCTCTCCACCTGGTTTGTATACTCAGTTAACCATGTCTTTCTTCAGTGGGATTCAATATGGTTCTTGACCAACTTCCATTTCTTTATTGTTTCCTCTTCGGTTAATAGTTCTAATTTCAAAGAAGCACCAACGTTGCATGAATGTTAGAGAGACTGTACATACATGACCTTCATTTCTTTGTTTAACTAATGCTGATAACTGTAGATAGTTGTAACATTGAAAATTTTCGTAACATACTGATGACCTCAACAAACTTGAGTAAAGAATTCAAGG
Source organism: Fraxinus excelsior (assembly GCA_019097785.1). Taxonomy (NCBI): domain Eukaryota; kingdom Viridiplantae; phylum Streptophyta; class Magnoliopsida; order Lamiales; family Oleaceae; genus Fraxinus; species Fraxinus excelsior. Next base: position 18,320,448 of record CM032643.1, on the reverse strand, counting down.
CTAGTGTGAGACTGTACCCAGAAAAAGGAAATCTTTTGTAATTTCAAGTTTATGATGCCAGAGTCAATTTAAATGTTTGATTTTCACTCGTTGAAGAGGGTTAATATATTACCATAGGCTGCTTTTTATGGACGATGTATTTTGCATTACTGAAAAAAGTGGAAAGACAAATGATCGGAGAATGAAATGGAAGCAGAGTTCTTCATGCTCATTAATAAATGAAATTTTCTCAGTGGTGGATCATAAGAGCAAGAGTGAAGTTAGCAGTGACTCTAATTCCTATCCCTTTTATAATTTTCAGCTGATTACATCAATTATGACTTAAACGTTTTACTATTTTGCAGAAGAAGGAAAATGGCAAGCGAAGGAAAGATGATCACAATTCATCAAGGAAAAATAAAGATAAAAAGGTACTTAAACATGGTGCATGTTATTATATGTTCCCAGCTAGCCATGTGAATATTTAAGGACGAGTCACCTCTCTTACTCTTAACATGTGCTGTTAGTATCTAGATAAAATTTCAAATGAATCCTTTAAATACACGGAATTTTATAATATATTTAGGCATTGGCATGCTCCAAGTCCAAGTAATGAGGTAAACATGACATGAGAAATGGCCTTCTAATTTCTGCTATATATCTATAGTAGTCCAGATTGATCTCTTACTTATCTTCCTCATTCCTAGATGTATTAGAGCCTTATAAACAACTGAAATCATATGCTTATTGTGATTATGTTTGGTTAAATCAGATTTGAAAGAGTATCTAGATTTTGTGGCTTTTCAGTATGTTTGGTGCCCTGAATTTGTAATTATTTTCTCGTTTGATCCTCTTCATTCCCCCTACACGGTGCAAAAAATAAAATACAATAAATAAATAAGAAGAGGATGAGGAAGAGGAAGAGGAAGAAAAGAAAAAGGAAAGGGAAAGGTAATACTTTAGGCATCCGTAGACAGACAGAAGAAGAGAATTTGCATTAATAAAGCAATTTGAGATAGGTGGAATAGGGCTGTCCTATTTGTAAGGACCCCAACCTTGCCTCAAGGAAAACAAAAAGAAGATAAACAGAATTAGAGTTGCCGCTTTCTGTAACGAAGATTCTCCCGCTTTTGGTAACTGGGATGCATTACGGGGTTCGGTTTGGGATTCCTCTCATATATATGATGTTTTGAGGCAAGGGATTGTCAATGCTGGTGGATACAATAGTGCCAGGGCTTGATTTAAGGAAACAAAAGGCTACCATACCAGTGCAGAGGTGTGTCGAGATAGTGTGAGCAAGCCAGTGGCTGAAAAATGATTCAGTTTGGATAGTGGGTGCACATTTGGAGAATGAAAGCCTGAGCTTTTGGACGACTCTCCCTTTTCCCTAGATTGAACATGTGACTTGGAGGAAGCTGCTAAAACCTGCAGAATAGATTGAAACTCTGATACATATATTTCTCATTGTAGTTTTTCTAGCAGTGTCACACCACTTGTGATCATTTCAACTTATACATGAAAGATACACGTCAGAACAAGAGCTTATCTGGATTTTTGAGGCCTTTAAAGGGGGAACTGGGAAGCTTTGAGCAATGTTCTAATAATATTACTCTTTCTGCTGCTCATATTTTGTGGAAAGAAAATTGCAGTGGGAAAATACAAGGGGCTTGAAAGGACTATGAGTATAATTCTAGGGAGATTATGGGCGATGTACAATGGAAAATTGATTACTGGAGGAGTGTGTTAAGGTTAGAACCATAAAGGTGACATGGAACTGCGTGGCCTTTAATTTCTCAAAAGAATTTAACTGCAGTCCATTTGTTTTTCTAATTTAACTGGTAGGCTATGATAGTCTTTTGAGGACATACCCACATCGATGATCGATCCGTCGTGAAGGGGAGAAAGGCCAAATCTAATGTGCTATAGTTTTGCTTGGTAATGTTTCTGCTTAATTACCAGAGAACATGTGGGAATCCCCCTTCCAGCGCGCCCCCCCCCCCCCCCCCCCCCCACCCCAATATTTTCTTCGGATATGTTGTTTTAAATGTGTACGACAGTTACTCACAGGCTGTGTAGCCTCTTAAAATGAAAAATATCATTCTTGTGTGAAGGTGGTTATCAAGTTCCAGCTCTTACGTAAGTTCTGTTTGGTTTCATTTATTTGCTTTATTGATCCATGTAACTTGATTATGTCATTGGTAAGCACAAGAACATCCTTGAGCAATGGATTGGATGGAATTTAATGTATTTTTGTCCTATCCTCAGGAAAAAGAACATGCACAAAAATCTTCAGTATAAAAAGAGCTGCTGGCATTTTTTCCATTAATCACTCTAAACTGTTCTGTTAGTATGTTCTATTGATTGTATAACCCAGTATCCATGGTGCTTGGAAACAGAGTGATAACTCTAATCTTTTGTTTTTGGTCATTTCTGATTTAAGTAGATTTTCCCATTAAATCATTTATATTTTTGTTTTATGGGATCCTCAGGAAAAAGCTACAGATTCTTTGCCAAAATCATCACAAGTTGCAAACCGCTCCAATGCCCCTCCATATGCTCAATCAGCAATGTCGATGGACAGTGATGACGGAATCTCGTATAAAGGTCCATCAACTTTCAATTATGCTTCAATTATTTCTCTTTGCTTAAGCTTTTGTCAAATTAGCTTAAACTATTGCAAGAGTTTGCTAAGCTTCTTGTGGATCAATGTCACTACCGTTTCTGCATCATTATTAAAGCAGTAATCTCATTATACCTATTCTAGCTTCTCTTGGAAAGTAGATTATTTTTTTGTTCAGTAATTACATGCTAAGTGGCTTTCTCTTGCCATTTCATATGACCAACTTCTACTTGATAAACTAGGTCTAAATTTTGTTTCTTTTTTCTTTTTATTGATCACAATTTAGTTTCTCAATATTCTTCTCCTCTGTCTGCATATACACGATATTTCAACACCCCTGCTCATTCAAAGAGGATGTTGCTATTTAAAGAGCTCGAACAGATTGGAAATGATATTATATGTGATAATTAGGTTTCTAAATTGCATCTTTGCTTTCATGGATAAGCTAAGTGTGGCTACAACAAGCGTGATGTTGTAATTGGATAGTCCTGGTGAGAATGGAATTTTTATTACATTTGAGGTCAATGAACTTAATCAACTAGGTTGTCAATAATACACTTTTGGTGGAAGCTTTTTCACTTGCAAGTTAATGTTTAATATATATTGTATGTATCACAGTTCTATTATTTTACTCAGACTTCAACATGACAAGTGGGTTTAGAATATTGTCTCTGGAAAAAAAGGATTAAATCTGGACTAGTTCTGTATAGATCTGTTCTTCTTGTGCATCAGTTTTCTTGGGAAGTTTGGTGCTGATAGGTCTTAAGGAAAAGCATGAGAAAGGGAGTTCTTTACCCATGGCAACCTAGGTGGGCACTTTGTTTGAATTTCTTTAATCATTAAATCATTTTAAGAGTTAAAGCATTTGTGACAATCAATGAGTATCTAATTAGAGAAGAATCAGAATCTTGTGAAAGAAACTGGTATATCTGAGTTAAAATAATTATAATTATTCAAGAACAAACCTATAACATTGTGATATACTACTATCCACAATGCAGAAAAATTGCTCTGATTTTTCATTTAGCTGTCTGCTTTTGTGTTTTTAAACTCAGTTGCTGCTATCCGGGAGTTTGTAGTTTTTAGATTAAGCAATTAATGAGAAGTTATGTTGATTAACTAAGTGTAAAGACTTTGATGTAGATTCACATTAAGCTAATTACCATACCTGAGAATGAAAAGCATAGCAAGAATACTGGGCTATTTTGAACTTAACATTATTTGTGAACTTTTACTTGAGCTGTTTTTGCCCAAAGTGAAGGTGCAGTCCACAATTCTTATTCTTGAGGCATTTTCCTTTTTTATCCTTAACTATTTATTTTTATTGGAAACTACTGTAAAGGCTGTTAAAAAATGAAGAGTTCATAAAGTCTTTATGAATTGCAGCTATTGGTGGAGCAACTGGACAGCTTCTCGAGCAAAGTGCTCAGGCCCTGGATCAAATTTCTGCAAATTTTTCTGCTTTCAAGGTAATCTATAGTTCTAATAATTTTTTTCTGTCTTTTTAACTTTTTCTGAAGATATATCTATTGAAAATTGAAGGGTTCAAACATATGTATCTTGATGAAGAAAACTCTAGGATGAATATATGCTTCTCTCTTCAGTTGCTGAAAGACGTCTTGTTTAATTTAATACTCTACAACAATCGGATGAGAATTCATTTTTTGGTGATTTACCTGGCTCAATATTATGTTGGAATCATGCAGATGCACCTGTTGTCCAGTATAATACAAGTTAAAGTTGAATGATAATGTGGATTGACATTATATGCTAGGACATGCAAACAACCCACTATTTTTTTTTTTCTTTCTTTCAATTATAGTGGACAATAATTATTTCTCATTTCATATTACAAGTTGTTCTATAGTGAAACTAATGGATATAGTTGTTAGATTTTGTCAAAAGATGACTGATCTGGATATGGAACTCAGCGGAGGGTTGTTTGAATTTTGAATTTTCTGAAACTTAGGAAATTAAGAGTCTACTGCACTACATATATCAGTTTGTGAATATACATCTTATTAAGATTTTATGTGGTCATAGATTTCTTATTTAAATCCTGTATGTGCGTACCTTTTGCTCCATAGACTTCAATTAATAGCCATATTGTATATGCCCTTTCTAAGATTGTCCTGATTGTCTGCCTCATCAAATCATAGCTGGGAAGCTGACCCTAGCGGTGACTTCATGATATTTATGTTAAACTTTTCTTTTCGTATATGCATGCAGATAAATGAGAACATCAATCTCTTCTGTCAAGCTCGAAACAATATCTTGACAATCCTAAGCGAGTACGTTAATTACACTCTACATCTATACGTTGTTATGCTTCCATATCTGGTATGGATGGATCTTTCACAGAGAATAGATGCCTTCACTGATTTCCATGTTTATTTTCAGTATTTTTTCCCTTTACATTTTTTTTTTTTTTGATAGGTAATCACGTTATATTATAAATTAGAATTAAAAGATAATACACAAGGAGTGCATCATCAGTTTAAACAAGATAGAAACACTAAAAAATTAGGCAACCCTTCTATCGGACTAATAGTTGCAGCCTTAAACCAACTATACAAAGTCAAGTAAAAAAATTCTCTAAATTGCTCTGATGTCTGTGTGAAGTCTTCAAAGCACCGGCCGTTTCTTTCTCTCCAAACACACCAAACAATGCATCCTGGAATGAGCTCCCAAACAACTTTGCTATTCTTATCTCTAAACTTTCTCTTCCATGCCTGCACCACCTCTTCAATACTTCTTGGCAGTACCCAACTCATATGTTGCGAAGCCAGAATCTCATTCCACAACCAACGTACACCGTCACAATGAATGAATAGGTGATCAATTGTCTCTCCATCCCTCTTACACATGTAGCACCACTCCGTAATATAATAACCCCTTCTTCGTAGATTATCCGTCGTTAATACCTGTCTCCTCACAACCGTCCACAGTAAAAAGGCCACTCTTGGAGGTAATTTACTCTGCCACACCATTTTCCAGGGGAATGAGCTCACCATAGGATCCAGTAAGGATCTGTAATAAGTGCGAACAGAGAACAAACCATTTCGTGCCATCCTCCACCTGCTACAGTCATCATCTCCTACCTGAGTGTGCACATCATACAGAGAGGCCAGAAACAACGCATAGTCATCTAGTTCCCAATCATGTAAGCCCCTCCCGAAAGCGATGTTCCAGCTATGACGCCCATTATTGATCACCATGGCATCACTCACCATAGCTGAGGGCTCCAAGGCAATACGATGTAAAGAAGGGAACCGCACTTTTAATGGTTGCACTCCACACCAACAATCATTCCAAAATCGGACATTTGTGCCATTTCCCACCTCGAAAGCCAATCTAATCTGAAAGTCGTTCCATCCTTTTCTAATATACCTCCACAGGCTCATCCCATACGAACCACGACCCTCACCTGAGCACCAGCCCCCCTCCATAACGCCATACTTCATTCCTATAATTTCTCTCCAGAAGCTTTCCCTCTCCTTTCCAAATCGCCACAGCCACTTGCCCAATAAGGCCTTGTTAAATAATACAAGACTCCTCAGTCCAAGACCCCCCACCCCGACAGGGGAACAGACGTCACCCCATTTGACCAAGTGAAATTTCCTCTCCTCTCCCAATCCTGCCCATAGGAAGTCTCTCTGAATTCTTTCTAATCTATTTGCCACTGCAACGGGAATAGGAAACAATGAAAGATAATAGGTTGGGAGATTAGAGAGAGTGGATTTGATGAGAGTAAGACGGCCTCCTTTAGAAAGATAGATACGTTTCCATCCCGCCAACCTTCTCTCCATCCTTTCAAGAATGTCATTCCAAATATGTTTACTTTTGAACTTCGCTCCTAAGGGGAGCCCAAGATAAGACATAGGCAATTGTGCAACTCTACATTCCAGTATTGCCGCCAAGTCCTCCACATTATCAACAACCCCCACTGGAATGGCCTCAGACTTCCCCAGATTTATTTTCAACCCAGAGACCGCTTCAAAACATAGGAGCAAGCGGCGCAAGTTCCTAATCTGCATATCGTCTGCATCACAAAAGATCAATGTGTCATCTGCAAATAACAAATGAGAGACCTGTAGGTGACCAACCGCAAAGCCTCTCAACAAACCCTCCGTCACGGCTTTCTCAATCATTCTACTAAATGTCTCCATCACAATAACAAACAGCAAGGGGGACAACGGATCACCTTGCCTCAAACCTCTGCTACTTCGGAAGTACCCTTCAGGGTTGCCATTAACTAGGACTGAGAACGACACCGTAGAGATACAGAATTGAATCCACTTGCACCATCTATCCCCGAATCCGCATCGCCTAAGCATGTACATAAGGAATCCCCAATTGACGTGATCATACGCCTTTTGAATATCAAGCTTACACAACATCCCTGGAACCCCCTGCCGCGTTCTTGAGTCAATGCATTCGTTCGCAATAAGAACCGAATCCAAAATCTGACGTCCCTTCACAAAAGCGTTCTGGAACTTGGACACCACTTTTCCCAACACCTCCTTTAATCTATTCGCCAACACTTTTGCTATAATCTTGTACACCCCGCTGACCAAACTAATAGGCCGATAGTCCGTGATATTCGACGCTCCCGTTTTCTTTGGAATAAGCACGATAAACGTAGCATTAAGACTTCTCATAAACCTGCCACGTTCAAAGAAATAAGTGATTGTATCCATAATGTCTGTTCGCACCACCTCCCAACATGCCTTATAAAATGAGAATGAGAAGCCGTCTGGTCCAGGGGCCTTATCCTCATTCATATTAAACACCACATCCTTAACTTCGTCCTCTTCAAATGGTCTCTCAACCCAGCTGGCATCCTCTTCGGTAATCGTGGAGAAGTCCAGCCCATCCAACTCAGGCCTCCACGCAAATTGCTCCCGATAGAGATTCTGATAGAATCTCACCTGCTGATCCACAATAGCCTGTGGGTCTTCATATGTAACCCCATCCACCTCCAATAGTGTAATAGAATTGTTGCGTCGATTAGAATTGGCGACCCGATGAAAGAACTTTGTGCATTTGTCGCCTTCCTTCAACCACATTATCCTAGACTTTTGTCTCCAGGCAATCTCCTCCATCTCCACCAATCTCTCCAGCTCTCCCCTTAACCTACCACGCCTCTCCCTTTCCTCCCCATCCAACCCTCGACTCTCCTCCTGCCTATCCAACTCTTCTATGTCTAATAAACATTTTTAAATGTGTTTAGTCTTCATGATAATTTTCCAGTTATTAATGGTCACTACTCGCAAGATTAAGATTCTGTTTGGTTTCGGTTATAGGAATGCTTTCTCTGGTAATATGTAAGGAAGGAAGGTAAGTAATGTTTGGATAACTAGTGCAAATGGGTTTCCTGAAAACAAGTCAATTTCAAATTTCAAACATTCCATTGTTAAGGCAAGAAAAGAGTTCTAACTTCAACTTTCAATGTAATTGGTTGAGGCTATATCAGAGGAAGTATTCAATGTAATGAATAAAGATTTCCTTAAAAATTCAATTAAAAAATGCTTCATCTATGCAAATCAGTTTTTTAAAATTAACATGGATAGAAAGACTGAAGCCAATCCCAAACTTATTGAAGACAAGGTATAGCCCATGTTTGGCTAATGTTTATAAACGGTGAAACAACTTCTTATCCACACATTTCATGGGACCTGTAAGTACTACGTTCTTCCACCACTCATTCCTGTTTATTTATAAGTTAAACCGTTTGTAAGCACTCCCCGAACAAAGCTCTTAGTATGTTGGTTTAGATAGAAAGACAGAAACATGATTGTTGGTGTAGATATTACATCTGGACTCCCCCCTATGCAGTGAAACATGACCCTGTCTCTCCCCAAATAAAGAACAAAAAAAGACAACTCCTAAAAGAAAATCCCGAAAGAGAAGAAGAGGAAATTGAAATTATTCTAATTTCTAAATGGTAGCTTTGGGCTTCTCTACACTGTCTCTGAATGTCTCTCGAACAAAAGTGGAAGCTGCTCTTTCAGCAACATCAGTCTTCTAACCTCAAAATCAATTTGACTTGGCTTTAGCCACTCTGGAAGTCAAAACTCTAGGTGCTATCATTTTTAATGCATCTCTTTTAGAATTGATGAATTGAGTAATTTTAAAATTAATTTGTTTCCCCCATTCTCCCTTTTTCCTTGGATAGAAAAAAAATTAAATAGAAAAAGAAAAGAGGATTATATCTGACAGACTCGATTAATTAAGTTGAATTATTTGAATGCAGCTTAAATGACATGCCAGAATTAATGAAGCAGATGCCACCACTACCTGTCAAGCTGAATGAAGATCTTGCCAACTCCATCCTTCCAAGAACATCATTGCCAAAGAAATCTTGAGGACATCCTTTGCAGGCTCACTGAATGATGCTTCTGATTGTGATGTTTTTAATAAATTTATAGCAAAATAAACTGGATAGTCAGCTACAATCCAGTCGAGACTTTTTTCCTTGTAACTCTGTTTTATAACTTGATATGTTTGTCTTTTCTTTGAGCTGTTGTATTTCGCTTTAGGAGATGGCTTGTGTAGCATGCTAACAATCAATAGTATAGGACTGCTTGTTTATTCTGTAAATAATTGTAGGGGAAGAGTTTTAAGGTTTGTTATTTAATAGAAGGGTATGTGCTGTGGAGCATAACATTTTTTTTTTTATTTTTTTTTTTTCGAATTGTTTAGAAAATGTAGATTATATAACTTTTCTTCCTATGCATACTCGTAGCACGTTTGATAGATTGGACCCACTGGAATGGATATCATTGAACAAGATAAATAATGTTAAAATCTTGTCTTTCATTGTGTTATCAATTATTTTGAACCTTTATGGTATGCAAGGAGAATTTGTCATTATCTTATAGAACGGTGCTCTAATTTGGTAAAGCCTTTTTTAGATGTTAAGCTGGTTACTTTTATTTACTTTCATTATATATGGGACATTAACTTTTGACAAGTTAATTACGTGAATGGTACGTGAACTTTTGTTAAAGTAACCGAACAATGTGAACAAATGACCTTAAATTTGAGATTTGGAGTCGAGGGTTCTGAATTTGAGATTTAGATAAACCCAATAAGTTATAAGTTATGTAGTACTACCAAAGAAATTTAAATCACTTGTTTGGCACCTATTTAATTTATAAATATAATTAGTCAAATCTACTTTTTATCCACAATATAATAAGACCACCTATAAGTACCATTTCGTTATCGATCACTTATTTCTATCCATTTATAACTTATACCAATTATAAATTATTCTCAAACAAGAACATCTCGCCAAACAGATAGTCCAAATTCTATATGCCTATGACCCAATGGCACTTCCTAAAGTACAAAGGTTCAGATATATAAGTGAATAAACGACTGGCATAATTCTCACTATTCCGAAAGACTAGTAAGCATAATTCTAAAGCCACTAAAAAATAGTAGCCATCTTTAAAATTGTACAAGAAATAGAAAGACTAAAGAGAGTAAAATCTTACTACTAAAAGAATTTATGGCGAGAATAACCTGCCATAATGCTTCAAGAAACTAGCATCTTCTGTTAAGAGAAATTTACATGTGGAGCCAAATAAAAAAAAATAAAAAAATAATAATAAAGAATTCAAACTATTCGAAGTCGAAGTTGGTGTTTCTGAAGATAGGACAAAGGATAGACCCAAAAGGCCACAAGGAACATGCAGTTGAATAAATTTACAAACAAACCATGAATATATTTTCCGAAAGAACTAAATAGAAGGTAGCTGACTATATTACAACCTCAAATGTATCACAGCCTTGGCATTTGGTGTACAATGCAGATAGTTCAAATCTAGTCTCAATGCAGAACTCAGGCTTTAACCTGCATCCCCTATCAAGATGCTCTGCATGAGCTTCAGCCAGCCTCATCCTCAGCAAATCCAAATTAATCTACGATAACAGGAAAAAATAAGATAAGCATAACATCTCAATTATAATCGGCAAGAATAGAATTTCTGTTGTTTGTTAATATGTGATTCAATCTGTATGGTCATGGCAGATATGAAGATCATAGGATTCAAATTTGAAATTTAGCACAAAAGCACCAGCTCTAAACACTTGAGAAAAAGATAGGGAGAAGCAGAAGATTTGAAATAAAGTAGCCCAATTGACACCAGAAAGCCATTCAAACATAAAAATTGAAATGGATTAAAAGAGAAGAATAAAAGCTTCAGAAAAGTGTAGAGTTACCATGTCAACCTCTTATCAAATAGTAAGAATAATAATTTACACATACTAATCATTCCCATAATAAAGCAATCAAAATCACTACACACCCAAAATCTTATAAATTGGGGAGAACCAGTTGCTAGCTGCAGTAGCATCTGCTGTCATCACACATAGGACAGTTGCTGGTTTGATATCACCACAAATCCTCAGATATGGGTCATTTCATTGGAAAAGCAAAAACGAAAGCACAATCTTAAATTTATATTTTATCAGAAGCAGCGATGAAGAAAATGCCATTTCAACATCTACCATGGTTGCTTTTCGGGTCTTGGTTTCATTATATTTGCAGGGATTGATAAAAACTTCCCCACCAATTTGAGGTGGCTATTAATATTCGAAAAAGAAATTAAGAATCAAAACATGCCATATGGACTAATTTACAAGCACAATAGCATAATATGTTAGAGAGAGAAAAAGAGTGGTAGGACCTCATCGACTCTGTTGAGTTTAAGTCCACACCGATAACAATAAATAAGGCAATGATTTTGTTGTAACTCTCCTTGTTTGCAAACTGGGCACCAAACCTCCTTGCCTACCTATTTAGAAAAATCAAGAGCATTAAAAACCTTCAATTTTTTATCCAAGTTGATCAAAAGATGAATAGGAATTAATATAAGTTATATTTACTGGTGGCATACCAAGATCATATAAGATTTGGGAAATCTGAGGCGGATCTAACCCCTTAATTTCATTTTAAGTCAATTTAGCCATAAAACTTATAGATGCACTTATGTTATGCTTTTGCACTCATGTTATGCTTTCATCAAGTCTCAGTGGAGCATGGAAGCTTCTACTTGGATGGTGTGTCAATGTCTGTATCCAACACATATGGACACCAACACTACACAGACACTACAGGACATGTGTACTGCACGCCGTGCAGTATGTCTGATTTTTTATACATAATTTAAATTTCTGACATTCAAGGGACACTTCCTAGACACCTTGGGCACGTGTGCAATAAGCCATGTAGATCGTTCTATACTGTTCATATACATTATAGTTAAAACACATGAGGAACATGTCCTTGACCTATCAAAGACAATTGTTTATAGATATTTATAGTTCAAACATGGAGGAATGTGTCATGAACAAATCAAGGACATGGAAGTAATTAAAATGCAAAATTAGTGAAAAATTATATTTATTAAAACAACTGTGAAAAAAGTGTGAAAAAATTCTATGAACTTCATGTCAAACATGTTTTATTTCTATTATGTACATTTTACTTTTCTGTTGCTAATGGCTATTGGACAGGGGATCCTAAAGCTCGTAGCTCAAATCAAAATTACCATCCAAATACGGTTTCTCATGAAAAAAGAATCTCAAATTGTATCTTTCTTTCTCTTGTCAAATCTCTTTCTAGTACACAAGACATTTAATGCTGGTAAGGTGAAAAACAAATATTATCTGCCTAGCATATATACGATTTTTATTACAGAGGTATAAGTCTATGTTTCAGAATTCTTCATAGAAAAGGACAATATTGGCAATTCTCAAATTGTTTAGAGAAGCAAGCCACAGCAATTAAAACAAAGAAATTTCGTTAAATAATTTGCAGTATCTTTCAATTTGAACACGTGAAGAGATTATGGAGATAAACACTGGAATAACTAGTAGAAAAATTAAATTTTGTATGCATAATACCTGCTCACCATTGAGCTGCATGTGCTCATAAACTGCGCGAGCCAAGTATTCATCTTCTTCATCCTCCCAAGTTCTGATAAAATTTTCTGGCTCTGGCAGGAATAAAATTATATCTAAGCTCACAAAAATAATTGGCACGAATTTATTTTTTCTGAAATAGAGTCAAAATAAGAGAAAAAATAATTTAATTGTCAACTTTGATCAATGAGAAAACCAGTAGTCTAAGCATTTAATTAAAAACTCTTTTTAACTCACACCGGCAGAAAAGATAAGCCGCTCTTATAGAAGGACAAATCTGGGGTAGATTTACAATTTTACAAATCACCAACGACAACCTGATTAGGATTCTTGTTGTCTACAATTCATTTGATATGGAGTGGTTCTTCATGGTATCAAAACAAATGAAAGGTTATGGATTCAAGTCTCAATGCTACCCAATTACAAAAATTGTGCATGTGTCAAACCTTTGGTCAAACAATGAAAGTTGCATGTATGGGGAATGTTGAAGACAGAATTAGATGGATATAATTGTCCCTTGTTCAGGTGCCTAAAACTTTTAGACGAAATGGACAACAAATATCATAGAAAATGATTCGGCTAATATAACACAAAGATGTATTTTAAATTTTTATCCTTCCAATCAAGTAGAATATGAAAAATGCAGAATAAATATTGTTATTACCTCTATCCATCAATAACTTGACATCCCGGATGAACGTGAATTTTTTTTTGAAAATGCACTTCTAGTCTACAAAATCTTAATCTGTTTACGGTTCGACAAATAAATTTGATAATACCAAGTGGACTAAATATAAAAGATTTTTTTTTTTCTATAGATCACATGGCAATTACAGGCTGTCAGTGTAGCACCATTAAGTCATGAGACATCAAATAAAAAATGTTCTCCTCACAGTAAAATCTCATTTATTTTCTGATATCTTTTTTTTTTTTTTTTTGAAAGGTAATCAAATATTTTATTAATCAATGCATAAAACACAGGAAGTGTATTATCGCTTTAAATCAGAAATTAACAACATGAAATTGGGGCAGCCCGTCTACATGCCTAGTAGCTGCAGCATTAAACCAAGAATATAATGTCAAATAAAACAATTTCCTAAGCTGCTATGTTGTGCGTGTTAAATTTTCAAAACATCGACTGTTTCTTTCCCTCCACACATACCATATGATGCAACCCAGAATAAGGTCTCCTACAAGTTTGCTATCCTTATTTTCTGATATCTAAGCTGGTAATCTTCCATTGGATACTAATAATGTAATAAAGTTTGTGTATTATATGGAAACAGCTAAATGGTATGCTCCTAGAATATTTTGGAGTGTACATGTATTATTTTCTCACTTTAAATCCACAAAGTTCGTGATGTCTACTAACAAATTGAAAATTTCTTTCAAAATCCTGAATTAGAAAGCTTAACTGCACCCTCATCGGGGATAATATGATACCTTTTAAATTTTCCTCTGTCCGAATATCCTCATAAAATATCCTTTGCATTTCTAACAACAACTCTTCACAGCCGCCTTGATAACCTCTATGAAGACCATCATATTCCCATATCAAGTCATCAGCAGCAGTACCAAAAGTTGGAACTCCGCAATTGCTGTTCAACGACGAGTTCTTAATTTTTCTTATTTCATCAGAAACTATATCCTGAAAAGTTGATTTGATGAGATCCTGCAACCAGAAATTTAGTCTAGGTCAAAGTATTGTTGACGAGTAAACTATAATTATAATAGGGGACACAACTCGGTCAAAACAAAATCCATGGTACAGAAACTTTAGTAAACAAGATTGTCTTGTACTAGAAAATTTTTGTAAGAAAATAACTTGTTCAATAAATGCATATTATGCAGAATCTTGTGATATGCCAGTTGGCAAAATTGCTCTGTGATCTGATACAGAAAATATGAGGACTTCTCCAAATGTCCAAAGGAATTCATGGTATGGCATAGAAGCATCAATATCAAACCCCCCACCCCACCCCACCCCAAAAAAAAATAAAAATAACATGCTAACCTCGTGCAGTCTCTCTGGTTAATTTTCAATTCAAAGCCTCATTGCAGTGAGACTTTAGAAGGAAGCAAACATGTTTTTATTTCCTTAAGGTGTGAGTCTCAGTTTGTATTTGTCGATCCTCCATCTTGTCATGATTGTACATCCACTAGTTACACAGTCTGCCCTTTTATGTATCAATGAGGACAAATGTGTAGGCATAATACTAAACATAAGCCTTTTGAATTCTTTAATCTATCAACTAAGCCCTTGTTTGGTTTAGATAAAAATCAAAATTTTAACTTAATCAGCCTTTTTTAGCTGAACCAAACAGGAGCTAAGTGTCAATAGCTCTCGAGATGCTTGTCACTTACAGAGCACCAAAACAAACACAAAACAATCCCTCTACCCATACTACTATTATCAATAGCTTCATTGGAGTAGAGCCGGACCTGAGGAGAGGCCCAAGAGGCTGCTGCCTCAGGCCCAAAAATTTTAAGGGCCCATTTTTTGTTTGGTTTTTTTTTTAATTAACCTAACAGTCCAAAAGGCCCAAACTCGTCTTCTCTTCTCCCTCCACAGACCATTGTTATGGCGCTGAGGCAGTGAGGCGACTCCAGCTCTCTTGATTTCTGGATGGTAGTTACTTGAACTATGTTTTAGGAAAATAGTCATACCATGTATTTTAGGCAGTATTTTCTGATGGGCGAGATGTGCAGTTTACTGCCTTCGTGACTAAGATTATTATGCGTTTGTTTTTGTTAATATTTTTGGTTATTTGAAAGAATCTGAAATATTAGTTTTTATTTATCCTCTTTAAGGTCAAATTTGCCTAATTGGTAGAATTCTCCTTTGCATAATTTACATTCAGGTGGAAAATTGTAAACATATTTATGCATCTTATGAATAATCTCAAAATCGTCATTTGCAATTCCTTTATGTGGCAGCTAGAACCTAGTAAAATGGAGATCTTCATGGTTCACAAAGTGACGCTGTGAAGCATCTTTGATTGATCAAAGAATCTATTATGAGGTACTTGCCATTGTAAGCAAAGAAAGAGAGATATAATGCATCATGAACTTTCTGTTTCTGATTCTGTAATTTTTATATGAATACCAAAATTTTCCTTGTGCAAAAGACATATCTTCGGAACTGAGGATTACCTGGGAAACCTGCTTAAGGTCCAGAGAAACTGATGAGGGAAGCAAGGATTAGATGAGTTGATATGCTTTTCATAAAGGTTCAAACACAGTGCTGTGCAATAGGCTGTCAATAAATGATATGTTATGCATTCATTAAATTTCATCCTAGAGTTACTAATGACTGAGAGCCAACCAATGTAGAAATGTATGAAAGAGCAGTTCGTTTTTATCTAAAATTCTGTAAAGTTGTGTGTGCTAGCATTATTCATTGTGTTACTAGCAAAGTTGTGGCAGTGGCACATTCTATTCCCAAGGACATGAAATTTGATTTGGGTTTGACTGAGAATTGAAATACTTGTGCTGTGGTTGGGGAATTGTTGGGTCAGAGGGGCTGATGATATTCATAATGTGGTCTATGCTCAGCAGTAACACAAGCTTTGTGGACTTGGGTTGCAAAATGTGATTTTTCCATCAAGCTTTTAGAAACGCTTATTTTGTTTCTCGAAAATTATAGAGAATCTGAATTTGCTAGTGTCATGGATGAAGCTAAACAAATGGCAACTGAAATGGGAATTGAAGCTGTTTTTCGAGGAAAACGCAACATTCGAAGAAAGATGCACTTCAATGAAAGTGGAAGTGAAGAGGTAACACAATGAGTCGAAGAATCTTTTAGAATTGATTATTTTCTCTTTATAATTGATCAAGTTCGATCTTTACTTCAAACTCATTTTATTGTTGAATTTAAGTTAACAAATTTAGTCCCGTAAGACTCTTTTAGAAGAAAAAGTGGATTGTCTGCTATAATTTGGGGCCCAAATTTTGAACTTCGCCTCAAACCCCGTGAAACACATATACGGCCCTGCATCGGAGATTAGCATGGATAGATTTTCACAAAATCAAGCTACACGAGGATTAGAGAAAAAAAAATCATTTTTCTAACAAGAAAACTAATATAATCAAATAAATTAGCACTAGCAAAATACACCACATAAATTTACAATAAAATTGAGGCAAAAAAAAAAAACCTAGTATAACAACACTTTCAGTTAGACTAAACAAAAAGAAATGAACCTTGTGAATGCGAAGCTGGTCATTGGGTTTGGGCAATCTCAATTTCCAAAGCAAACGGGTTCGATCCTCACGAACCCTTTTGTAGCAATTTTCTCTAAGCTACATTAAACCAACACAAAATAATAATCATAAATTCGCCAAATTTGTACACATATGCATACACAATAGTTCAGCAAACTCAACAGCAACCTTGTCTTTCCATTTGGGGTAATTATTGAAAGAGGTATGAGTTTTGAGAGAAGGGCGGTTGTTATGGGGTCTGTTGCCCTCGTATTCCGCCATTTCTTTGCTACTATTCCAACTTTTGTGTGTGTGCGCTCAATTTTGCTTTGTGCGTAGATGTGTTCTTCGATGAATTTATTGTGCGAGCGAGGGGAAGACAATCTGGCGCCTAGAAGAAGGAAAATTACAGCCAGAGTCTCAACTTCAAGAAATATGGCACTTAAGTTCCAATTCAATTTTAACTTACATTCGCATCCTCTGACTTTCAATCTCAGTGCACAGATCTCACGTTGAGATTATAATTCGAGAAAATTTCATACATAATAGATTAAATATGATCCATTTCAAATCCAATAAACAAGGTTTAAAACTTCAAAACTTAGATATTAATTAAATATATATTTTTAATTAGATATATTAATGTCACAATTCTATACTATTTGCTCACAAATTATCGAATTAATTGGTCATAAATTATTTTTCGATCTCGAATAAAAACTTTTATAGGTCACAAATTATTTCTCAGTCACGAATCAAAACTTTTATAGGTTACACTTTATTCATCGGTTACAAATCAAAAAATTTATAGGACAAAAATCAAAAATTATATAAGTCGCAATTTATTTTATCGGTCAGAAATTATAAATTTTATAAATCGCAATTTATTTATCGGTTACAAATCACAAATTAATTGATCGCAAATTATTTTTCAGTCTAATTAAGTGGTCCCAACTTACCAAATTCCGATTCACAATTCCAAATTTAATAACAATTACACATTCTTTTAGGTCACATATTATTTATTGATTACAAATTAATAAGTCTATTGGTCGCAGCAACCAAATAATTGATGGCAAACATTGTTCGTCCCATACTCCACCGTCGCCCAAAAATAACTCCCCACAAAAAAATCACCTCATTTCCTATCCTACATTTTCATCATCGTTAAAAGAGTGAGTTTGATTTCCACTGTTCACAAGCCGTTTGGCCATTGGCTTAGTCGTGTTAGCCGAGCATTAGCTGTGCCTTTAGTACTTACTCTTCCCCCATTTCCCCATTTCTGCCCTCTTTCCTCATTTTTGTCTCTCCTCATTTTTGCACTCAATCGAAGTTTACTGTGCTACTCAATCTTTCCCCATTTCTTCACTCAATCGAAGTGTGCTATTTTCCTCAATCGCCTCTACCACACTTCTTTCTTCCTCTTCTTTCACTGTTTCCCCATATCTGCAGTGGAAAACCAACGCTTGTTCGCTCCATTTTGAGGACGCTGCTATTGCATTGTTTCTATACAAACCACCGGATTCCGACGAGGTTTCGATCCTTTCATCTGGAGGAAGTTGCCGCCGAACTGCTTCTATATAGAACCACCGGATTGTGACGAAGTGATTTCTCCTTCGCACAAGCTACTCGGGATGCATGTGCACACAATATCTGCTGCATCTGGAACTCTCGACAGGAACACGTGTTTCTTGTGAGGTCGACAGTACACATGTTCGTGCCTACACCAACCTATAACACGAGTTCATTCAAGTGACATAGTTGTAATAATGTACCAACGTCAAACGGTTTTCTCAATCCCCCCTACATCTTCGGTGTCAAAGCACTCTGGCATTTGGTGGATGCACTTCTCCTCTTGAAAAATCATTGTTGCATCAAAGATCAAATGTTGTCGACCAACGAGGTTATAGGGAAACTTCGTTGTCGCCTAAGGATTGAATTAAAGGACTCCGCACCATTGTTCGTCATAATGTTGTATCGATTACCATCGAAATTTGCACATGACCATGAAGATATACCAGCACATTCCAAATTAGAACCAACTGTTGGTCATATGGTTCAAATCTATCCCATCAGCTGTTCGAATTCTGATATGCGGTATTCTAGTACTACACGCTTGAACAAGAACACGAAATTGTTACTACTATACCTAGCATTAAGATTTTTCTCAATATGCCACATGCGGGCACCGTGGTGAGAACGTGGGTACAATTGCTCGCTTAATGCTCTTCTTCCGATCCGATACAAACACTAGCCTTTTTGAGTCATCAATTACATCTTTTAACTTAGTGAAAAACCAATTACATGATGCATTTGTTTCTCCGCCGACAATTTCCCAAGTAATAGGATATATTGCAAGTTGGCATCCTGCGCTACAACAGCTAATATTGTTCCCTTGTACTGCCCTTCATCAACTCAAATAATCGGTCTTATGTAATCTCGAAAGCCACTTATACTCGCCCTGAATGCCAAGAAGAAGTACAAGAACCTGTTATTGTTGTCGAGCTCAATGTCTGCGACGGTTTCAGGGTTTTTCTCAGTTAACACATGGCAGTACGAAGGCAATTTATGAAAAGTCTCTTCAGGTGAACCTCAGAACCATTCAAGAGCATTCTCTTTACCCTTCTAGGCGTTGTTGTAGCTAATTTGTATGTCGAACTCACATTTGATATCCCTAATAATACCCGCTGGACGTACGGTTGGTTTGCATAATCCAATTGTCGCATTATGTGTTGCCCAATTAGTTCACTGGTTGCATGCATGTGTACATTCCTTCGAACATTTAAAGAACGTGTATACTTAGGTATGTACCTCTGAACCTTAACTATATCTGAATCCTTTATCTTCGAAGCTCGTAATAGCTAATTGCAGTTGGTATCCATGCAACATATAGTGAGAGTTCTGGTATTCGACTTTTTAACTTTGAAATGAAATTTCTCAATTAAAGCTTATAGTCGAAGCCTTGTGTGTAGTTGTTTCTTGCTGAAAAAGATTTGATTCTCCTCAATGTCCAGTTGATCTTCCGATTCCTTTGCATCTCTAATATATGGATTTCCTTTTATAAGGTCGACACTGGTATCTGAAATCATTCGTGGCTTTTCTAGTTCGAACACACCAACTTCTTCTTGCCCGTACAATGCCTCATCTATTGGTGATAAATGATCAACTCCAACATTCACCTCTTACTCTCCAACATCATATTGATTTGCAATTGCACACAAGGTTGTTTGCGTGCAAATATAAATGTACCATTGCAAATCCTCGTCATCGGCTACATCAACGAGAGGTATATTCATGTTCAGAGATTTAAATTTCAGGTTGATTCGAATTTTCATTCTATCAAGATGAAGCTTTTCAAATAATTTATTGACAAGCTCTTCATATTTAATGTCACTTCGAATAACAATTGATGTTGTTCGGTTCTCAATCCATTTTCACCCGTCCTATATGTTGACGAACTTACCACCATGTGAGACAAAAAATCTCATAACATCTCTCATACCTGCATGTTATCAATACAAATAAGATTAGCTAACACAAATACCTAAAATAAACATGCTAACCATAAGAAATATAGTCAATGGTAAAAACAAAATATTTTGTAGCCTTGTTAAATTTCTAACATAAATCTCGACATTTGAAACAACGTTAAAGAATTATAGTTGAAATTTAGTTCTCGATATTTATAAAATGTCGAGAATGATATGTCGGCCAGACAATCCACAATTTGCATTTATCATTTTATTCATCCTCAACAACCATTTTTGTAAGGAATTTATTCCACTATTAATGACATTGTCAATACATGACAACCATTGCAAATTCATCCATCAAAGTTATTTAAGTGGATTATAACACCACGCTTGAGAAAAACAAAATAATAAATATGAATTTGATTTAAAAATGCTCCAATAATCTTGCAACAAATACCCAATAATTGTTTGACAAATCTAATCATCCATTTACATCATGTATATTATAACAACCATTAAATACAATTTATCAATACAAAAAAAAAAAAAAAAAACATTTCGAAGAAAATTTACCTTTTATAAAGAATTGTTAATGAGATTAAATTTCTCGATACAAAATTATATGATTTTGTTTGAAGTAGAAATATGTAATTTTTTTTTTTTTTTTGTGAATTAATGATTTTTCTATTTCATCATCTTCATTTCTATAAAAAATAAAAAATTCTTTAGGTATTACCTAATAGATAATGAAATGACATTTACCCATTATGTATTATCTTGCATTATTGTAGTTTCTCATGGAAGTTACTTTTTCTCTAGAGTCTAGAATTTGTGACAAATTGAAAAGGAAAAAAAAAAAAAAAAAAATCATTTTTCATTAAGGGTATAAAAGACCATTTGATACCAGATTTGGTCATTTTTGCAAGAGTTATCAAAAATAGACATTTTTCAATTGACAAACATATAATTAGCCATTTTTTAAAATCCCCCAATAAAATATTCGAATAACATCCTCAAATTGATTAGAGCTACAATTGTTTGTATTAATTACGTTCAAATTAGTTTTTTTCACTTTTTTTTTTTTTTTTTTAATATTTGACACTTTCTTAACTTCTTAAAAAGTGATATGATTTGATATTAACATTTTAAAAAAGATTGTTGTTTACGTATTCTATTAGGACAACAAGTTTAATTATTTTATCACTTTTATATTCGTCTAATTTGCCCCCATAATAAAAGAAGAAGTTACTTTTATCCATATCTGATAAAAAATGAGATAGCGTGAAACTTTTTTTTTAAGTGACATCTATTTAAATCCAATTCATACAAATGAAATACAAATCCGAATTATTAAAAATTAAAAGTGAAGCATGCAAAGTGATTTTTCAATATATATTAACTTAATCCAATTCATACAAATCTAAATTGTGATATATATTAATTCAAAATTATTAATATAAAGATGAAATTTCATATGTAATAGAACAAAAGAATCTCAACAATATCAAAATCAAATAAAATATGAACTAATGAATCACAAAAAAAAAATAAAAAAAAAACATATAAACTTGTAGATTTTGGTTGATTATTTGTAGATTTGGAGAAGGAAACCTTGAAGAAAACATAGTTGTACCCCAGCCCTTGATCCTGTTTGGGCTTTGATTTGTGTAAGATTTCTCTTATGATTTCAATTTTCCTTGATTCAAGCTTGAAAGAGGTGGAATTTTGGAGGTGTCGGATAGGGGTTTTATTTTTTTCCAGCTTAGCACCCTTTATAAAAAAAAAAAAATAGCTATCTCAAAATATATCATATAATTTTTTTTTCCCTTTCAAAACACTATTTTCTTATTATTTTTTACAATACATTTTTAACACAATATAGTATAATATGTTTCATATATTCGGTATCTTAGTTCTACCTCCACCTAGAGGTGGCAATGAGCCAAGCCGAGCTCGTGGCTCGTTACAAAAAAGCTCGGCTCGTTGCTCGTGGGCGAGCTCGGCTCGGCCCACGAGCTCGTCTATCATGAGCCGAGTGGCTCGGCTCGGCTCGGCTCGGCTCGTGAGATTTGATTTTCTTTTTTTTAATTGTCCTTGTATGAAAAAAAAAAAATTGGACGAACCGCTCGTCTAAAACGAGCCGAGTAGGCTCGGCTCGCCTACCAAGCCGGCCTGCTCGGCTCGTGCTCGGGCTCGTTTTTTGACGAGCTCGAGCAGCTCATGGGTCGCTACAGTACGAGCCAAGTGGGCGAGCCAACGAACTACTCGGCTCGATTGCCACCACTACCTCCACCCCACTACTTGTAACATAGTGTGTTATACATGTTTTATCACTTGTTTCTATCATCGTTGTCGATGTCGCCACCATTCGAAAAAAATTGTGTTACAATTGTAAAATTATGTCATCATTGTCGCACTTATAACAAATTGTGTTACACATGTCGTCACCATTACTATTTGTAACATATTGTGTTATGTTACCACCACATCACCACCAAATCACCATCATCAATTATGCACAAGCAACACTACCTACCACCACCATTATAGTCATCAACCTCCCGAGAAACGCACTAAGAAAGACAAAACATGTTCTCCATCAAGAACAAGGATTGTCACATTACTAGAGCAAGAGCTGAATCAAGATTTATCGTCGTTAACTCTTCGTCTTCCATCCATTCTATCACCACCAAGTTGATAATATATATTTTTTTAAAAAAACTGAGAAGGCTTAAAAAATGAGAAACTAGCATTCGAATTTAAAATCTATCACCATTACTCTAGTGTTGAAAATAGCTAGATTTTATGCAAGAAAACACACTGCCACTAGAGTTTGCTACCTCGTCGACACATCCGTTGGATCTCACCAGATTTCCTCACTCTGGCTTTTGTTTGTATGTACGTGTCTATATATATATATATATATATATATTTTTAAAAGTCAGTATTTGTTGAATAAAAATAGTAACAGTAGAATTAGAATTTTAAAAATGGAAGGAGTTTCGTGCATGGAAATTATTACGTAACGTCCACAACTTTTATTGTTGTTGTGGAAAACGTCCATACTTTTCATTTTTTGGTATTTTCATTTTTATTTCTACTTTTCATTACGTAAAAAGTTTTTTTTTCATCTATTTTCTCAATTAAAAATTATAAAATGACGAATATACCATTCTCTTTAAATTAAAAAAGAAAAAAAGAAAAAAAATAATTGCAACAATAGTCCCAATTTTTTTTTTAAAAAAAAAACGCAAATGAATCTCAAATAAATTATTAAAATGATAATTAGCACATAATTTTCATACATTTCACTATTTTAGCGGAAAAAAATCCTTACCTTTCATTTTTTTGACATTTTCATTCGTAATTACACATTTGATTGCACAAACCATCATTTTTATCCAATTTCTCAACAAAGAGCAGTGAAATGATGAATATACCATCATATCTAAATAAAAAAGTTAAACAATGAATTGCAACTATAACCCCAATTTTTTTTAAAAAGTGAAAACGAGTCCCAAATAAATTATTAAAAAAATTAGAAATTAATTTTTTTAAAAAAAAGTGCAAAAGAATTCCAAATAAATTATTAAAAGTTAGAAATTAATTTTTTTAGAAAAAAGTGCAAACGAGTCCCAATTAAATTTATTAAAAAAATAAAATATTAAATAGTTCAAATGAATCTCAAATAAATTATTAAAAAAATTTATTATTACTATTATTTTAAATAAAATGGTATAGTTATCATTTCATCGCTCTTTATTAAAAAATTGGATGAAAATGAATAGAAATGATGGTTTGCACAATTAAATGTGTAATTATAGGTGAAAATGTCAACGAAATTAAAGGTAGGGATGTATTTTGCTAAAATAGTGAAAGGTAATGACATTATGTGCTAATTACCCTTTTAATAATTTATCCGGAATTCATTTGCGATTTTTAAAAAAATTAGGACTATGATTGCAATTAATTTTGTTTTTGTTTTATTTAAAGAGAATGATGCATTTGTCATCTTACAATTTTTAATTGAGAAAATAGATGAAAATGATCGTTTGTGTAATAAAATGTGAAAATAAGGATGAAAATGTAACAAAGAAAGGTAATGACACGACAACAGTAAAATGTGAGGACGTTAACGGATATTGAGCTTGATTTAACCCGACAAAACCTCTAAACAATAAATCTACGCGTGCTTTGGACTCTCGGGAGAAGCGCGTGGCTATAGCAAAATTAACAGCGTGGTCAGACCAAGGAGTGATTATGTAAAGGGTTTTGCTATGCGTACACGTCTGCACGGTGACTGCGTGTATCGTCGGGAAGCAAGGCGGCCGATCAGTTCAGGTGACGTCTGACGGTAGTTCGTTCATCCTTTGAGCTGAGCATTAAATTATTATTATTATTATTTTCAAAAGAAGCAACCAATTTGTACTTTAACATCGTACAACTAGCTGTTGGTGTTGGTGTTTGGTGGTAGCTGTGAAGTGAAATTTCAATTAAAAATGCTGGAAAACCCGAGCATGGATTCAGCAGCCACCACTGCCAATGTTGCCGCCGTCAAGCGCTACGCTCCTCCCAACCAACGGTAATACAAAATCTTCTGCTTATCTCTCTCGGCGAGCGTGTGAAGAATTTTTTTTTTTTTTTTGTTTGTGAAAATTATGTGAATAATGATATGATTTATTAGGTTGGGGTGTTCTGTTCACCTGATCATTTGTTGCTTGCGTGCAGGAACCGATCACTCGGAAGACGTAAATCTGGAGGAGGTAAGTTGAGTCTAAGCAATAATTAGGTTTCAATATTTTTCTATATTGAGATGCCATTGCCGATTGCTTCTCCTTTCTATTTCAAGCTGGTATATGCTTCTGATTTTGATTTTTCCCCTTTCGTCGATAATTTGAACTTAATAATTGTTCAATTCATTTCAACCGTATGCATATAGTAGTATACGAAGAAAAGATTCAACTGCAAAAGTAGTTGTTTGTCTTTTGTCTTTTTTTTTTTTTCTCTGTGGCCCTTTATTTGGGTGCTGGAGTTTCTATAGGAAGATATTTAAAAATGGACATTAAGAGAAAGGATACCTTTATAGTGATCTTCTGGTGTTTGATCTTTTATATAAACTTTTGAATTTAAGCTCCATTTTGTTTGGTGTTAAAATGAGTTTCTAGACTTTCTCATGGATGCTCCTTTTCTTGTAGATTCAAGGTCTAAATACCTGTTCCTAGCTACTAATTTTTGTATAAATTTATCAATTGCTGCATGTCTTGCAGACATACAGAAAAAATTGGTGTTGATGATCCCCATAGCAACTTTTGTCTCTCATTGATCTTAACACATTTTCCTATATCTTATGAACTTCGGGAAGAAGATACTGGAATTTTGTTCAAATAAGGGCTAAAAAGGTGCTCTAAGCCAAGTTGGGATGATAAGGTCATAACCTAGATGATCCTATTTAAATCTACGGCTGAGTCTCAAGACCATTCAGAGAAATAGGTGCACAAGAATCCCATGAGGAGATTCAATCCAACCAAATCCTATTGTATTAAGAGATTTTACCTTATCTAGAATCCTTGAAGCCATATGCTAAATACTTAATTCATTCAATTAACTGGAGCCGCAAAGATGAGGAAAATTAAACAAAATTGCCTTGGACTGCCAGAAAATACCTCAATTGCACTATATTTTGAAGTAGAAGTTTTATACTAGTCTGTAACAGCGAGATTCATGATTAGCACAGCATGATCATGTTGATACACAAATTTTCTGTAAAGGTTTTTATTAAGGTTTAGTGTGTGAGGAGAGCTAAATTTAGTTTTTGCCTTTCTCTAAAATGCTTTCTACATGCCCAAGGCTCCCAAACGTTCCTGTGGTATGCTGACAAGTCTGATTGAATGTCACTTGCCATTCTCTCATTGCCTTTGGAACTTGGTTTATGCACCATTTGATCCCAGTTTCCTTACACGCAGGTCCGAGCAGGTCTCCTTTCCCATGATTCCCTTGATTGTGTCTATAAATGATTTGTTGCTAGTAAATGATTGGGTGTTGCTAGTAAATGATTGGGAAGCTGAAGAGTAGAATTATAAGCAGTGACTCTCAAAGTGTTTGACTATTTGTTAATTAATATTTTAGCCCCCAATTTTGACCTGAGATATACTTTTTAATTGTTAGCTAGTAATTTTTGATGCATCGTCATGACAAACCAATGCTGCTATGTGCTCTGACTTCTAAGAGGTACCTTATTTTCTCTCATACAACTTTTACCACAATGGTTAGTTTAAGCAAACATCCCGATAAATGTTTTCTGAATTCTGAGACCTCCTTTTTTTTTCTTCATAAAACTGTTATTAGATAGTATAAATTAATAGCCCTATAAAGTTTTTAAAATCTTGTTGAGCGACCTAGAGCCAGTTTAAGAGATTACTTCTCATCATCTCCTTCTCTGCCCTTTACAGTGATTTATTCTCAACTCTTGCGAGTTAGATCCTTTTGTTATGTGGCAAGAGGATTGTTTAAGATAGTCTTGTCTAGGAATTTTCCTTTCAAAGGGAATTTATTTGTGTCAACGATTATTCTCTTTTGAGACAGCCAAGTAGAATTAGGAAAAACCTTTAAACCCAATGTATAAGGGAAAAGAACAGGACGACTTAAATGATCATAATTTAAAGCAGTTTAATGTGGAAGATAATAAAAATTGTGGCTAGTAACTTAACATGTTGGACAGACCATTTTGAAAGGAATATAAAATAATTCAGTAATCATCTTTCCATTACTGATATTTTTACATCTCAAAAATTGGACTGCTATTGAGAGAAGCAGAGATGCAGATGCAATGCAATGCAATAACATAAACTGATGGAAAAGGATATGAGGTTATCTCAATCTAACATGGGAATCATCTCATGAGATTAAAAGATGGAAGTGAAGTACAGTATTAAAATAATAAAATATTTAGTTTTGTTTCTGTCACATAAATGATGAGTGGATGTTTTGTGTATGGCATTCGTGATGTGAGAAACAGGATTATCTGGTGCCTTCCAATATAAAGCATATTTGATCAACTGTTGCAACAAGTTCGTACCTACTATATTTACTATTTTTGTTGTTCTTTCTAATAAGTTAATTTTGCAGATCGACTAGAACGGGCAAACAGTTACTCTAACGATGGAGAGAAGAACACAGGTGGCACCTTCAGAAGTATTCCCATAGTAGATCATGGGGATGCTGGCGGCATCAATCGAACAAATGAGAATCCTCGTTCTAAGTTAATACCTTTACATGGGTGTTGCGACAGTGAAGCTCTTCGGCTCTTGAATGACCGTATGTTTTGCTTTCTCTCTTCCTGGATTATATTGTAACTTTAGTCATTTGCCCTTGTGATGCATTGTCATTTCTTAATTATGAGTGCATTCAATCACTGTCATTGAAATATATGCAAGAGCAACACCTAATTAAATGTTTTTGTTAATGGACTAGTTAACCTTGGTTGTGCTGCTTATTGAAGCTATTTTTCATCCCCATCTCTGTGAATCTAATAGGAAAATTAGATTTTGACTTTATGTAGATTATTAGCTCTTTTGAATCGCTGAAATTGCTGCAGTGATTACTTTAGGACAACATGTTTGTCTGTTTTTCCTTGAAATATAGTAAAACATTTTCGAGAACTCTTGCATTCCAGAGTCACTGTTCATTTTCTGCTCAGAGAGAAACTTCTAGCTGGTATTGATGACTAGGAGTATTAAACACGTGCACTGCTGCTACTAGCTTTCTCGCTTTTGGAATATATATATGAGGCAATATACCTGGATGTCTAATTAATCACTTGGTTTAAAATAGATTGCTTATCTATTTACCAATGCAGGTTGGACAGCTGCCATGACAGCACTCAATAATTTGCCAGAAGATTCAGCTGGTGAGTAAAAGCAGTGCTGAACATCTAACTGCTAAACTAGTTCAATTGTTGGTTTCCTTTTCTTTTCGCTTTTAGTTTAATCATAATTCTATAAAATTGTGACGACTAACGCTCGTAAACAAACAACCAGCAATCAGAAATATCTAAGGGTTGAGAAGAATTAAGGAGAGAAGGAGAGAGAGGGAGAGGAATTATGCTTGTACTCGATAGTCAAAGTAATACAATGCATAAACATCTTTTTGTAGGGTTTCAACTAGTCTAATTTAAGCATGAAACTACTAAAAACGAAACAAATACTGGAGAATATTTACAAATAAACCCTAATTGTTTTTCCTAAAATAAGTACCCGACTTGGTAAATCTTCAAATATTGTTAAGGATCCCCATCAGATTGTTTAGAAAGGTTTCCTTCTGTCATGAATATCATTGGACATGACTGTATATGCAGGAAAACTATATCTATCTTGTTCGAAGGTGTCGCCTTTTGTAATGCAATTTCTTGTCACTTGAAACTATGCTAGGGGTGGACATTTCACCTTTGTTGTACAATTTAGTATAGTTGAGCATTTCTATGTTGTTCAAGCTGGTTGTGGGTTCCAATATATTGAAAAGGAAAAATTCATTCAAGCCAATTCAGTTCTCTCGGGAACAATCACATTGGGAACTTTCCTGATTCTTTACTAAATTCCTTGTGCAATCTTATCCGGTGCGCCTATTGCAACCTTAGGGTAAGCTTAATTTTGGAAAAAATATGAGTTCTCCTGCGTAACTTTTAGATTAAAAAATTGCATTTCCATGGAACACTTGGATGAGTTTATTATAATAAAATCAAACTGCAAAACTTTGGAAGTTAATGTATAAACTCATCAAAATTTGAAACAAGTTGTATGTACTGATGTAAATCTTTTACTTGAAAGCAACTGTTTTATTTAGCCCCTGTTTGACCCACATTATTTTTTTCATTCTCATTCTTCTACTCATTTTCAACCACACATTCTTCAATAAAATAATATTTTCCATCCCATCAATAACTTTTTCTTCTTTTTCAACCACATATTCCACATCACATCACTTCAAAAAAAATGCATTCTCTCATTTTAATATGCATCAAACACACTCTTAATTATAAAGAAAATGATGCCAGTTTAACATTATCTATTTATGATCCATTTCATCAATCTCTCCTTTATTTCCCTCAAGAAGTTCTTTGGTTGCTAATCTGTTATTGACCTATTGACCTTAATCCATTCTTGTGAAATTTTTGACATGCACTATGTTTGCAACAAGTTCTCCAAGTTTGTTTATATTCTTGTTTAACATCCAAACCTGGTTATAATTTTTAAACCTGATTGACAATGTGTGCGGTACTGATATTCAGATACTAAAGAGTCAATGGTTAAGTGTAACATATAATTTTGGACTTTCTGGCCGTGAGTTAAAGAGCTATTTCTAATTTTTTGCTTGGAAGTTTTTTGGGTTTCTAATGTTTTCTCGTTATGTTTACCAGAAAGGCCCGTCTTGTATTCAAGAAAAAGTTCACCTGCCTGGGGCCAAGCTGTCCTTCCACATTTGGTATGCTGATGTCTTATCCCCTCACTTGAGCCCTTCCCCACCCCCTCCTCGCTCCACCCCATCTCTGCTTCAAAAACAAGAAGGGGAAAAGAAATGAAAATAACACCTCACATGTGATTTGGTTTTTGACATCTTCCCTGCAGCTAATGCAACAAGCAGGTGGGCCTTCTACTGGTTTGCAGAGCGACTTCTTGAGTGAACTGAGGCAGGCAATGCACAAGACAAGTACTGGTCCTAATGCCTAAACAGTGCTGCATATGGTTAACATGCAACATACATGTGTTTGGTCTTCATCCTTCAAGGTGGATTAGATAATTTGTTGTATGCTCATCGAAACAGTTTCCCTGCTTGCTACTTACTTGATGTGTAATTTATATTTCGAGTTCAGAAGTTTCTGCAATATAACTGCTTCCATATGGTGGGTTTGTGTATTGATTATCATCTATGCTGTCCTAAGGCAGATAATATGTTAAATTATGGAAATTAATGTGACTGCTATTATTCAACCAAAAAAAAAAAAAAAAACTTATTAATTATAATTCGGTGTGTTATAATGCTAATCACTCTATTAAGAATGTTCAGCATTTACATGGAGTTCTTTCGCTACTATGAAGTGGTCTTTTGCTTAGGGTTAGATACTTCGATATATTAATTAATTCTAGTGAATGCCCTTCTGCTTTTTGACTTCCTATGAAACTCATAAAGCAACTGCATCATACTCTACAATTGGGCACGAGCACTGAACCAACATAGCATTGGCAAAGGACAGGTAAAAATGAGTCATGCTTCACGTACAGAAGCATCACTCACAGAAGAAAACCAGACTCAGTGGGGAGAGGGTGGGGATTTTTTTTCCAATATTTTACTCACATGGGGTGGCCCCACACCATGTGAGCGTTCTGGCATGCTTCCGTGAAAAATAATTCTACACAGAATTATCCGATAAAAATTGTTGTCTGTCTCTGCTTCTTGGCATCTAATTAACAGGTGCAGCATTCCCAAATGCAATCCAGTATCTTCTAACATAAACATTTTGGGGGAGCACAATTCAGTTTTGTTAGGACGCTTGCAAGTTAGAGCACGAACAATTCGTCTTTCTTCATGACATCATCCTATTTAAATTGAGTAAAGCCTTGTGCCCCGGCTCAATGACCGGGGCACAGACGGGCACCAAGGCCGCTCCCCTCCAATAGGGGGCACCAAACTTGCCTCAAAAAATCACTCGTCAAGAAATTCAGAAAAAAATGCAATCTCCAAATTTGATTGGATTCCATTTTAGGTACAGATCCTCAAGAACCCTGATCAAATTTGACAAGATTTTTATGCTACTTGTAGAGACGATTTTGTATAGATAAGTTGACCGATGCATATGTCCCTTGATTTGAATTTCAAGGGATAGATGCATGCCAGGTAAGAGGTGTCTTCGCCAAATATGTTTAGGAATGTTTTTGATTTTCCTTGGTTGGACCAAAATCTCTTCGCCATCAAGAGGTGTTGGTGTTTGTGAAAAATGTGGTTTTAAAGGTACATATTGAAATATACAAGTATCTTTAATCTTCTTAACAATGAATTTGCCTTCTAGAATGAGATGACCACCATTTGATTCATTCTTTTGATTCCGGTATAATACCGTTTCAATATTTTCAAGTGCTATTCAATCTACTTTATTATGACCGTTTCAGAAGTCAAATGAGCCACGCTATTGTGATAAATTTGTTCTTTCATTCATTTAGAGCTATAAATATAAATAAATTGAGTGATTTGTCCAATTATACGTAGGATGACCGGATAAACTACAACATATTTGTAGCAATGATGAAGAAAGGCAAAGGCAAATTCAAGGAAACGACGTGATATCTTCGTTTCATAGATTTGCAGCGTCGAACAAAAGAGAAGACTTGCATATTCACCATACAATTTCCTCAAATTCTTCAATGGAGGGAAGGCCAACTGGTTTGCAGAACTCTTAGAAACTATAAATTCAAGTGCTAATGGATATCTTCATATATCCTAAGAAAATGGAGAGAACACATGCTAGACTTTTTCTCTTTCTAAATATCACTCTAAATTGGGGTTAAAGAGGTGGTTAGATTGGTCGAACTAAACCCCATTAGTTTCACTGCAATCAACTTAAAATAGATTGGACAACAACAATCAGTTATATTAAGAAAACAACATTTACGTCATTTTATATGTAAATGTATAGGCTAACATAGGAATGTGTAGCACAAGAACTAACATTTCATTTTTCTTCCTCTGTATGGACATTTTTTTTTTCTATATATGTCTTTTAAGATTGATACGAAATACTAAAAATGGTTCATCGTGGCAAAAGCATATGAACATTCCTAGTAATATGTCCAGTTCACTGTCCAAACACTGCATCGTGGCAATGTAAGGATGACGAACTCAACTGCATTCGAAATTTCAATTTCTTCAACTAGAGTTGGGGACTTGATGGGATTAGGCGAACGATTTAGAACCTTGTTGCGCAAATCTCTCAAAGCCTCAAGCAGCTTCCTCAGGCGTTTCTTTGCCCAGATTAAGGCTAGGGAGATACATGGGGACGGATATGTTTAGCCTCTCATTCAACAGTGATTGATCTGAACCCATAGGAAGCATTGGTATGTTAATATCAGATTGAATCTTGTAATTGTTTGAGGTTGTATTGGTAAAATCTCTACATTCACGAATGCGAGGTGGATCACTTATATCCACATGGCACATTAGTATTTGTTTAGAGCACTTTGAAAGGATTGTGCTAGTTGATATGTATTATGGACCATAGATTAAATCAAATGGTTGGATTTAATCTTGTGGTCAATTACACATTCTAGTCACGTCTCTTTCATAGTAAATATTTGAATTTGAATTTTGAATTCAAATGAATATTTGGCTTTATAATACACAAGATTTCTTCATATTTCATTTTGGACTTGGCATCACAAAAAAGAGAGTAAGCATAGAGAAGTAACCAAATGAGAGAAGTTCGTATCTCCGACGAAATTCTTGGTGGCTTCCGGCGGATTTATTCTCGATATATCCATTGTCATTCCCGTGGACGACGGTGCATGATCCAGTGTAACAAAAACCTCAGCTCACATCATATGACACTCCATTGATAGAGTTGAACAAACTTTGAGTAATATTAGTTCGATTTTACACTTCAAGAGTTTATGTTTTCCACAAGTAGCTGTAATAATCATTTGTTGACTCCATTATAAATTCAACAACGTAAGTATTCATATGCAGTAGTAACTCACCAGATGAGAATAAATAGGAGAATCTGATTTCTATAACCAAAACAGAGGAGAGAAGAATAACCAAAAATTTACGTCTGTTCAACTAAGGATCGAAAAGTAACTTGACTATTTGACGAAGGGTTTAGTCAGTGGCCGGAGCTAAAGGTGGAATTAAAAAAAAAATGTACGATATAATGTGTATATATCAATTTTTTTACCAGGTTGGGCTGGCCTGGACTATACCAATGTTTCAAACCTATTGTTTGGTTTGAAATTTTGAATCCCACTAATTTAATTACATCAGAATATTATTTTACAACCCAAAAATCTACATGGGAGTTTCTGATTCTGAAGTTCTAAAGTTTTCAGTGTTTCGAATTCTCAGAATCATATGCAGGTTGAACCTCAGCCAGTTCCTGAGACGAAATTCCACTTATATGTATTCCAGCAGCAGAACCTTCAGTTGAACACCTTTGCGAGGCACCACCAGATGCAGTACTCAACCGTTTCTTGTTCCTCACCTTCTCGGCCCAACCCAGAAGGCCAGTTCGCACATGGTCGTCAAATATCGACTTCTTGAAATGCGATCCCATCTTCGTTCACCAGACAAAGATGGACACAGTTTTAAGGTGAACTTTTTTTTAATCGAGAACCAAATTAAGAAACATCAAGAGTAGTTACCTGTGTAACGAGAGCATAGAGTGGTAACGTGCTATAGCTGCAGAGGACCTGAATGAAAATACTGAACCGGCCATACAGTCATCAGGAGGATGCATAAAACAAATAAAAGCAATGAAATTACATTGGGAAAATCACTGTTTGTCCATCAACTTATAACGAAGTTTTAGTCACCGGATATTTCTATCATGAAACTTCGCTATAAGTTCAGTGACTTACAGTGATTTAACCCAATTCCAGAGCGCTAGCAGCAAGAGAACAAGAGCAATGGCAGAAAATGTAGAAAGGATTTACCCTATTACAATCCTAGGAACAATATACTGGACTTGTCCCATTATGCAGGAGTCGAAACCATATTGAACCTATAAGTAATAAAGAAATATTGGTTAAATGACAGCAAATAGCTATTTATATCCTGCGTCAAGGTTAACGACTCCACATACCCATATCCAGAAGAAGAACGCGATCTCGAAAGCATTTTGAAAGAGAATAAAATGAATCAAAAGAAGTATGACGTGAGGTCGATTGAACCAAAAGTGATCGTCAGAAGGTTGAATGACCAATTCACCCTCAATGGCTACATGTTTCTCGGCAACCTCGTGAGCCAATTGGGAAATCACATGCTCCAACTTCGTTCCCACAGCAAGTAGAAGCTGAAAAGATTACCACAAAATTTGTAATTATGGAAAGAAACAAGTCCATTTGTTGCAAAATGAGCCCTGCATTGCGATGCCATAAGTTGTATCAAATTCTTGAGTTCATAGGAATAAACTTCAGGGATACTTCTTAAGCATACATTTACGTAACTTTTTGTTTCCAAATATATTTAGACAAGTTTTTTTTTTTCTTAAAAGTAAAACAAGTTACTTATTTCACGAGTATGATGGAGTTTTATTTTCAACATAAGTACTCATTTCAACTTAGTCAAAGATTCTGCGAAACAGAAAATAAATCGTCCGTATTATAAATGATTTAACTTATAAATAGATATAAATGAGGGGTGGATAAATAGATAATACTTGTGAGTTTATTGGAATGTGTGGTTAAAAATGAAGTTTGGCCAGTAATAAATAATTTCATAATTTTTGCCAAACAGAGGCTAAGAAAACTGATGCATCCTTTTCACTTTCGAGAAGGCCGGCAAGAAAGGCTAACAAAACATATTATGCAAGTGACAATCGTGTTAACAATACTTACAACAAAAGGAATGAATGCCATCCAAAAATATGTATGCCAACCTGCACACGAAAAAATAATTTTTCACATAAACCTGAGTTATAATCTTGTAGTAGATGAAAATCAAAACTAGTGTTAAAATTATATTAAGAACTCGAATCCTCACAGGATGCAAACTGAATATGAAGTCGAAAAGATCTATTGAGGGGCTTACCATTTATATTCAACAACAAGAAGAGTATGAAAAATATCCACAAATACCAACTGCAGAAAATAAAAGAAGATATTAATCCATGTAATAAGTGGAATCACCATCCGAAAGTGACAAGAAGAACATCCTTTTATATATAAAATGGATTTAGCGATAAGACATAGTAGAAATGATCTCTAACCATGGTGGGTAGGATAAAACATGCACACTGTTTACGTGGAAGTTAGCGGTTGAATTGTCAAAAATTGTAGACTTGATCGCCGACGTGGCAGATAACTCTTGCCCACCATGGGTATGAGATCATTTCTGTAAGACTTAGCATTATTTAACTCAAATGGCTATCACATACCGTATACCAACTACTGTCTTAAAGTCAGCTTCTAGAGCCCGTATCATATACCTATGGAAGTTAAACTTTGGGTTTCCTCTACAATGTGTCTGTGTCAAGGTCAAATTCCTTGTTAGCCACTTATCACAAAAGAAGAAAGCGGGTTAAATTATATTGGGTGGCCATAGTGACACTAAATATAAAATTCAGTGGCCATGGTGAAACAAAATCAAGTTGGGTGGCCATGTGGACACCAAATTTAAAGTTGGGTGGCCACCAATGAATTTAACCCGAAGAAAGCACATTCAAACTTAAGGAATGACTATATGAGAATATCAAGCTCATACCATAATGAAACCTAGTCGGAGCGCTGAATAATCTGATTTCGTAACAGATCCATAAAATTGCTTAAAAAATGATTGCTGAAAAAATAACAAAAGGCAAATGAGAATTCGAACAATAACACACTGTAAAAGACAACCTCGACCAGGTGAGGATACTACAAGGCCATGTACACAATGTCATCCTCAATTTTTACCATGGTATCAAATTAAAATATTAGAGGAATAAGCACAGGAAAGGAAAGCTTAAAATATTAGAGGAACGACACCTTTGTTTATTGAAATTGCGTCTTCAACACCCCCTCGTGTTCAAATAAAAAAAGCAAATGGGAGGCAGTGAAACTTGATTTCGAGTCTTTTTCCTAACTCTATAATATGTAAACCACTTCATCTGATGCTATTAGAGTGAGGAAAAATTCATTTATCTAATTTAGATCTTGAACATGAATCGATGACTAACGTCACCAAAACAATGATTTTAATCTTTGCAAAATCCAAGTGTTTGTAGCATCGGTTAATTTTTTTTTTATTAAGTATTAGTCAAGTATAAATTTTTTTTTACCTCTTGGCTCTGCCCCTGCTAGTATGATATTTCATATTCCAGGAATCAAGATAAAACTTACCAACCAACTCAACAGGGCTGAATGCTTATCCACGCCCGAAAATCGTTTCTTGATGAAATCATGTTGATGGACATGGGTGAAGCTTGGTTTCAGAGCTGCACATTATCATAAATGATTGGGATATACAAAATATGAATGTTAATCATCTTTTACAGAAAATATTGGAGATAATTTGTACTGAATAGAACATAAACTCCAGTTCTTAGTATAGGTCAAGACCCTTTCAGTACATAAAATAACATGATGATTAATAATCTTGTTCATTGTACTCTCACGATCTTCCCTTTTCATGCAAAAATTGTCCAGACAACATCTTAATCGAAATTGTCAATTCGTACCTGGTTCTGTATTACAACTATCTTTTGAAATAGAATCCTCCCAATGCTTCCATAGGTGAATCTACATCAAAATTCAATGTTAGCTATGACATAGAAAGGAAGAATTGTATATACCTAAAAGATTAAACAATTTAATCTCACCTTTGCCCCTCCAAATACAACAGTGAGAACAGACAATGTCACATGCACAACTGCTAGAACAAAGATAAAGGTATGGAGATGATGCAATGATTCAAGAGACAATAGCGGGACTTTACCCTGCAGAAACATAATTTTGAAACTAAGTACTTAAATCTGTTCCACAAAATAGAACACAGAGAACGTTTTGAGGTTTCTGTATATGTTAAAGGATGTCTTGGATTCTACCAAGTTCCTTTGCATTTTGTTCTACACTAGTATGTAAAATCACTTTCAAGTTTTGTTAGGCTCATGTTTTTGAAGAGCAATGCTACATGTACAAGGAGTTTTACAGAATGTCACATGGCAACATTTTATTGGATTTTGGGTAAAAACATAGTTAAAACAGTAAATCAGGTGCTGCCATCTTAGCACCTATAAAACTCCCTGTACATTTCCTCTGTACAAGTATCATTTCTGGTTTTTGAATAGAATTCACACTGGATTCTCATCACGAATATTATCTTAGCTTCTTTTCTTTATGCTAGTCAAAGTCATTCCTTTGTTTTCCGATATGCCACCAGTGCCTAGGTGAGGATAGTCTTGAACCCCTGCCTCATTTTCTCATACTAAAAAAACTATACAAGGAGTGTCTTTCTTTAATTTTGAGTACTGGAATACTAAAGCATTGTTTCTAGAAAACCTGGGATGCTAGATCGGTGAACAGTACACATTCGATCCTTGATCCACACAAAACTGATTCAATTACCCTGCAGTGTCCAAGATCCCTAAGCACTGTGTTAGAAAAAAATTCTAATTCCAAAATGGATAGTGATGCAAGTTCATAGCTACTCATATCTGAATTAATGACAAGTAAAACTATACAAGTACCATTGGAACACTGATTATGATAATAGAGCCTCGTTCTCAATAGTAATAAATAGATATTCAATATCATGAAAGGTAACACGATTTTAAATGGAATAGAATCTCTCCGTAAGTGTTGGGAGATAAAACGTCAAAATTCACTCCCCATGACCCAAAGAGAAGTGGGGGGAAAAAAAGATTAATTTCATTACCTTAGCTTTACAATAATCTTCACTATCTTCAGCAAGCAAGCGCCGTTTATGCAACATCGAATTA
This sequence comes from Fraxinus excelsior, assembly GCA_019097785.1. Lineage (NCBI taxonomy): Eukaryota > Viridiplantae > Streptophyta > Magnoliopsida > Lamiales > Oleaceae > Fraxinus > Fraxinus excelsior. The sequence continues at coordinate 18,282,563 of CM032643.1, read as the reverse complement.
GGAATAATTTTTAGGGATTCTTCTCCACCAGATGATGAAGCAACGGATGGCAATGAGCAAGGAAGTAAATGTGTCATTGTATCATCAGGCACACAAAGCTTTACTATACGGGCTTGAAATGCAGTCAGCAAAAGTGATATAAATCCCAACAGCATCAACTCTAAATTTACCAAAAATCATCTACTAGTTTATAAATCCAAATAAATCGTCATCATGGAAAATGAAAAATTCAAAATACCTTTTTTACACGTGCTCAAGTGTTGTTACTACCCATTTACGAAAATTAATGAAAATTGTTCCTTGTAGGCTTTTGATTACAAATAGTCCTCTCTAACAGCTTAGATTTTCAGACAAGATGGTTAACGGTATCCAAAACCCAATTTGACACACAAAAGAGAGCAAGTTCTTTCGTGCAAGAGAAACCTCAGAGAAAGGAAGAGAGATACCTTCTTTAACTTTTTGTAAAGCCTCATAGAGGGGCTTTTGGTTCTTCTTCTTTAAATACTGCATGCATTATAAAACATGAAATCTTAGCATCAGTAATAAAACAAACACAGGGCATTAATAAATTCAATAAAAAAATAATTTGAGATTTAACCCCAATAAAGCATGTCGAAGACTAAATTTAATAATAGATGCGTTTGTTTCCTAATATCTTAGTCAGGGGCGGACCGAGACCAATATTCTTGTGGGGTCAAGAATGAGATTTCAAAAATGTATAGGTTAAAAAAAAAAATTTAAAAAAAAAAAAAAAAACTCTGTCAACCATTTACGAAAATTTTGCACGTCCAGCACCTTGATTAAAAATGAATTTTTTTTGCACACAATCCGCAAAAAGACTCGTAAAAATGCAAGTAAATTTCCTCGTCCTTTCTCTTGTTCATTCAAATTCATATTGGACCATTAAAAATTAAATAAATATTGGAACATAAGAAAACCAGGCTTTTAAAAATGTTATACGTAACATATATAAAAGGCATTATAAAGAAGGGGAAAGAGAAATGATGAGGGGCGGCCACCTTGCCGGTATAGTGGAGGGAGCGTTCGACGGCGAGAGAGATGCCGACGATGACAGTGCAGACGGCGGCAACAACCCACGTTGGAGTGAACTCCAATGTCGTCCCTTCTTCTTCCTCACCAGCCATTATTTCTTTTCCTTAAATTCAGAAATGGAAATCTAAATATGAATCGTCATATACAATGAAGAAAAACTAAAATGAAAAAATGTGAATCCGGGATTTCTTGTTTCAAAAGATGGAACAAACCCCGGTGGAGATGGGGAGGAGGAGTTGGGAGATAAAAGAAGTAAGAAAATATACAATAGATTAATGTTTGGTCTGAAAAATGGGAAATGTAGGAGATCAGGATTGAAGGTGTCCCGAGATTTGAAGCGTCTGACAACTATAAATAGACATAAATGCTGCACAGCCTGCACCATGCTTGAAATTAGCAAGTCCTGGGTGACAGTGCATGGAGGATTCGAGGTTCAACTCGTCAAGATGAAATTCAAATTCAGCTGATCTCGTTTAAATACGAGCCCAAGCCGACGAGTGGCTCCAGACCATTACCACCTTTTAAGTTCGAAGAAAATTTTTAGTACTTTGAGAGCATGAGTATTCAATATTTCTTATTAAGGCTGGACATTATTTTATTCCATTTCATATCATAATTAATTTTTTTTATATTTACAACAATACTAAATTAATCCAATTAATGACATGTTCAATTTTAGCTCTACAACGCACTACATTAACTTCTATGTTGGTATTATACAAGCCCAAAAACACAAAGTAACGCAGAATATAAAAATGAACACGAGAGATTTTTTCACCCTAAAGCCTGGGTGTTCACCCAAATTAGGGTTAGTCACTCGTTGAGCATACACCGAAGTGATTATCGCTCAAATCCACTAGAAACCAACAAATTTATCAATATAAGTTTCATTATACAACAGATCCACGAATGATATGCCCTCAAACCCAATTTTTCTCTCAAGAAACCCTCAAACACGATTACACAAAGTAACCAAAGGTTACTGCCCACAATAAGAACATAATCACTGACCCAAGCCTTAATCAATACTAGATCTCGCCAAGAAACATCTAGGAACAAAGATTATAGGCGAAAACCAAAGGTTTTCAAAGAGAGACGAGAGTGCAAGAGAAGTGAAAACCCTAGAATAATCTTGAAGCAATGAGACAAATGAAAGAGTCAAGCCAATAATACAAACAGTTAGAAGCATATCCAACGGTTACAACCAATCCATGTTTTGTAATCTCATCATTTGAAATAAGCGAATTAGGCTGCTGGGTTGCATTCTAGTTGGGTTGGGCATTTCATTTAATAAGGGTTGCATAATAGGGCCAAAGACAGATTTATAAGATTGGGCTGCATCATTGAGCCCAAATTGTAAAACATCAAAACTTAACAATCTCCACCTTGCTTGAGAATTTGGGTTTCACAGTAGATTGGAGGTTAACTCCTACTTCAATTTCATTTGCTCTTCGTACTTGCAAAATCCACCAATCAGCAACAACATTTAGAAGATTCAAACAATCCCTAAATTTGTATAAATGAAGAATTTTTGTACCCATTTCTGCAGGATTGCACTTAGTTGAAATCTTATCAATTTTCATGATTTCCTTTTCTAAGGTATCTCTTATAAAATGAAATTTAATATCTATATGTTTAGTTCTATCATGAAACACAAGATTTCTACTTAAGTGTATTGCAGATTGACTGTCAGAAAATATAACAGCACTATTATCAGAAAAACCAATCTCATTCAATAAGTTTTTTAGCCATATACTTTCCTTTACAGCATCTGTAGTTGCAATATTTTCAGCCTCTGTAGAAGATAATGCTACAATATTTTGTGGCTGAGATTTTTAGCTAATGCAGGTACCATTTAAAGTAAAGACATATGCAGAAGTTGATTTTCTTTTATAACAGTTACCAGCAAAATTAGAATCATCATAACCTTTTAGTTTAATTCTAGTTTTACTTTAACTAAACATGAGCCCTAGATTAAAAGTACCTTTTAAATATCTTAACAACCATTTCATGGCTTCTCAATGATATTTACCTGAATTGCTCATAACATAACATACATAATAGACCCAACAACATTGGCATAAGGAACCTTCTCCATCCTATTATTTTCTATTTCAGTTTTAAGGCATTGTTCTATTGAAAATTTAAAATGGCTTCCAAGAGGTAATGTGACATCCTTAGCATTTTCCATAAAAAATCTACATAAAATCTTTGAAACATAAGACTCTTGAGAGAGAAACAAATCATGGTTACTCCTATTTCTTCTAATTTTCATTCCTAGAATCCTTTTAGTTTCTCCTAAATCTTTCATTTGAAATTATTGCTTCAATTTTTGTTTAACGATGTTAATTTCAGTTATATCACACCCAACAAGTAACATATCACCAACATAAAGCAAAAGATAATAAGAATCAGGGCCACCACTGCCCCTATAATAAAAGTATGGATCATATTCACTTCTATTAAAATCAAGCCCCTCTATAAAAGTATCAAACTTGATATACCATTGCCTTGGGGTTTGTTTCAAACCATAGAGTGATTTTTGTAAAAGGTATACAAGGTTCTCTTTACATTTTTGTTCAAAACCTTTTGATTGAGTCATGTAAATTTCTTCATTCAAATTTCCATGTAGAAAAACAGTTTTGACATCCAACTGTTCTAATTCAAATCAAATTGAGAAACAATAGAAAGCAAGACTCTTATAGATGTATATTTGACTATATGAGAAAATATTTTATTGTAGTCAATTCCCTCTCTTTGGGAAAGCCCTTAGCAACCAATATGGCCTTAAATCTTACTCACCCACCTTTTGAGTTACCTTCTTTTACTTTATAGATCCATTTATCGTCAATGACATTTTCCCCTTTTGGTTTGTTTACTAAGATCCATGTCTTATTTTTAACTAATGAAGTCATTTCATCCTTCATTGTAGCAAGCCACAAGTTTGCATGTTTTCCTCCAATGGCCTCTTCATATGAGCTAGGCTCATTATCTAGAAAATTATGAACATTTAAGGCTGTAACAAATTCATGATCATTGCATGTAGATGGAGATCGTACTTCTCTTCTAGCTCTAGCTCTTGTAAGATGATAATCATTTAAAGGGTTTTCAAGTTGGTCTAGTTCAGGTATGTCAACATGTTCTGCCTTAGTGTTAGGTTCAACCCCATCATTTAATCCTAATCAGGCTCTACCTCAAACTGATCACCATTCCTTGAATTTAAATCTTTCTGGAAAAGTCCTGTTTCTAAAACTGTTTTATTTTGATCAGTTTTAGGTGTATGATACTCTTTTTCTTTAATGCAAGACATGTCAAACTCATTAAAGATGACATTCTTACTAATAATGACCTTATAACCCTCTAGAGTTTTTAACCAAACCCTATAGCCCTTAACACCTTCATCATATCCTAAGAAAATACCTTTAACATACCTGGGCTCCAGTTTACCCTTATTTTGATGTACATATGCAGCACGGCCAAAGACTTTCAATTTAGAATAATCAACAATATTGCCATTCCAAACATGATCAGGTGTATCAAATTTTAAGGATTTAGTAGGACACTTGTTTATCAGATATGATGCAGTTTTAACTGCTTTCCCCAGAATAATTTTGGCAAGCCTAAACTTATCAGCATACATCTGACATTTTCTAACAAGGTCCTATTCATTCTTTCTGCAAAGCCATTCTGTTGTGGAGTATAAGTGACGGTCATATGTCTACAGAATCCCATTAATTTGGCTAAAATTATCAAACTCTTCATTACAAAATTCAAGACCATTATCAGTTTTAAGTACTTAAACACCTTTATTAACTTGATTTTCAATAAGAGTTTTCCATTCTACAAATTTCTTGAAGGCGTTAGATTTGTTTTTCAAAAGCATGACCCAAATTTTCTTTGAAAAATCATCAATAATGAGCAAGAAGTATTTAAAGCCAGAGTATGTGCACACAATTGCTGGTCCCCACAAATCAGCATGCAGATAATCAAGAATAGACTTAGACTTGTGACTACCTGAAACAAAATGTATTTTATTTTGTTTCCCAAAGATACAATGTTCACAAAAAAATCCTCTCTATTCTTTTATTTCCCAAAAGACCTTGTTTCTTAAGAATATACAAGTTCTTATCACTAATGTGTCCAAGTCTCTTGTACTAAAGTTCAGACTTGTCAGATTGTGAGACTGTAGTAGCAATAGGTTTGTTTTGTAAGGGTAAAGCTTTCATAGTATAAATCCCATTGGATTTTCAACATGAATGACTTTTGCAAAATCCTTTTGAAGTGTTAAAATACCTTTGTTTATGATGGTATTAAAACCTTCATCATCAAGAGTGCATAAAGAGATAAGATTCATCTTTAGGTCTGGAATGTATCTTAGGGCTGGGCAAAATGTCCGAACCGAACCGAACCGGTTTTCTTAAATTAAAAACTCGAACGGGTATCCGAATCGAGAACTGACGGGTTCGGTTCGGTTCTCGGTTCTAGACCAAGAACCGAATAAGAACCGATTTTTTTTGACAATTGGGCATTTGAGTTTCAAATATATTGAATATAATCCAAACCGACTAACATAAAAAAATTGAAAAAAAAAACCACTAAATATAAAAGGGACAGAGCCCTAGAATTTTCGGTCTTCTCTTCTTCAAAACCGACCAACATAAAAAAAGCCACTAAATATAAAAGGGAAAGAGCCCTAGAATTTTCGGTATTCTCTTCTTCTTCTCTCTCCAGTCCATTCCCGCCGCACAACATGTTTCTCGTCCAGTCATAAGTCATTTTCTCTCAGCTTGAAAAAGTCCTCCTCATTCTAGTTCCCACACTAAGGTGGAGTACTCTCGTATTTATTCTTTTATATTTAAGAGACGTGAGATTTTACCCTCTTAACGCTGACAATGCTTTCGTTCTTTTATCGTGTTTACAATGACAAGTTTTCTAAGCCTTCTAAGAGCTTTGCACAGAGATTTCCAATTCTAATAACCAGATTCTTTTTCTTTACATGGTACTCAAGAAATTGTTAACATTTTAATGGTACATGGCAAGTCAAGCAATCGATGATTACATTACATAGTTGGTAAGTATTTTTAATACTTTAAAATATTACGTTCATTTGTAAAAGCTAAGATTGAACCTGGTCAATATTCACACACATATTCACTCGGTGAAAGTATTGAGCACGTTGGGATTGCCTCACTTCTCACAATATTTTCAGAAAACATGAATGATTTTGGTACCACTTCTCAAAATGGAGAACATAGTTAGATGCTTTTATATGTTACCTTTTGTGGGTAAACAGTAGAGCAGTAATTGTTTGAGGGAAGCGGCAAAAAAAATTGTGATCTATATTGTTAGTACTAAAGTGTTAGCATTTTGTGAAAACTTTCTAATGTGTTATGGATTAATTATTCAAGACACACTGACAAAGTTTTCTAAATGTATTTATATAGTGTTATTATAAATGTGAAAAAAATTAATTGTAGTAGGAACCAAACAGAACCGAACCGAACCGAACCGTGCCCACCCCTAATGTATCTTGCTTTATTCAAAGTCAGTACATTCCCATTTTTCAATTTCAAAACAGTTTTTAAATACCTTTTTATTTTGCAAAAAAAAAAAGGAGGTCATTTCCTAATATTACATGTCCCCCATTTACCTCAACCAAATCAGTAAAACATTCTTGGTAAGGTGTCATGTGAAAAGTATGCCCAGAATTAAGAATCCAATATGTTTTAGTTGAAGATTGACGAGTCATATACACCTGCCATAAGTGGCTGCAGCTTCTTCATAGGCTATTGCAGCTCCACCATCAACATTATTGACATTTTTCAGTTCATCAATCCTTTTGTGACAGTCTTTTATAAAATGTCCCAATTTTCCACAAAAATAATATTTCTTTCCTTTAACCTTATTATTATTCTTGTTGAATTTGGATTTGCCACTCTTAAAACTTCCAAGAAACTCTTTATGTTTTCCAAAACGTTTGTTTGAAAAGTTATTATTGTTTCTTTTTGAGAAATTGTTTCCTTTAACATTGTAACCAATTCTATTTGAGGAAGTTTTTAACTTACTTTTAAGTTAAAGTTCCTTATTCCTTAAGGATGAAACAATAATATCAATAGTGACATTGGTTCTTCCATATTCAAGGAAATTTTTCAAATCTTTATATTTTTCAAGTAAGGATGATAATAATGCTATAAACTTTTGATCATTGGAAAGTGTTTCACCATTATTGGTGAGATCTTGAGAGAGTTTATTAAATCTATCAAGATTGATTTCAAACTCACAATTTGGATCAAACTTAAAATTGAAAAATTGTTTCCACATGTAACATTTATTAGGAAGTGTCTTAGTTTTATAAAGAGATTCAAGCTTTGCCCAAATTTCAACTGTAGTCTCAGTCTCTCCTACTTCTCTAATGACATTATTAGATAAATGCAAAAAGATAGTGCTCCATGAAGTTTCAACTAGTTCAATTTTTTTATTATCGGCCACTTCTTTCCCCCAAGATTCATCAAGAGCCCTAGCACATTTAAAATGTATTAACAGAGCATTCATTTTTCTACTCTAAAGTGTAAAGTCTCATTTCCCATTCCAAACCTCAACATCAACTTTAGTATTACCCATTTATGACTATGAAACACAGTAAGTGCGATGACAATGCAAAAGGCAAGACCAAGTATCATGTACTACACACAGAGAACAGCTGAGGTGACTAATGTACAGACATGGATAGTATCAATGATGCAAGAATTATTTATTTCAAGCAAGTGTACATAGTTTAAAATTCAGGTAGGCAGATAGCAAGATAACACTAATTTAACCCAAACAACAATAAATGCAACTATCGAAAAGTAAGTGCTCCAAGTAATCTTGAAGAAACCATTAATCCCAATCCCCTTAGATTCTAGGGTTTTCAAATGAAACCATAGACAAAGGAAGATCCAGGAAGGTTCCAATCAAGCGTTCCAAAAAACTACAGTTCGAAGGAAGTTAACAGAAATTAAGGTTAGAAACTCATTACCAACGCCTCAGTTTAGTAATGTAAAATAGTGAAAACTAGAACTATTTTACTTTTTCTACCAAGAATGAGAATCAGACCCTTTTTAGAGAAGATCCTTAAGATCTAGAGTCACGTTCACCAAGAACACCCAGAAATAATTCCAGATCAAAGAAATTTTAGAGATCAAAGCGCTCTGATTCCATTGTTGGTATTATACAGGCCCCAAAACACAAAGTAACATAGAATATAAAATGAACACGGGAGATTTTTGGCCCTAAGGCTTGGATGTTTACCCAAATTAGGGCTAGTGACCCGTTGAGCCACCGAAGTGATTATCACTCCAATCCACTAGAAACCAACAAATTTATCGATACAAGTTTCACAATACAACAGATCCTAAAGGATATGCCCTTAGACTCTATTTTTCTATCAAGAAACCCTCAAACACGATTACACAAAGTAACCAAAGGTTACTACCCACAATAAGATAATCACTAACCCAAGCTTTAATCAACACTAGATCTTACCAAGAAACATCTAGGAACAAAGATTACATGCGAAAACTAGAGGTAAAGTTTTCAGAGAGAGAACATAGAGTGCAAGAGAAGTGAAAACCCTAGAATAATCTCGAAGCAATGAGGCTAATGAAAGAGTCAAGCCAATAATACAAATAGCCAGAAGCATCCAACGGTCATAGCCAATCCACGTGTTGTAATCTCATCCTTTGAAATAAGCGAATTAGACTGCTGGGTTGCATTCTAGTTGGGCTGGTGTTCACGAAAATATGTTCGCTTTGTAAATCACCGCAAGTGTACGGTTCGTTAACAAGTAATAAAGTGAAAATCCTAGAATTTCAATTATCATTCCCACGAGGATTGATTTAACTTATTTTTTTATTATTGCGACCTTAACCGAATCTATTAAATTTGAGATGAGTTTTTCAGTTTCTATGATTAAACTAAAACTAGCGCACAAATTAAACTAAAATTACAACTTAAATGCACAAATGACATTTCAATGCAAGAGATTTGAATGAAATTTATGTATGAAAAAGTGCACTAGGATCCCGAATTATCAAGCAAAGTTCCATTTTAATCCATATTTCACAATTTGATAACACGATGAATTGGTCGAAAAATCAATATTTCTAACTTATCTAAAATCTCTTTCGAGTAGAATTGAACACATTCTAGCATATCATTTAACTATATCTCTATGGCAAATGCAATATACAAGAATGCATGACATTTTGTAAACACTTAGAGATTCACGTAAAGTATAGCGGTATATTTCTATCCCATATCGGACCCTACGATGATTTATACATTGTCGAGCTTATTTCCGTTCTTTCGAATGCATAAAATAAGCCACCACACTCGTACAACTATTATACATATAATTGTAGAGAAAAAGTAATGTATATAAATCATTCAACATTCATCAAACGTGTTTAAATATCAAATTGTAAAATAGAAATTAAAAGATCACAATACGAGGTTCATCGTTTACCCAGTACATAAAAAGCCTAGTTATGGACGAGTTTAGAGTTAAATAGGTCGTCAAAATACTCTACCATAAGAAATTGGTTCGAATAAGGAAAATCAGAAAATTCGCGCCTAGAATGAACCATGCAACAGCATGGTTATAAAAAATTTGCATTGTTCATCTCCTGTTGGTGCTTGGGCGACTGCATGGACTTTCTACCATGCGATTGCGTGGTAGAAATTATTTTCCTTTTGGTTCACTTGGTCCCCAAGTTTGTTTCATCTACCTTTTGGTATTGCTTCATTCTCCTCCTTCTGCTTCTAACATTCTATGGCATCACAAAGTGTTACTTAGCTCAATTCCATGCTTGATTTATCATTCGGGTCATCTTCTGAATAATTACATTTTGGTCCCCGAAGTTTCATTTTCTTCCAATTTCGTCTTTTTTCGCTCGCTTTTGCATACTCTTCATTTCATCCATCAATGTAATCCTACAAACATAAATTATATCTAATTAAGCCATATTTCAACATATATATCGATAATTTTTCATGTTTTGTGGCCTAAATAAGTGTGCAAAACGTACTTATAAAATCCCCCAAATTTGAACTATTGTTTGTCCTCAAATAAGATGTGTACACAAAACATAGCTTAACAATGTGCCGTGTTTTAGGATTGGAGCTTAGTAAGAGACCACATGAACAACTATAGTCGTGTAAAATTGCATCAATCTCCACATGTTATATGCAAACCTGACGTGTGTGTGTGAAAACTTATACTAGTATATCAGGATAATGGTTGACTTATACTCGACACTATGTAGTCAAATTTTTCGCTCTCATCGCTCGAAAGATACACTTTCCCCCAAACTTATTCTTTTCACTCAATTATCTCGGGGTGTGTTCTAAGACTGAACTCATTTATATCTATTTCTTTCCCTCTCTCAGTTTGGATGAATCATTCTATCACAATTTCACACTTTAATAAGCATATGTTCTCCTATTTTTGATATATTCAACCCTTGAGGTTAAATCGAGCTGGTTGCCTCGCAGTAGAGATATAGTTTTATCTACCAAGTGTCTAGGGCTAATCAGTGCATTTCATACATAAGAGTATGTATGTAATTCATCAATAGATAAATACCATTTTTTCTTTTCTTTTATATAACATCTTTCATTTGCTTTCTATATAACCCTTATAGCGAGCTTTGGCCTGATGACTCCCAAGTCAGATGATCATAGGGTACCAGGTTTTAAACCTTAGCAGGCTTAATCACTCGAGTTATACAAGCTCGAACATATGTCTTTGTTTATTCAATGATTAGTGCAATACCCATTTTCTTTTACACACTCAGTTTCTAAAACTGCACCCTAACTTGAAACTTTCACTTCGTTTTCATTTCATTGATTTTAGGCAATCCACACATAACATCATGCACGGAACCCCTGCTTATCTCAGTGTTCCCTTGCAATAGTTCAATCACTTCTAAACTATTCTAAAAATTGGTCATGATTTAGCACAAGAAAGGTTTTTTTGGATATTCTAAATTCACCTATTTCTAAGTAATGAGTCAACTCGTTAGTCCAATATGCAAACATAAGTATCATGTGCAAAGTAAATCAAGTTTCACATAAACATATGATCAATTTAATGATGCACGATTTTTACCATTCACTGTCCACATATAGCCCAATAGAATATCATCATGGTTGGCATAATTGTCAAACCCACGCAAGCACACAACTAATTTTTTTCACACAAAAACGAAAACTGCAGTAACATGATGAATGACATATTCCCACCCCAAACGTATATAAAATATTGTCCTCAATGTTTAAAAAATAATAAAATGAAAACTTAGCAGCACATAAAATTAAGGACAAATTCACAGAAGATGAAGAACAAAGGGTGATGAATACTCCTCTGATCAATGGGGATGCGAAGGTGAAGATGGTGGAGGAAAAAGAAATATGGACCATGTATAAGCTCTTTTATTACCTGTAGAGACGATGAAAAAAATAATCTTATTAAAAATTATAAAAAATTTGGAAAAGAAATTTTTAATCTAACGCATAAAATAAGATAGATGAAAGGGAAGAATTGTTGGGTTTCCTTCCAACCAGCGCTAAGTTATAGTTTATAGCTCGACTTTACTTCGGTCAGCTCATGGTAGTTCAAGTCGAAGAATTTCACCATTGCACTACTTGCAATTACCAGCTTTACATCATCTTTTAGCTTTCTACACTTTGAATTCTTCGTTCTCGTCTTTACCCAGAAATCCTCCAAATTTCGATTTTCTCTTCTGGAAATTTTGTTGGAAGGAGAGTTTGTTTTCATTAATACACTAAAACTCGTCGAAGGTTGATGGTTGTTTGGGTGAATTATTTAATTTAAAAACTTCTTGCTCCTCATCTACCCTCTTTTCTCCATATTAATCAAAGTTCAACATGTTACTAGAAATTGTCTCCCTAAGATTATTGGAATATTTCTATCTTCTTCTATTTCTAAAATGAGGAAGTCTGCTGGGAAGATGAATTTCTCCACTTTAATCAACATATCTTCTATAATCCCTCTTGGGTGGGTAAGTAATCGATCAGCCAGTTGTAAAGTCACCATTGTTGCTTTAGCCTCTTCCAAACCGAGTTTCCTGAAAACAGACAGTGGCATCAAGTTAATACTAGCACCAGTATCACGTAAAGCATTAAAGGTATCGACGTTTCCAATTGAGACAGGTAAAGTGAAACTCCTTGGATCCTTGAGTTGGGGAGGTAATTTCTTTTGTATTCTTGCACTGCTCTCCTTTGTCAATGCCATAGTTTCAAATTCTGGAACCTTTTTCTTCTTTGAGATCATGTCTTTCAAAAACTTCGCATGGCTTGAAATTTATCATCTTGCGTCTATAAACGAGATATTAATATGGAGTTTCTTTAGCACATCCAAAAACTTCTCAAACTGCTGATCATGCTGGTGTCTCTTCAACCTTTGTGGGAATGGAATGGGTGGCTCACAGGGATGAACTGGATTATTTGACATTTGCTGTGATTTTTCTGGACTTTCTCTTACCGAAGTCTTCTTGGTGTTGTCAACCCGCTTCGCATTCTCTTCTTCAGAAGACTCCACTTGTTCTTTATTTAAATCCGATTTCTTGACATGTATCTCAGGTAGCCGAACTCCACTTCATGTAGTAATGACTTGAACATGCTCCCTAGAATTTACTTCCGTGTTGCTTGGCAATACACCAGACACTCTTCCTGTCATAGAAAGAGCTAATTGTCCTACTTGAGTATCTAGGTTCTTAATAGCTGCACCTTGATTTTGGAGATTCATTTCAGTATTCTTTATGAATTGATTAGTAGTTTCCATGTATTTATCGATTTTTTTTCACGAATTTCGCAAACATATCTTCCAACTGAGGTTTCTTCTCTTGTTGAAACTGCTCTTGCGCCCGATTATGATTCTGATTGTGATTCTGGTTTCCACCCGAAGAGAAGTTTGGATGATATCTCCATCTCGGATTGTATGTTTCAAAGTGAGGGTTGTTTTGCTGATGTTGAGCAAAGTCCAACTGCTTTATCTTTTGTGTAAGGATATGACATTCAACTGTACCATGTTCTGTTCCACATTCTTCACAATTTAGTTTCCTCACTTGTGCTAAATTCACAGTCTGTGTTATGCCCTTTATCTTGTGAAATAAGTAGTCAATATTTGTAGATAATGCCGAATAGGTATCTACCTCATACACTCTGGCCGCTTTCTTTATACCCACTCTATCTGAAAACCACATGGCTGAAGTATTAGCCATTCTCTCGAACAAGTCCCAATCTCCCTCGATTAACCTAGTGGTTAGGGAGCCATTTGATGAAGAATCCACCATGTTTATGAAAGTTGGAGTTAGTCATACATAGAAGAATCTGATTTGTGTTGTCTTGTCGAACTCATGTTGAGGACATTTTCTTAGCATGCTCTTCAACCTGTTGCACGCTTCATCAAATGATTTAGTTTCATTTTGGCTAAAAATTGATATGTCATACCTCAATCTCTCCACTTTGGCGAGTGAGAAGTATTTGTTGCAGAATTTATGAGCCAAGTCGTTCCAAGTAGTTATACTTGCCACCGGGAGTGAATCAAGCAACTCAAGTGCTTTATCCCGAAGAGTGTGTGGAACATCCTCAGTCTGATTGCATATTCTGATATCCCTTGTTATCTGAAATGTTGACACATATCCAGAAAATGGGATACATGTGTATGTGGATCCTTTTGGCTGTCCCGTAGAATTGATGTCCATTCTGAAAGAGTTGGATGACATTTGTCTTCAGCTGAAAGTTTAGTTGTTTCGAATGCTAGGTAGACAATGCTGGATTGGCTTCGAATGATGGAAGGTGAAAAAAATCCCCAAGCAAAGCATTCTCATCATATTGTGCTTCAGTATTGGCTAGAGCTGCAGGTTCTACAATTGGTTCCAATTGTTGATCAGCCATTTGTATTTGTTCTTGATTTTTCTGCTGTGTTGCTTTCGCCATCCTCTATTTTCGATGAAAAGTTCATTCAATTTCCAAATAAGTTGGAAGTAGTTCATCGCCAACTGATCTTCGCGTGCAAGACCTGAAGAAGTAAAAAAAATAGTAGCACTTAACTCAGCCTAAGTAATTTGAACTTAATAGAAAATAAAATAAAAACTAAAAGAAAACAAGTTCGAATTAGTGTCTAAATAACAAAAACTAAATTAATACTCAATCCCCGGCAACGACGCTAAAAACTTGTTCACGAAAATATGTTCGTTTTGTAAATCACCGCAAGTGCACGGTTCATGAACAAGTAATAAAATGGAAATCCTAAAATTTCAAGTATCGTTCCCACGAGAATTGATTTAACTTGATTTTTATTATTGCGACCTTAACTGAATCTATTAAATTTGAAATGAGTTTTTCAGTTTCTATGATTAAACTAAAACTAGCATGCAAATTAAACTAAAATTACGACTTAAATGCACAAATGACGTTTCAATGTAAGAGATTTGAATGAAATTTATGTATGAAAAAGCGTACTAGGATCCAAAATCACCAAGCAAAGTTCTATTTTAATCCTTATTTTACAATTTGATAACACGATGAATTGGTCGAAGAATCAATGTTTCTAACTTATCCAACAATCTTTTTCGAGTAGAATTGAACATATTCTAGCATACCATTTGACTATATCTCTATGACAAATGCAATATACAAGAATGCATGACGTTTTGTAAACACTTAAAGATTCACGCAAAGTATGACAGTATATTTCTATCCCTTTATACCTTGTCGAGTTTATTTCCGTTCTTTCGAATGCATAAAATAAGCCACCACACTTATACAACTATTGCACATATAATTATAGAAAAAAGTAATGTATATAAATCATTCAACATCCATCAAACCATGGGCGGACCTAAGGGTGGCTTAGGAGGGCAAGTGCCACCCCATTTGCTTCCAATTTTTTTTTTCACAATTAAATATTCTATGTTTTTATTTCAATTTTCGAAGTCATTATGAGATGTAAAACGAAATCGAAATATTACATTCTTAATATCATTTCGAAGTGCTCATGGTCTAGTTTTCTACGTCGTTAATGGCGTATGAAACTATCGATCGTAGCAAATGTTACGACTTGTCAAAGTAGGCCGTTCAAAATTGGTATTCGAAAATTTCGATAATATGCTAACTTAAAAAAATGATCGTAAGCTAATCGAATTTACAAATTACTTATATCATTTCAAAACTTATTTCGAGAACTATATTATAGGCATACTGAATAGTCCAAATAGATATAAAAAATAGTTAAAGATGCGTCAAACGTTAATATTAAAAAAGACGTTTAATTCGCATTTTCTTTAAAAAAAATTCAATTATTTTATTAACATTTGTTATTTTGCAATACAGATTTTTCAATATAGCTTTTATCATTTCATTAGGAAGTTTTATATGGAATATGACATCGAAAATTTACATTCGAAAAAGTTGTGAATTTTTTGATGCAAAATTACATGGGGTATGATTTTTTTGGACGTAAATTTTTATTTGTAAAATTTCTCACAACTTTTTTGCAAGTTCGATTGTGCCTCCTAACTTTTAACCTCTGCGTCCGCCCCTGCATCAAACGTGTTTAAATATCAAATTGAAAATAGAAATTAAAAGATCACAATGCAAGGTTTATCGTTCACCTATTACATAAAAAATATAGCCTAATATGGATGAAATAAAAGAACAATAAAAATAATAAAGAGAAGACATCACCAAAAAACTAGAAATTAGGCTTGAAATCCTGAATCTTGAATGAAATCCCTTGTTCTAGCCCTCTTCCTTGCTTTTCAATGGTGTTTTTCTCCTTAAGAATGCGTCCCCTAGCTATGGACGAGTTTAGGGTTGAATAGGTCATCAAAATACCCTACCATAAGAGATTGGTTCGAATAAAGAAACCAAAAAGTTCGCACCCATAGTGAACAATGCGACTGTATGGTTATAAAAATTTTGCACTGTTAATCTCCTGTTGGTGCTTGGGTGGCTACATGGTTCACTTTGGTCCCCAAGTTTGTTTCATCTACCGTTTGGCATTGCTTCATTCTCCTTCTTCTTCTAACATTCCATGTCATCACAATGTGTTACTTAGCTCAATTCCATGTTTGATTCACAGTAGTCAGTATTTTGACTATAACTTTCTCTCTCGATATCCGATTGGAACGATTAAAATTGAGTTAGAAAGATAACAAAAAGGTATAAATATTTTATAGAAATATAATATTTCCAATTCGGACGTTTACTATGCCAAAAATTGGTTTCAATATTCAACTAAAAATCTGAAATAGTTGTACGATTGGAAATTGATTTTGATCATATTCCATTCTTTTTTGAGTTCTAATTCCATTCAATTGTCTCCTAGCAATTTTCCAAGTATCTTCTTGTATTCGAATCAACTATTGAATATTTTCAATTTGGCCCTCAAACTTTGAATTTTGCCATTTTCACAAATTTTCGCTTTTTTCTTTAGATTTTTTGTTCGTCATTGAGTTTTACCTATATAATGTAAAATACAACAATCTAGGATATGATTTGTCAAAAGAACTATCAAATATCGTTATTTTATGTCCGAATAAGTGTATAAAATTACACTTGTCAACAAACTCCGAGACAATAGTATAAGACGTTTGATAGTTTTATGAGTAGTAACGGTTTTAGAAGGTGTCAGGATGATCATTGTTATTATATAAAGAACATTGGTAACCCTTATATTATTTGTTGTTATACGTTAATGCCATGTTGATTGCATGTGCTTACAAGCAAGAAATATATTAGTTGAAAAATGAGTTTGCAAAACAAATCTTTGGGATGGGAATTATTAGGGACTGTAATGTCTTAAAATTGTCACAGGAAGAGTGTGAATATGGTGTTTAGCAGGTTCATGATGGATGATGTAAAATCAGTTAGTATTCATTTGGCCTGTCACTTTGGGCTATCAAATGAGCAGACATTCGCTACGGGGTAGATTGGATATATCACATGTAGTGAGAGTTATGAATAGATATAAGAGCAATCCATGCAAACAACATTAGAAGGTAGAGTAAAGTGGATCACCGAAAACTTGAGAGGTAATTCAAATTTAGCCTTATATTTAGAAAATCAGGTTGGAATTACATGGCTACGTAGATGCTGATATGATAGGAGATATTGATGGCAAGAAGAGTCCATTGTCAAAATGTTTTACGTGCCACAACAAAAGTGGAAGGATGAAATGTTCATTTCAACAAGTAGTCACTAATATTGACTCCAGTATTGATTTGTCACTTAAAGAAACGAAAATGGGACCCATTTGATTGTTGTAGATAGTCTAATTTTTATGGAAATAACACAGCCAGACAAAGGCTATGTATCATTAGTAAAATCATCATCTATTTAGATTTAGTAAATTCCTAATTCATCAATCACATAAAGATATACTTGTTTCTATTTTTCACACGGATTAGATAATGTCATTGATATGAGTAATACTATTTAGAACCATTGATATTAAAACACGTAGCACTAATATGATATTAAGGCCTCGTTCGATAGGGATTAAAATCCAATTAAAATTGAAAATATGGCTGTTATTGGGTCTCACTCGTCTAATAAAAGTCAACAATAACGACTACTTTTTCAATTTTAATCCGATTTTAATCTCTACCGAATGGGCCCTAAGTGAGTCATTTGATTTCAACTTTCATTCAATATATCATATAACACCGCCTAATATATCTGGAAATGTAAATTTTACCTACATTTTTTTCTCACACGTCCTACATTAAATAATGATTTAAATAAAAGTAGTTCATAATCGTTAATAACAAGGCACGTTAAATAGGAACATATTAAAAATTATTAAGAAATTAACTCAACAATGAAAGTGACTTAAAATTTGAAACAAACCAAAAAGAATAAAATATACCTATCTTCATGGGAGGAGAGGGTAATGTATATCAATTGTCTAAGTTTAATGTATCCCTAATTAATTATCCAATAATGTATTGGAAAATGAATTAGGGATTTATTCACGATTTTAATTTCAAATCTACCATAAAATAGTACATCCACCCCCATCCTCACACCTACTCCGTCCACCCCACAAGCACCTCATCCCGCGGACACAGCACACGGTCAAAGAAGAGCGCAACAGACCGACAATACCGTGTACCCTTCGTGCCACCCCACCCACTCCATTCCCACCAAGCGCAAGTGCAGGCACACTGTAGTTAAGGGGCCAATTGTAATCCAAACAGACCGTTCTTCTCGAATCAACACACTATTTACTTTTCAGTTTTATCTGTTATTCCTTTCCTTCCTGATTTCTTTGAGATCTCAATTGATATTCTAAAAAATCATCCATGGCCCATGCTGTCATTTAGTTACAGAAAAACACGCACTTTTACATTTTTTTTTTAAAGAAAAACAGAAATTTGGAAAGATGTGGAGGACTTCTTTTAATTTGTTCAAACATGGCATGGTGCCAGCAGCTCGCGCGAAGATGGGTGGTTTTCGCTTTATTGGATCCACTAGATTGATGGGTCCGTCATTATGCTCCTATAGTTCCACCGTGGGCGGCGGTGGAAGTGAGAATGGTGATGATTGTAATGGAAATGGAAATACGATGACGTATGCTGAAGCAAAGAGGCTGATGAGGCTGGTGAATGTGGAGGCATTGAAGGAGAAGCTGGGGATGGATAATAAGGAAATGATTTTATACTCTGAGCTTTTACAGGCCTGTGAGAGCTTTGGTATAGCCAAGTCAGCCGATGAGGCCGCAACCTTCGCTCGAGTTCTTGATGAGGCCGGCGTCATTTTACTCTTCCGCGACAAAGTCTACCTGCACCCCGATAAGGTTATATAAATTGTACCATCTCTATTGGTATCTCAGTATCTATAAGTTTATGTATCCCCTGTTCTGTTTGTGTGTATGAGAGAATCAAGAATGGGGGCAGATCAGTGGATAAAGGGTCTGATGTTCCAGAAGGGATTTGTGGGATATGCATGATGTTTGCTTTATATTTGTGTTGATGGTGGGGCTTAGGAAAAATAAAGATCAGTTCTTCCCTTAACCCAAAGGCTAAATTGATCAAAACCATTATATGAGATGATTAATGGATTATAAAAGGCAGAAAGAACTAGATTACCCTTTGAGCGCATCGAATTTTCCATACAAACTGCACTTAACTATCTTTTGTTCCCATGTTTTCCTTTTACCCCCTCTCTTCCATCCACCCACCCCCACCCATGAGCAGTTTGTTATTAATATCTAGTAATCTTTGGGCTTGATTCTGTTCAGTTACTATTAGGTAATGTTTTCATTTTAAAATCCTTAATGACTTCAACTAAAATTAAAAATCCGCATCTGTTAGTAGTGAATTCTAAATGTTTTTCATATGCCAATAGGCTAAATCAAGCTTTCAGTTGCAAAAGCTGGATTTTAGGGTTGTCGGAAGTATTAACTCGTGATTTGAATGAATTACTAAATAGATATCCCGTTTGTCATCTTATTGAATTCTTGCAGGATCAATTATGAAAGTTTGCTTGTTTTTAAATCAACGATTTTAGTTAAGACTTTTCTGTTTGTATTTTTTTTTCCAGTTTCAATAAGCACGTGTCCTGTTTGGCAGCGAAAGAGGAATAGGAAAATTAAATTCTGTTGGTTTAACAAAGCTGATAGTCTGTTGTCATGCTCCGTAAACAAGATGCTAATGATTTTCTGAATTGAGTTTGATTTTAAGCTGCTTTTCAGCTTCTAGTTGGTTGCCAAACACGATAACCTGATTCTCAGATCTTGTGATGCCTTGAGATGATTTGAATTCTATATTAAGTGCAATTGATAGGCACTTCAATGTATAATATTTTTCCCTGTCGAAGCCATCATTTAATTTGTCTCTCATAGTCGATATATGCGCTTCATCTGTTTTCATGATTTTCTATTTCAGGTGGTTGACCTTGTTAGAAAGGCAGTGCCTCTCGCTCTTTTACCTGAAGATGACCCGAGTAAGTATGAGCTGAAGAAGTTGCAAGAGAAGAAAGAAGAAATCGATGTTCTAGCTCATAAGCAGGTACGCCGTATTTTGTGGACTGGGCTGGGGCTTGCTGTGTTGCAAGTTGGGCTCTTCTTTCGTCTAACTTTCTGGGAATTTTCTTGGGATGTTATGGAGCCAATTGCATTTTTCGCAACCACAACTGGGATAGTCATAGGCTATGCTTACTTCCTAATCACTTCAAGGGACCCGACTTATCAAGACCTGCTGAAGAGGCTCTTTCTCTCAAGGCAGAGGAAGCTCATTAAGAAGCATAATTTTGATGTTCACAAGTTCGTGGAATTACAGAAGAAATGCAAATTACCTGTGCACACATGTGTCTCTCTCAAAAAGCAGATGGGGATAGTAGAAGAACCAGAGGATCTTTTACCTGGCCATTGAAGCCATGTAGTTGCTTCAACTTCTTCAATCTTACATTTTAAATATATATATAGTTTCAGAGTCAACCAAAAGCTCCCATTTTCTTTGAGGGGGAAGTATATGTACTTGTTGGCTTCCTGAGCTAGATCTTGAAACTGCACACTGGTTGAAGTCTTTTTTCTTGAGTACTTGGAAAGGATTAATGCTGACTAGTGATACTCATTTTGTTAAGCTTCTAACTGTCAATGAGATTGAATAAGATTTCGGAGATCGTCGAAGATTACGATTGAATAAGATTACGGAGATCGTCGAAAATTACGATTATATTATCATTAAAATTGTAGCATATATAGATAGTTTGCTTTTACCATATTTAGTTATGATTTTGGTTTTATATAATGAGAGAACCTCTCACATAGAGGAGTATCGAGTCTTATCGAATATTATTGTGTATATTTAATATGGTATCAGAGCATTTTCCTTAGAATTTTCTCTTGTTTTCTTGGTTAAGTTTTCTCAAGGTGGGAGGAGCAAAAAAAGCTTTCTCAAACTGAATCAATTGTTTATTTTCCTGTTCATGTTCATTTTAACGGAGGAAGTAATTCAAAATCAGCTTCAAATTAAGAGTCTTTGTTCACATATTTGTCATTCCCAATATTTCCCTTAGCCACTTTTCTCCACACTAGTCTCGAACCTTTGACTTTGAACATGAGAAATAAATTCCACAACCACGAAAGACAAAGTAGACCGGTTGTTCCGATAGTTCTTCCAAAAATAAAATTGTTGCCTATGTGCCAGTTCCTTGCTTCAAGGATGCGCCATTGCGTTCCGAAAGTTGGGATTTTGGAGAAGCTCGAGAAGGAAGAGGCAATGTGGATACATTATGTACTTTATATACTCGGGTCTTTACATTCCTTTCGAGTCAGTTGCTCTCTGCATCTGATGCTGAAGAAGAAAAATAATTAAGGTTTTGTTAATTGATTATTTATCTGCTGATTTTATTGATTAAGCCATGGGTTCAAATCGAGACTCATCCAATGAACAACCTAATTTGTTCTCGCCAAAGAACGTGTACATGGATCCAGATGATGGTCGCTAACGCTTTTTGCTGGAACTCGAATTCGTTCAATGCCTTGCAAATCCCACCTACATCCACTATTTGGCTTAGAATCGGTATTTTGAAGATGAAGCTTTTATTGGGTACCTAAAAAAAAGGAAAGTTTATGGTAGATGGAGTGTTTTTTTTTTGCTGAGCTGAACAAAGAGCTGACGAGAGAGCTGTCAGAGGAGGTTATAGATGGGCTAAATTTATGGAATGGGCCATGGGCTGTAGTGTAGTGTAGTAGGCTGTGTCTGGATATATTTTGAGGCGAGGTATAGCTATTTGGTTGGATTTTGGCTTTGTTTAGTAAGCTCTCCATCAGGGAGAAGCATATTTGACTATTTTTTACGAGGGATTTAGCAATTATAATCTGATATTACTTAAAAAAAAAAAAAAGGAGACATAGGAGTGCAGACCATTAACTTTTGGTGAGTGCAGACCATTGAGCTTTGGTTGCTCAGGTGATGAGCTAGAGTTTTGGTTTCTCGGAAGAGATCATCTTTGTGTTTTTGGTGTAGGTTATTTTGTGGGATTTCTTTCACTTGCAGTATCTAGAGTTTTGGTCGATATTTTGTCGTTAAGAGCTTTTATCGGAATCCGAATTACGTGTTCCACTAAGTTTTCCCGACAGATAGAATTCATTGTGTGTGTCAGCACACTTCGTGAATTTCTTTTGAAAATTCTTTTTAGGAAGCGAATTCTCAGGAGTATCTTTGGTGTGTTTTTTGTTGGTTATTGCACTATTTGTTGTTCTTGGTCTCTCGTTGTCACTAATTTTTGTAGATGATTGCTCTGATTTGGATTTCTATTTCGTAGGCACAAATATTGTCACTATCGCCAGTTCATGATTGCAAATTGATGCTTTTACCAGCATCAATTTGAGGGGAGATATCAATGAGATTGAATAAGATTACGGAGATCGTCGAAAATTCCAATTATATTATCATTAAAATTGTATCATATATAGATAGATTACTTTTACCATATTTAGTTATGATTTTAGTTCTATATAATGAGAGAACCTCTCACATAGAGGGGCATCAAGTTTTATTAAATATTGTTGTGTATATTTGACACTAACAATCAGCTGTCGAATATTATTTCAAATTCAGATACAGATTGCACATGAATTAGATTCGTATTTGTGATGTGCTAATTATGTGCATTTTTGAGAATCTCTTCGTCCTTGCATATTTAAACTTATCAGGAGTTGAAATAAATCAATACGATGCAAGAGTTATGATGATGGCGTGTTGCGTATAATATTCTGGTGTTATTTCTTACTCTAGCAAGATGCCAAACAAAAAAATGTTGCTCTTTGTCTACTTCTGAATTCCCTTTTGGAGAGTCTTGCTGGATGTGAATAAGTTGCTGTTAATTTGGAAATGTTTTCTTGAAATGTTAGATTTACCCCCACATTAGTTTGTTACTTAGTTGATCATGGTTATACATGCAAGGAAGGACCTTTGTAACTTGAGCAAGATGTGTTGAAGATGCAATTTAAATAAATAAGTTTATTTTCTATCTTAGATGAGATGATTCAACATGAGCATATGATTCAAATTTCGTTGCTACCTATTTATGACAATTTTACACATACCATGTCTTGACCAAAAAATGAGTTCGTGATGCACATGAGGGGGGCTTGTTCGAGATATAATTTAAATAATGCATTATTTTTTTCTGACATTTTAGACTTTTAGAAGAGGCGATTCAACTTATGGAAACTTCAATATCAAGAGGTCTTTTTAATAGGGATGCAGGAATGGGAATCATGGAAGGCTCCCTACAAGTGAAAAAGAAAATACAGAATCATCATTTGGACTATAAAAGGAAAATAATTCCCTAGAGACAACTCAACCTGGGGTATCGGGCTTTCGAAGTATTTGTGGTGACAATGTTATGCATCTCTTACACTGCAGCCTGTTTTAGAAATCTACATGTGCTCTAAGTAAGAATCTGTAACGGGCACATCTAACAGCCTCGCATAAGAGGCATTTTCATTTATGTTACATTCCCTCAGCTGCTGGTAGTCAATCAAATTGTAATTGTTCTTCTCTGTTATATGGTTTGATTGATGACTTTTCTGAGAAGAGACTATTGTGGATAAGGCATTAGCCAGTTGAGTTTTGAGTGTCACTGTTTCTGCTAGAGCTTCATTTAACTCGGATTGCAGTTGGAGAATCTGCATCTGAAGGGATGAAATGAGGCCAGCACAGCCATAAACTGGCTCCTTGAGCCTTGTTGTGGCCTCATAAACCAAGCTGATCACAGCATCTCCTCTATCATGTACTGGAATCTCCTGCTGAAACAAAACATACCAAATGAGAACAACTTCAGGTATGCTATCGTTCCCCAGAGTGAATTTAAAACAGTTGTTCCAGTTTCCCATCTATATGCAGCATCACCGTAGTATAAAAGAAACTGAAGCTGTTGTATATAATACTATTGTCATGGATAATCGACTCATCTATTATATTATCACCATATACAGAGCACCAGCATACGTGTAGTTAATGATGATAAAACCTATCATATTCGAGTCCATTGATAAATTATCTGATGACATTTATCTCTCCCATTGTCTCCTGTAAAAGCTTAAGCTATTAGGCAGGGAACTCGTTTAGCTATTCATATTTAAGTCCTTCAACACATGCAAATTTAAAGGTGTGTGTAGTGTGTGACATTGGAATGGTGCATGTAGTGATCAAGAATCGAGATTAAGATTATTTACTCGTAATATTTTACTGATGTTACTGGCACCAAAGACTCGATGAACAGCTGCAAATTTCTGAGGTTCGGACGGCAGAAAGTAGGGCAAGAAGATGCAATCTTTGGTGCACCGCCGGCGGAGGAGCTTGCATGCAGCACAAGGCATAATGCTTTTGCTATATGATTCCATTTTTGCACTTTGCTGAACTTGCAGGTCTCTGCTTCTATTTATTAGTCACTTTGTTAAGGAAATTATCTGGAAGAACAATCTACTATATCTTGACACTCCAGTTGGTCCTTTTATTTGTTTTGATTATGCTGTCAAATTCAGGGAGATTTTTTTCTACCAAATAGAAATTACTAGAGTTTGGGAGATTTGTTCATTATATATATGGGTAAATTAGTTCTGAACTCCACAATCTTTCACATAATCTGACAATGGGTCCTCAACTTACAAAAATGAAGTTCTGGATTCCTAATCTATTTAAATATATGAATTTGTGTTCTCATGTGATTGAAATCATCATTATAGACGTTAAAATTGCAAACAACTTTCACTCGACTCACCAATGAGACGACAAAATCATCAAGCCACTTAACATTTATCTCCAACTCAATTGAAAGTCTTGCATTGTTTTACGTCTAAATTGATAATTTTCGTCATGAGAAGCCCCAAAGTCATAAATATTCATTGATTGGAGACTCAAAATCTACTTTTGAAGGTTGGGATCCTATTTTATATTTCCTGGAATGATATTTGAATCCAATAAGCATGTGACTTAACAGGACATTTGCAGAACAACATATCTAAGCACTGTGAATAGAACTTAGTAGCTGAATATTATATTGATTTGAGATTATAAATTTAAGTTGGATATATTTACAATCTCATTAAAGTTACAAGGTAGTGATGTCAAATGGAACGAGCCTAACTTTTCAAGAGAAGCTCGGAAAGGCCTGCCTATAGGCCAAGATTGTTGGGTTTCGTGGCCTGATGCCACCAGAGGAAAGAGTATGAAAACACGTAGAAGAGTTATGTCTCTAAAACGTTTGACATAATGATATAAAGTTGGTTGGGATAGACAATTTAAGAGCATGGTCGCCTACAATCTCAGGGTGGACTGGACCAAAGGCAATGGTCTAAAAGACATATAATTCCGAGTAAAAAAAAAGAAAAAACAAGAGTTATGCATCCTCAAAAGTTTGAGGTTGTGATATCAAGCAGGGTGAACTGGACCGTATAAGAGCACGGAGGGCACTCTATTTTTGCCTACTGCGGAATTGGGGGATAAACCAAGAAATTGGGCGTTGTCTTCCCCACTTGCATGTAGCTGATATTTTATCAAACAAAATCAGACAAAAAATCGAAATATCCAGGTGTGGGCCCTAGTCGATGTTAACACTTGACAACATTTCACCGTCTAAACCATAGTCAATATATGTATAATATATAATTATAGAAAAAAAAACGCGGCTTGAAATATTTTTATTTTATTATAACTTATATTTAAACATTTTATTTGTGTCATCCACGATATCCACGATCTCAAATCTTTCATTTCGTTGCAATCGAAGGACAAATAGACGGATTCTGTTCATTTCCCGGTTAGTTGATCCAAAAAATTGACTTTGATAATATTTTGAATTTTCTTTTCTTTTCTATTTATTCTTTTCTTCCTTTTATTTGATTTTTAATTATATTATGGAGTAATATAAAATTACAATTTCTGTCATTTTGAAATTGGTAAATATATGATCAAAATCAATTTTTTTAGGATCAACAACTGGGAGAATGGACGAAATGACGAAATCCGTCCATTTGCCTTTCTGCTGCAATGAAATATAAGGTACGAGACTGTAAGTAGTACTCAACAAAGTTAAACGTTTGGAACCTAACTTGCAAATTTTCCATAAGTATATTGCACCAAATTATTGGGAAAAGAACAATTTAAATTGCAGTGACATAGCTATCACATTTTTACACGGATGCACAAAACGAAATGTGACATAGTAGATTCGTTATTTTTAAATGATATGAGCATATAAAAATGCTGGAAAATATTTAATGAAAATCATAAGATTAGAAAATACTAGTTAATATTAATTGAATATTAAAGAAAATAAAATGGTCAAATGAAGATTACAAATTCTTGACAAATCAGGTATTTTTATTCATAAAATTATTTAAGTAAAATATATTTTTAAATAATTATTTTACGATTTCACAAGTTTCATAAACTGGGTAATCTTTAGGGGTATTTGGAGATAAAAAGATTCATCTTTCCTATTAGGTTCCATTTGATTGTAAAGGTGAAAAATGAGTGGAAAAAAATGTTTACATGAAATTAAATTATCTAGAAATTGTTTTATTGGAAATTGTAATTAATTATGTTTGATTGGTATAATTTTTTACCTGAAAAATGTTGAAAGTTTGGTATCCGTTTGACTTCGTTTTTTACGAAAATTTCCTATTAAAGTCGTAACTTTTTCTACCATTGGGTCTAAAATTTATTCCAATTGCCAAATATATATATTTGGAAGAAAAAAATTATCATACCGAATGTCATTCGCTTGGTTTTGTTTTGCATGGAAATTGTCAATAAAAGTAATAAATTTATTTACCATTGTATCAAGGATTTTTTCCAATTGCCAAAAGAAAGTACTTGAAAAATCAAAACCAACCAAAATAACAATAAAATTTTTTTTCTCCAAAAGTTGGAAAATGTGGAAAGGTGGGAAAAAAATTTCCGAGGAAAATTTTTGTTGTCAAACGGTGCAAAATTTTCCAAGTTTGATGGAAAATGTTGTTGGAAAAAAAAAAGAGAAATTGACTTACTTTAGCATGAGTTTAGAGTGGGACCTGTTTTGACTTTTTTGGAAGATAAAGATTGATTTGTGTTCTTCTCCGTAAGTACATTGAAATCATATATTTACTTGTCAAAATTGATGCTCGGGTAAATGAGAAATTGAAGCTTAATGTGTGCCACTTAAAATAAGTTTATGTTGGTGGGAAAATTCAAAAAAGAGTTTGTCCCACGTAGGAAGTTGATGAAAATAAAAATCACTTTATAAAGTATTACACTTTGGAATTGTGTAATTATGTGTAGTATAGAGGCTCTCGCTACGTGCGCGCGCAGGGGGTACAAATTATAGACCGAAATAGGCATCAGACCTTGAACTTGTGTGCGAGCGCGACATGCGTACACGAATGTCGAACCGAAATGAGCAAAATTGGCCCCTTAGGAGTGTCCACGATTTGCTACATTTTTATTTTATTCAACTGACTTTTCATTTTCTGAAACTCCTATGGTAATTGTCATTATGTGAATGGACGAGTTACACTCTCAAGAGCCAGTATATATCAAGTTTGTCTTTGTTCTCAATTTTTATTTCAATTGTTGTGGTGATATTGTTCGGACACTAACTTAGTTCATCCAAGTAAAATCTGTGGTACTCAAATTCTACTGTTCTGCCATTGTATCCTGAGAAGCAGACGTTTAAATTATACCTCAAGCACGTACGGTGAGGGGACGAATCTGTTTTAAGGAAACTGTGTGAGACACAGACCTCGGGTTAAAAGTTTATTGTTTAATTTATTTTTCGATTTTAATTAGTTTTCAATTACTATATTATTAAATCTGTTAAATTCAAAGTTAAATATAAAAACGGTATGTGAAAATTCGGTGTTTAAATTATTGCATATACGGTAACCGCAACATATACGATAATTCTTGCATATACGGTATCTATTTTGTAAATACGGTATCCAATATTAAAACACTTATCTAACAAATATTTACTATCAAATAGGGCATTATAGACAAAAAAAAAAAAAAAAAAAAATCTCTATTTATCTTTCGTTATTGTCAACCATTTTCATTGAAAAAGGGTTACATTCACATAGCGATTTTAGAGAGATGCGACCGGTGATATGTGAATTGAGGCAAGCTTTCTAAGGTAATTTCTTATAAAATTTGACCAAAAGGTGCAACCGTGTGTTGGATAGTAAAAGGTAATTCAATTCTTATTGGTATTGATGTAATGTTACATGATGTGTTATTGATTGATGTGGAGTTGTGACTCCTATATCTCATACTATTGTCACTTTTATTTAGCGGTAGCAAAAAAACTCGTGGTTTCGAGCAACTTGGGCTCGGCTTCGAAAAAGCCCGAGGCTGGCTCGAGCTCGAGCCGAGCCCCATTTCGGGCGTGGGCTCGAGCCGGCTCGTTCCTAAAAAAAATTAATAAATTTGAATTTCTGCCTACTACGACAGGCAGAAAATCGTCTATCTGCCTACTACAGGCAGAAAATCTAGGTAAGCAGATTTTCAACTGCCCACACACAGTTGGCGTGCACGCAACTAAAAACAATGACTTTTTTTAAAAAAAAATTGTGCATGCGTCTTGTCGAAATTTGAATTTTAAAATTAAATATAGTTAAAACGAATATATTTTTTGTCTGTAAATACGAGAAAATTTTTACAACTTTATATCAGTATATCTCTAATTTTTTTATGCAATATTCAGTATTTTACTCTCCAATTTCTTAACTCTTATTTTCAATTTACACATTTGACTATATTTTTTACTATAATATTCAGTATTCTACTCTCCAATTTCTTTTACTCTATTATTCAATATTCTTTACTATAATACTTATACATGAATTTTACTAGTGATGAAATTAATCAATTTAAGGGTAGTTTGAGTACTCTATTGGGGTACGATACATCTCAAAATGTTCCAATTAATTTAGAATATATCGAAGAGGAGGAAGTAGTCGAGGTTAAAAGGTCGAAAAAAGAGTCTGCGGATTGTTGGCAACATATGACTCGTAAAAAAGTTGGGGTTCAAAATGGAGTTGATATTTGGAAAGCATGTTGTAAATATTGTGGTAAAGAATTTAGTTGGAAGCCCAGTTCGAGCACATCGTATTTAAATAGACACATATTAAGAAGTTACAGAGCTAAACCAGTCAGTCTTGACCCGAAACAGACTAAACTAACATTTATCGGTTCCGGTTCTACTCTTTCCACTTTTGTATATTCAAATGAAAGATTTTGTGAAGGAATGGCTACGTACGTGGCTGCAACAGAGATGCCGCTAACGATGATCGAGTCAGAACACTTTACTCGTCTTGTACAGAAGTATCTACAACCCAGGTATAATTCTTATAGTAGAAATACTCTTCGTTCGGATGCTATAAAATTATATAAAAAAAAACTGCTATTAAAAATCTAAAAACTTGTGATTGTGTTATATCATTCATCTTTGATTTATGGACCGATGTTAATAAAAAAAAGTTGTATTGCTGCTACAGCTCATTACATTGATCACCTATGGATTATGGATAAAAGAATTATTGCATTCAGATGTGTAGAATTTTCTCATAATGCGACAAATATATACATGGTTTTAAAAGATATTATACAAGAATATGATTTGCAAGAAATTGTTCGAAATCTTACTTTTGATAATGCTAATGTAAACAAAGTTGTTATCGAAAGACTTATTAATGTTTTTAACCCTAAATTTGGACCTTTTTTTTAAAATCAACATTGTGTATGCCAATTATTAATTTGATTGTAAAAGATGGATTGGAACATATTGTAAAAGATGGATTGAAACATATAAAATCACATTTAGGTAAAATTAGGCAATCAATTAATTATCTGGAAATATAAAATCACATTTATATCACCAGTAAGAAATTAAGTATTTCACAGTTTATGTGCAAAGTATGACTTGGAGGAGAAATCATTTGTCTCTGATGTATCACATAAATGGAACTCTACGTATCTTATGTTACACTCGTGTAAAAATTATGATAAAGTTATTTCAATGTATTATAATGGTAGGCATACAAATGGACCCGAACATAATTTGGAAGATTGGGAATGATCTCTTGCATTTGTCGTGAAAAAAATTCTTAAAACATATTTTTGATGCCATAAAGGAATGTAGCGGTGTTTATTACCCTACATCTTCAATTGTCAATTTTTGTTGATGTAATTTATTCTATGGAAGTAAAATTTCGTAAATATTGGGAAGAGATACCCTCTTTATTTTTATTAGTTTCAGTGATGGACTCTCGACTTAATTTAACTGGCACAAAAGTTACTATAAATGAGATTTCAAAATTCATGAATATAGAATTATCACATATGCATATAGAATCTATGTTATGTGAAATGTATAACCATTACACTGAAAATGATGGTCAGTGTAGTTCCACTTCCCAAAGTTATTTTTCAAGAAATATTTGAACAAATGCAGATAATATATGAAAATTTTTAGAGACCAATACTAGTGTTCCCTCATTTAGTTCTAGTTCGTCAATATCTAGAGCAAAAATGTCAGTAGTACAAATCTTGAAATTCCCTCTGAGTTAGCTAAGTATATGTGTGTGGATGTTTGTAGTATGTTACAACCACAAGAATTACAAGAGTTTAGTTTTTTTTATCATGGTGGAGGTGTAACGAAAGGCAGTATCCAATTGTATAAAAAATTGATCGCGATCTACTAACACCTCCGATGTCTACGATAGCATTGGAGGCTGCATTTAGTTTAGCTGATCGAGTTGTATGTGACGAACGATCAAAACTAAAAGAAAATATATTGGAGGCTTTAATATGTTTGAAGGATTGAGAATGTGCGGAATTACATTTTCAAGAACAAGTTGACAATATAATGATCGAAGAGTTACATCAGATTCAAGCATAAGATATTGTAAGGTTTTAAATTGATTAGTTTTGTAATTTTTAATTTTTTTTAACAAGGTGAGGAAATATTTTATTCGTATACAATTTTAACTCCGCCTACGATAATTGTAGCCGGTCCCTAACCCAGATAAAGGAGGAGTGTTTATACTTTTATAATTTATTTAATTTATAACACGTATAAACTGTACAAATTTTAAAGTCTTCAAGTAAAAAATGTAGACTTTACACAAAAAAAAAAAAAAAAAATCGAGTCGGCTCGGCCCGCTAAGCTCGAGCCGAGTTGAGTTTTTTTTTCCTGCTCGGGCGAGGCGCTAGGCTCGTTGACATAGCTACTTCTATTCTTGTAGTTAAATATAGGGATGTCAATGTGGTTCGGATGGTCCGTGACTCGGTTTGAGAAAAGTTCGAGCCAATCCGGATAGGATTGGGCCCCGTTTTTTAGCGTCGGTTCGAGCCCGAGCTATCCCATGTCACATGCCATTTTTGGCTTGTGATGAGCCGAGCCTTAAAAAAATTGTAATTTACAAAACTTAAAAAAATAATAAATAAATAAATAAATAAGATGTCAGTGTCTTAATTACATGTAGCTAAAATTACAGCTGCCTGCAACCATACTGTTTATATAAAAAACAAAAGAAAAAAAAATTGAGTCAGGTAAGCTTGCTAAGACTCTAGCCGAAAACTCGGGTTGAGCCTAAATTTTTTGCTTGAGTTTTTGCTCGGCTCGAGTAAAAAAAGTACGATTAGTTTTATTCGAGCCGAGCCCGAGCTTCGAAGTTCGGCTCGCTCTCTGGCTCGGTTCGACTTAGCTCGGCTTGACTTAACTCGTTGACACCACAATTGAATATGATGCATGACAAATTAATTTGACCCTCTAGGTAAGTTTACTATTTTTATTGTGACCATTTCGTAGAGGTGGCAACGAGCCGAGCTGGCTCGGCTAGGCTCGTTGCCCTACGAGTCGAGCTCGTGGCTAGTTACAAAACGGGCTAGCTTTTGCTGGCTCGTTGCTCGTGGGCGAGCTCGACTTGGCCCACGAGCTCGTCTCTCACGAGCCACGAGCTGAGCGGCTCGGCTCGTGAGATTTGATTTTTTTTTTTTTGTAACTATCCTATAGAGAGAGAGAGAAAAAAAAAATGGACGAGCTACTCGTCAAAAACGAGCCGAGCAGGCTTGGCTCGTGCTCGGGCTCGTTTTTTGGCGAGCCCGAGAGGCTCGTGGGTCGCTACAGTGCGAGCCGAGCGAGCAAGCCGACGAGCTACTTGGCTTGATTGCCACCTCTACCATTTCGTGTATGATTAATGCGAGATTGTAACTCTTATATCTCCTATTATTGTCACCTTTGTGGAATGCACGTGACTTTCTCTCATTTTATTACGACACATATAACATATGATGGTGTTGGGTATAAAAAGACTTGCATTTCCAAATATATTAAAATGCAAAATCTTACATAAATATGAAATAATATAAGTGTGGCCAAACATGCCATAAGCTGAACATTTTCCAAGTTTAACAATATTTAAGGGTCCATTTGATTGTAAATGTGGAAAATATGTGGAAAGAAAATGTTTTACAGAGAATTGATTTGCTTAAAAATTGTTTTATTGTGAATTGTAATTAATAGTGTTTGATTGATATAATTTTCTATGAAAAATGTTGAAAGTTTGGTGTCCGTTTAACTTTGTTTTTTTTTTTTTTTTTATATATATATATAGAAATTGTCCATTAAATTGTCCGTTTAGAGGGTTTTTTTTTTTTTTTTTTTCTAAAGCTGATTAGTGTAAAAGTTAACATGCTCAAATTAGTACACTTTTAGCGTTCATACTTGAGCATGCATATGGAGTAGTGTAGATGATATGGATTTCTTGTTCACAAATTATTATTGACATTCAAGTGTGAACTTCCGCTAAGACCCAGCCGAAAGCTCGTGGTTGAGCCTAAATGTTTTGGCCAAGCTTGTGATCGGCTCGATTCGACTTGTTGACACCCTTAGTTCAAGATGATGCATGACAAATTAATTTGACCCTTTAGGTAAGTTTAGTATTTTTATTGTGACCATTTCGTGTAAGGTTAATGCGAGATTGTGACTCTTATATCTCTTATTATTGTCACCTTTGTGGAATGCACGTGACTTTCTCTAATTTTATTTTGACACATATAACATATGATGGTGTTGGGTATAAAAAAGAGTTGTATTTCCAAATATATTCAAAAACAAAATCTTACATAAATTTGAAATAAGTGTGGCCAAACATGCCATAAGCTGAATATGTTCCAACTTCCAAGTTTAGCAATATTTAAGTCTTTTTTGCCGTCTGAATGATCCGTGACAAGAGATTGAAAAGGATAACTAGTTATTTCAAATATCACAAGACTATCTTGATCAATCCTTAACTTATTGTTGGCGGTTAATATTGAAATTCACAAAGCAATTTGAATTAGCATTCTTAATTTGAAATTTGTTAAAATATTGTTGAGATAACACCTCAACTTAATTTAATTTGTGAAGTCGCCTTTTTAAACGATACGTTATTCCATTCTGGTGATTTTCTTATTTTGCGTTCGTGTTTGGCTAATGTTTATAAACAATTTATAATCGATTAAATCATTTGTTATTTATGCATTTCGTGGGATCCACAAGTAGTACTACTCATTCATCATTATTTTCTATCTACTTATAATTTATATGAATTTTTCTCCTTGTAAATAAGAAATCCTTCTGTAAAAATTACCAACTCTCACATGGGGCTGGGTCCCACGTGATTTAAATATTACAAAAAAGGGCTCCACCTTGATGTGTGTAATCTGTACGTTTTACATGATTTTTTTTTTCTGTACATGTAGAATTGCGCAATTTATATCGTTGTTTTTAGTACCAGTGATTCTAGGTAGCATTATTTGAACTAAAAAGTAGTGAGAATGAATAGCTTTACTCTAAATTATAAGTCGATCTTTCTAGCTCATGACGTTAATTCATTTAATCACATATACATGCGAGCTCAATTATTATTGACATTCAAGTGTGAACTTCCGACATAGGGCACGAATGATTTTTTGTCAAATTTTATTCTGTTTCGATATTAATTTATATCGCCGAACCGATAAGTCCAAATGGGTACAACTACTACCACATATGATAATCAAGACAACGATAGCTTAGCTATATATCTTAACATAAGTATTCTAATTAAATGCTTTTGCCAAACAAATTAATGAAACATCACACCAGTTAGGTTGTGGAATTACATAGGGTTCAATTATGATTTAATGCACGCGCATGCGCCTAACATCATATTAAAATTTCATGTTTGATTGTTACCTATAAATCTATATCAATTATCATATTGCACAAAGTTGGTAGGTAACCTAGATAGTTGTGTAATGTCGAGACTTTCGATGTTCAACACTTTGTAGAGTCGTCCTCATCAGGGGCGGAGCCAGTCTCTTGAAATAAGGGGGTTCCAGAGCTGAAGGAGTGGGGGCCCATGGGGGTTCAGGGACAGTGCCCCCGAAAATTTTTCGGGTTTCTTCCTTGTTGCCTTTCACTTCTAATGCATTTTCTATGTTTCATAGCATTTACTTAAGTAAATAATTGGTTTTACAAGTGCTCATTTTTTAAAGAAGTGTTTTTCATTGTATAACTGTAACTGAGTGTGAAAGATCATGATGTGGAAACTTAGAAGAAATAAATTTCGTCCTTATACTTGGTTGGTTTACTGTTCTTTAGACTTTGGAGATCTATTACCCTAAATAGAAAGTGAAACTGAAAGAAAAATTAATGATCTTTAGAAGTGTCATTCATTTGTTGTAAATATTAACTCGTAGTGGAACTGTTAGACATGAGAACTAGCTAATATTTTCGACTATTAGGATTCATAAATAAATATTTTTTCTCTATAATTTCTTAAATTAAAACATATTGATTGAAGTTTTAAATTTCAAATGTCATCTTTTTCATCCAATGTTATCATCCATTTTCAGAACCATATTTGAGAATATATCCGATAATTACTTTTAACACCAATACCAATACAAAATGGTAAAAAAAAAATTGTCAAAAAAAAAAAAAAAAAATTTTGTGGGGGGGGGGGGGGGGGGGGGGGGGGGGGGGTCCCCCCCAGGACCCCCGTGCCTCCGCCCCTGGTCCTCATGATCTCATATCGATAGTTATTATACGCGTAAAAATAATAGATATGACATTAAGAAATCAAAAGAAAACAAAGTTCAATGACAAACCCATATGGATAGACAAATGTGTCAAAGAAAATTACAAAGCATTTCTTGAAGAAAAATAACTCATAACTTCTGCACCAATAGATTAACTCCATGGCCTGGCTCAATAACCAAATTGAGGGCTGGTGAATGAATGTATTTAGGGGACAAAGTCAATGAAAATTTAGACAAAATTAGAGATATAAGTATTTTAAGTTCAACCAGGGCTAAATTCTGGCCTAGACACACCCTTGGTCCAACCCCAAATGGCATGTACAAGTGTGGAAATTTGCAGGCACCTGTAATTCCATTGGCAAACCTTTCTGGATTGAATTGGTAGGAATCAGGTCCCCAGTTGTCCGGATCAGTGTGTAATGTTGTCACCACTGTCCATAGATTGACACCCTTGGGGACGTTAAGGTCTCCGAATTTCATGTTGGTTAAGGCCTCCCTCGATACAACGGCCACTGGAGGGTAGAGGCGTAACGACTCATTGATTGCCATGGTTAACTGCAAGATTGAATGGAATGGAATGGAATGTTAGAAAAGATTGCAAAGAGACAAGTTGAAGTGATCCTTCTTGGACTCGTACTAGAAAGACTCGGTCGTATAATGTGGCTGCCAATTTAAGCTTAGGTATGAACGACTTAATCACATGCGTTGGACTGTAGATTCCATACATATCCATAAAGCCGTGGGGCTCGAATCTTGGAATTTAGCCCTTGTCTGGCATTTCAATTTTTTGCAAAAAAACTCTTTTTTAAAGTCAAACATTAATTTTAATCAAAAGTTTTTTGGGATCCATAAGCGCTACCTACCCATTCACTACTCATTTTTACCATCTTATAACTTTTAACAATAAAAATAAAAATATGAAGCCTCATCGCTGTGGTGGTCCCCATGGGCCATGGCCTGCCAGGATATAAGACACAGTTCTAGAATAGGAATGGCAACTGGGCAGGGCACGGGGATTTTGGAAGGCGGATTGAGATTAAAATATTAAGATTTATCGCCTTACTTAATTATTTAGTTTTAGGTAGTCATTGATATATGTCATAAAATAGATAGAAGCGATATTTTACCTGTTTCATTTTCCGAATCATATCAGCGTCTGGGTTTCGGCCCTTGCAGATTTCTTGAACCTCAGCACGAATCCGATCTTGCCACTGTGGATGAGAAGCCAATAGCATGAGACACCATGTAACAGAAACTGCAGTGGTCTCATACCCAGCCAAGTAAATGTTTTTGCAATTGTCAACAATGAAACGATCAATCGAATCTTGTCTTAAATCACTGCTTTTAGCCCCTTCAAGAACCATTTGTAATAAATCTTTCTCGTATCCAACTTCTTTTCTTTCCTTCACTATATTCAATATCAATGTCTTGATCTCTTTCTCTAATGCCCATGTTTCCCTATTGCTCTTTATTGGGAGATGCCTGTAAAAATTCCTCGCCTAATTAGTAAATTTCGATTTTCGATAGTTTTCGACATGTTTTATACCGTAAGTCGAACAAGACTTTATATGAATTACTTTCAGAATAAGTAACTATTTTTATTTGAAAGTAGTAAAAAGTAACTTATCCAAATATGTGTTTGGAAATAAAAAAAAGTCTGGTATATAAGATACTAATTTGTTAAGTTAGCCAAATGGGACAATTATTGAGTCGAGTGTACCAAACATGTCCTAAATGCTTCGGAATTTTGTGTACTTGGCAATTGAGTATTTGTACTAGAAGTGAAAGAAGCATATATACCTCACGCCAGGAATTCCTGTAGCCAATAATTTCTTTGATGCTGCTTTCTGGAGGGCCCTAAGCCTCAAGAAAATCTCCTCCCCTTTGGAATAGTTACTCCCAAAGCAAGCTCTAGATATTACATCTCCAGAAAAACTTCTCATGTGCTTATCAATAATGATGTCCGCCAGGCCGTCCTCCGCCTCAACTAATTCGTTCCATGAGTTCAATAATGTGACAGTCGATTCTTGAACCAAAGTTATCATCCCCTGAATGCGTAAAAATAGGTAGAAATGTCACTATTAATTGTTACGGATTTATAGTGGTTCCTAGCTTAACGTGAGAGCTGCGTCCATTTGCTGTCGACGGTTTTCGCTCTACCGATGAACTAATACATAAAAGAGGCCATCAACTGTCAAGGAGACAAGTCTACTATAATCTTTAAAAATTTATACCTTGACTTTGTCCATGTATAATTCAGGAGCAAGAATCTTCCTTTGATGAGCCCAAATGGTGCCATTAGAAGTGAGAATGCCTTGGCCTAGCAATGAACCTCTTTCCTTTGCTTGATAGGTTGGCTTCCCTAAATCCAAAGATGTGCAAGTAGTAATTTCCCTCACCATGTCAGGTTGAGTCACGTGCACTATTTGTGTGTTCCCAAGTGAAAACATAAACACGTCGCCTGCATATCCATAAAAAAAGGTCGATAAAACACGATTAGTTTGTCGCCCAAGTTTCATTCTTGTGCAAGTCGAGGTGCAAATTCTTACCGTATTGCCTCCTCCATTGATCGAAAAATGGAAGAAGAGTACCCCCACAGTTGTGGGAGGCTGGAGGGCCATTAATAGAAGCCTTGGCTGCTGAATCTCTTGCCTTTTTGATCTCCAAAATGTTTCCGAGAAGAAGAGTCGGCCGCGGGCCACTTACTCCTTGCCGTTTGAGGGCGGAGCGCAACCTCCCAGGCTTCGCCACCAAGGTATTGTACAGATGGAAAAACAATCCCAAAACACCAACCAATGCACCAGAAAGAAACGCTTTAAACAAAAAATGGAACTCCATGAATGATTTGTAGCTTAAAATTTTGGTTTCTTTCTTCTCTTTGTCACCCTTTATAAACTTTTGGGTTTTGATACTTTATGGTACTTAAATACTATACGTCACAGCATAGAAAAAAAATTTAGTGTTGCACACATGTTGTTCACCGGTATTGTATCGTCAAAGACCGGAGAACTTTGACATTCTTGGCTTGCCGAGTCAGAAAAGTCAAATAACATTAATTAATGAATGTGAAATATAAAATAAATTACATTCCCCTCCCTTGAAGTTTTGATTATTTGGAGACTACCCTTATAAAGTTTATATGATGTCAATAATGCTCCATTCCAAGTTTGTTTTAGTAAATATGCCACGACTTAATATCTTTTCGTCGGTATTAGCAGATCAAGAAAGAATTAGCAAAAAATATATTGCTTTGAAGATATTTACAGTTCGATTAGGACCATTTGCAGCACTACTTTCCATACAATGTAGAAATGCTCCTTGAAGAGAAGAAGTTGGTAATAAGTTCGAACCATCTCTAATCGACGAATTAAGAAGAAGACGAATATAAGTTTCACAAATTCTTGTAAAAATTCTAAACGTCGTCTACTTTCTTGAAAGAATAAACCTTCATGGTCCGTTAAAGTGAGATCCCAAAGAGCTCGAAGGCTTACCTAACAAAGGCTAAACTCGTCCTACAATAAACGTTATAGAATAAAAATAATGAAAATAAAATGAGAAAATCTCCCAATAGCAAATAACGGTTGGTTTCATGATTAGGCAAAAAGCAACCTAAATGTTGAATTAAAATAAAATTTTATTACTTTAAAACAGATTTAAACTTTTTTTTTTTTTTTTATTAAGCATAGAATCTAGAAGAGGGTTAAAAGTCTAAAATCAGTTGAATGACTCTCACCAAGTTCGTTTAACGTTAGTTGTTGAGGCACTTTAGTTTGTGTGTGTAAGTGGAAATGTTAAAAAGTCAAAAAAAATAGGCTTTGGTGGGCGAATGGATGGATTAATCATTTTTCAAGGAAAAAAAAAAAAAAGTAACACTTAAATCGTACTATCGATTTTTGACCATATTTCGCACAGGTTTCCCACTTATAGTTGCTTTCACAAAAATAGGTTGTCGAAGAATTAATAGAGAACATGTATAAATAACAATTAATTGTCTCAAGATAATTCATAGTGTTTATGTCCATATCTATGTACATCTTAGAGTTATTACATTCCTAAAACAAAATATTGATCCGCTAACCTCTCTTTCCTATTCAAACTTCGATTTTTAGAAAGTGTTAACAATAGAAATGGAAGAACGTCATTTTTTCTTGAACAAATACATTCATATTTAATATTGCAGGCTAAATATATATTTTTTGGTTGACTTTCTTGATTATCGATTGTCAGCTTCACATGTATGAAGAAGTGGTTGACGGAGGCGGAGGCCGTGCGGAGCCCTAGCCCTCACTAAAATTTGAGATTATTTTTTCTGATTGTTTACTTTCTACTTTTTGTTTTGATTGTTGTCATATTTTATATTCTGATTTTCTTTTTTCCTTTAATTGGAAAAATTGCGGTCACGGTATCAAACCTTTCAACTTTTTGTAGACTTTGTTCAAATCTTTATTTTGTGTCACTCATAGTACCAAATCTTTAAACAATTTGTACTTAGAGTCCAAATGGACGGTTCTCTGTTCAGTTGATCACGAAAACCATTACTTGACTTCAGAAATTAAAAAAAAAAATTATAATTTTCACCAAATAGGAAAGGGCAATTTTGGAATTAGACACAATTTCCACCAAATAAGTTAAAAAAATGAATTAAAAATACCAAAAATAATTTATAGAAAAAAACAAATGTTCATCTTCTTCCCCACCCCACCCCACGCCACCCCACCCCACGAAAAATCAACCACTATCCAGCCACTACCACCGCTGCCTCCTCCCATCACCACCACCGTAAATTAAATGTTTTCCAATGTACTCTCCCCTTTCCTTTCCATACCACACCTCGCTGCCCACTGTTGACGGATCAACTGGCGTCACATTCAATCCAATATGTGCATCCCCTACAACCCAATTCACAAAAATCCAGTTTACCACAAATCCCATCAAGCAAAATCAAAAAATAACACCAAAAAATATTCTAAAACTGAAGTTATGAATATCGTAGTACTAGTGACCCAAGAATCCACATTGAAGTTGGAGTAGACAATGCAATTGCTGTTAAGGGATATATATCCCACATTGATAAATAATGTTGATACATACCAATTAATAAAGATCTTGGGCAACTCATTTTAACAAGGTTGACCTTTTAAGATGGAACCCCAAATCTAACATGGTATCAGAGCCTATTATGCTCCAACGAGTGATTCGATCCCATTAAAACTCTAAAATGAGCACGTGGATTTCAAGATTGGTTTGCTCAAATGAGCCACCATCTTGCGGGGCGTGTTAAGGGATATATATCCCACATCGATAAATGATGTTAATACAAACCAATTAATAAAGATTTTGGGCTATTCCTCTTAACAAGGTTGACCTTTTAAGATGGATCCTCAAATCTTAAATCTAATCAGGAAAATTTGAGGTCACATTTTTCCGTAATTTGGGATGATTCATAGGCAAATCATCATTGCCACGGCGCAACGAAGGATCAAAACTACGAGTTGCCGACTTAAATGGGCCTTGTAAGGTTGTGGGAATTGCTGCAATAATCTAGCTATCACCATAATAATCACTGCGAATTGCAGAATTGTTTAAAGAATTTGGGATTTTTAGATTGACTCGAAAACTACTTCGGTGGTGGTGGTGGTGGCGGCGACGACGACGATGGCCGGCGGCCGACAGTGGCTGGATGGTCGTTGATTTTTCGTGGCATGGCGTGGGGTGGGATGGGATGGGAGATGAACAATTGTTTTTTTTAAAAAAAAATTATTTTTGGGATTTTTAATTCATTTTTAACTTATTTGGTGGAAATTGTGTGTAATTTCGAAATTGTCCTTGCATATTTGGTGAAAATTATATTTTTTTATTTATGAGGTCAACTAACAGTTTTCATTGTCAATTGGACGGAAACCGTCCATGTGGACTTCATGTGCGAATTGTTTAAATGTTTGGTACCGTGTGTGGCACAAAATAAAGATTTGAACAAAATCTGTAAAAAGTTGAAAGATTTGGTATCGTGACTGCAATTTTCCCTAAATTAAATCCCCATTGAAAATGCTTTAAGAAAAGTAGAAATGAGCCCTCTCCATGTTTAAGAGAGAGAAGAATTAAAAATCGTGTTTTGACTTGTAAGATATATCCCACCGAACACTAAGTTGATCATTATGACGTTCATACACTAATAGGACACGAGTCCCAATAAAGAGTTAATGGAATGCAGTTAGTCAAGAATGGCCGACACATTTGGCTTTAATTCCTTTTCCATTTGTCTATTTTTTTGTTGGAAAATGTAGTCGTGGGCATCAGAACGAAAGTGCGACTTATTGTGCCAACGCTAGTCAAAGATCATGGGCAATGATAAAAGCGCGGCTTTTATGTATAAGCATCGAGTCAAATATTATGGCCTCAACCGCAGTTTTGTCCAGGCAAAAGCAGAAGACCTGAGCCTACCTGTATAAAATTTTGTCCAAGTTTCCCATAGATATCAGGTATATCAAGCTTACTAAACCGTTAAGATTGTTGATGAAATCATCAATCTCGCTTAGTTACTCGATTATTCTACATGAATGTAATCTTTTATCGTCAATAATTGGGCAGCAGGAAGAGGCATCTCCCGCTCACCCATGGAAGATGGCCCATAATAATGATAGAGTGCTGTTTGAGGTACCTATTCAACCAAGTGTCTAAACGACAATAACAAAAATACGAAGGGAGACATATTTAAGCTGAGCTCAATTTAATGTGTTTAATATGATATTTTACTAGGCGTATCAAATGAGTAAACATACTTGGATTTGAAGACTTGCAGAGGAATGACATTTAAATGAAAATGCATTTATTAGGTTTCTCAAAAGTCTCGTTTATTTAGCTAATTAACACGTTTTTTTAATGTCAAGCATAACTACTTTCAAGAAATATCACGAATTATATGAACAGCTGTTATGGATTGGAATGCTCTGATACTAGTTTGTTGTGAGAAAATAAGAGATTGAGTCACAATATAAAGTAAATATCACAAAAAAAAATGTAATCTTTGTAGATAATCGAGATTTTATTATAATATGAAGGCATAATACAAAGATTATATGTTTACAATGTTTCTAACTTATCGTGGGAAAAACCAACCCTTATCTAAATTGTATAAATGAGTCAAATATATATATACAAATAGAGGACGTCTAAATCATCATAGTAGAGTTATAGTGAAGAAGAATGCAAGAAGAGGAGTAGGAGACAAAAACAACGTAGGGAGACAGAACAAGTGGCGTCGTGGTGTCACCTGTGAACGCCACAACACCGGGCAGTTTTCTTATGGCACAACAACACCCACTTTTGGGTATTTTACTGAAAACCGTGAATTTCTTCATCCCAAAGTCCTTTTCAAGTCAAAAAACAAATTCTTACTTCCAATGGATTTTCAAATAGAACTTCAATTAGAATTCGTCAAGTAAATTTGAATAGGATTCCAAAAGTATTCTAAATAGAATTTTTCTTAATGAGCACTTTAATTGGAACTCTCAATTATTTTCAAAAAAGAATTCGGGTGACATCCAAATTCTAACAATCTCCACATTGACACGAATTTCACTGCAAGGAACAAAACTTCAAAAATTATCCACCTAGAGACAAATTCCACTACAACGAATAAACTTAAACTTTTCAATGAAAAATACAAACGAAGTTCTCCATCAACAATTCCAAATGGAAGTATTCTCCACATATGTTATCCCAATTAGGGCAAAAGTGATCTAATGACCATCAAATAAGGCTGAAACAAGCCCTGCAACAAAATCACAACTGAATGCATCAAAAGACGGATCTTTACTAGAATTAGCACTTTAAATGCATTCAAACCATCAACAAAATCAGTAGAATTGTACCTATGTAGGACTTATGGCAAAAATAGGTCTATTTCTAGTAATTGAATATGATGGCACCGTCGATAACAATGGCAAGACAAATTTACCCATATCTTCAAAACTTAACTAAGATATATTCTTAAACGAAGACCCCAAATTAGATTTCAACAATACAAAAGCCAACTATAAATCCACGTGAGTTCTTAAAATATGATGATTATTCGAAGATTCTGTATGA
This sequence comes from Fraxinus excelsior, assembly GCA_019097785.1. NCBI lineage: Eukaryota > Viridiplantae > Streptophyta > Magnoliopsida > Lamiales > Oleaceae > Fraxinus > Fraxinus excelsior. The sequence goes on along the minus strand of CM032643.1, from coordinate 18,239,295 downwards.
CCCTGCACGATATATAAATAGGATTTTCTATATCCCATCACTACAACACGTGGCTCCTTTAATATCCTTTAAAACTCTACCTTCAACAATGTACATGTACCATTTTGAATAAAGAGTACTTAAGAAGATATAATTTTTTTCAAATATGAAATGTGTCTCACTGCATCAAGTGTTTTACAATCCCATCAAATATCTTTATTGTGACCTGACCAATAATAGCTATCCAATATGGTGTGTTATTACCGATCATCACAATACCTTTTGAAACTTCTTCATATATTGAAAATAATTCCCAATTTGGTGACATATGAAAAGTGCAAGTTGTATCCAAAACTCAAGCATTATTAGGATTGGAATTGTAGTCAAACATAAGTAGAAGCTCTCCATCACTGTTAGAATTTTCTACAATACTTGTTTTTCCTGAAGTTTATGATTATTGATTTGTAGTTGACTTTGATTTATTCTACAACTTATAACAATCATTTACCAATTGCCCATTTTTCTTGTAATAATTACAAAATTTGAAGTTAGATTTTGACTTGCCCCTCGAACGACCACCATGGAGAATGAGACCATTTCCATGATCCCCAAACGCTACACGATGCTTCATCTTCTCCTTTAAATATAGAGTATCATAGACTTCTTCAATGGTGAGAATATCACGACTATATAATATCGCGTCTCTAAAAGACATGTATGGGGTGGGTAATGAATACAACAAAATCAATCCCAAGTCTTTTTCATCATATTTGGCCTCCATGGTCTCCAAATTAGCGACAATTTCCTTAAAAGTAGTTAGGTGATCCTCAAGAGATGAACCTTTGGTCATATGATGAGAATATAGACGTTGCTTTAGATGCAATTTGTTGGTAAGACTCTTCGTCATGCATACTTGCTTCAATTTTAACCATAATTTAGTGGATGACTTCTCCTTCAAAACGTCTCGAAAAATATTATTTGAAAGATGAAGATATAGTTGAGATAAGGTTTTTTGATCCCTCCATTATTTCTCCTCCATAATCAAAGTTGTGGGCATCTTGTTAAATCCTAACAACACATCGTCAAAATCCATCGAAGTGAGTATTGATTGCATCTTTACGTGCCACAAAGAGAATCTTGTATTGCGATCTAATAACGAAATATCATGTTTTATTGTTATCATCATGAAAGATCAAGTTGAGGTATTAATTTGATCAAAACCTCGATCTTCCCAAGAATTTCAACACCAAAAGCTCTTATACCAATTGTTATGGACTAGACAGCTCTGATACCTATTTGTTGTGAGAAAATAAGAGATTAAACTACAATATGAAGTAAAGATCACAAGAACAATGTAATTTTGCAAAGAATTGAGATTTTATTATATTATGAAGAAAGAATACAAAAATTATATGTTTATAATGTTTCTAACTTCTTATAGGAAAAACCAACCTTCAACTAAATTGTAGAGAAGAGTCAAATATATACAAATAACACATAGAGACGTTTAAACTCTCATAGTAGAGTTGTATTTGAAGTAAAATGCAAGAAACGAAGTCCAAAACAGAGTGGGGGATAAAAACAGTGCAAGAGGGCAGAACATATGATGTCGCGACACCACGGACAATTTTCTTCTAGCGTCGCGATGATCACTATCGGGTACTTTACTTCTACAACTTGATTTTCTTGATCCCAAAGTCCTCTTCAAGTCAAAACACAAAATTTTACTCTCAATGGACTTTCAAGTAGAATCTCAATTAGAATTCGCCAAATAAACTTAAATGGAATTTCAAAAGCATTCCAAATAAAAAATTTCTTAACGTACACTTTAATTAAAATTCTCAATTATTTTCAATAAAGAATTTGGATCATACTCAAATTCTAATATCAACAATGAAGCTTGAGGCTTTATAACCAGTCCATACAGAATCTAAAGGAGAATAAAATAGAGGACCAGTCCTATGTTTTATGATCCAATTTCAAAAATCATGTCCAAAGTTTGTTTATTCAAAAATCAAGATATAATTAAAAAAATCTAATATTAATAATTATATTACAAATTCAAATGAATCATTTTCATTTTCTTTAATCTCTCTCTCTCTCTCTCTCTCACTTCTTCTCTCTTTCGATCCGATGAAATAGCAATTCGGCATCAAGGGCCCAGTCGCGTTGTGACAGTGCCCTTACGCGATCCATGGTCTGAGTACGATGCAGATCTGTTAGTTTTTTGTATGGATGGGGGCTGTGGTGCGGTGGATGGGGCTGTAGTACTATGGACGAGGAGTGTGGTACGGGGGAGGGGGGCTGTAGTGGGGTGGAGCTGGAGGTGGAGTTGTGTGGTGCGGCGGTGATGTTTGATGGCGATTCCGTTTTTGGCATCATGGATGTGGTGGTGCACGGTGATGGTGTAGATCTGCTTTCAGTTGGTGGTGGGGACTATGGTGCGGTGGAGGTGGAGTTGTGCAATGGTGGTATTTGATGGCGGTGCTATTTTTGGCATCGTGGTGTGGTGATGGTGCTGTGGTATGATGTGGTGGTGGTGTGCAGTGCAGTCTGATGGTTGGGTGAGTGGTGCTATGGTGCAGTGGAGATGGGACGCGCGGTGCTGTGCTTTGTAGTGATGATGTTTGACGACGGTGTTGTGGCGTCGGTGGTTTCGTAGGTAAGATGGGATTTAGTGGATATCTGACCAATTATTTGGTTGATTGCGACCAATAATTGGTTAATTTTTGACAAATAAATGATATGTGACCTAAAAATTGTGACTGTGACTCACAATTTATTAAGTTGTAATCAAGTCGTGACTAATAAAAGTTTTGATTTTGTCACCGATGAATAATCTGTGACTCATAAAAGTTTTTTATTCGTGACCAAAAAATAACACGTGACCTAAAAAATGTTAATTTATGTCTGTAATTTGATAATTTGTGACGGTATAATAAATTGTGACTTATGATATTTGTGATTTGTGACTGATAAAGAAATTATGGCTTTTAAATTTTTAATTTGTAACCAATGAACAAACTATGATCTATAATATTTTTGAATTGTGACCGTAAAATAGCTTGACACATAAAAATCTTAATTCGTGATCGAAAAATAATTTGTGACCAAATTTCATAAATCCGTGACCTTAATATATTTAATGAATTAATTAAATCATAAATAAGGTTTAATAAAACCTGATTTTTGAAATTTAAAATATTTATCCTTAATTTTGAAATGGATGATAATTAATACCTTACTTATGTATTGTTCCCAATAAAATATTGTTAAGTCTAATTATCAATATGAGCTTATTCCACTAAAGGTTGATTGTAATGATAGAAGTTATTGACATGCCGAGTTTTGAGGTCATTCAGGTTGGATTAATACACGTGATAAGCACGTGACAATGTGAGCTCAGTGGCATGAGGTCGATTCGGATGGTTAGCGTACCTGAGAAGATTGTGTAGTCTTTCGAGGGAAAAGGGATTCTAAGAATCAACAAACCGACCAATCAGAAAAATCCATAGGGAATAATCTTACATTAACGCTCACATGAGCCTCTAATCAAATAATTAGGCCCCTTTCCCAAGAGTGTTTCATTAATTACTGGGGTCCACCCGTAAGATTTACTTGTAATAAATTGTCAGGCCGAGCTCGGTAGCCAATCGAATTACTATAGCAAAGGTACTTCTTCAGTTCGAGTTTGCAGGTGACAAGACAGGGAATAAATGAGGCATATATATTTTCTCCTATGAAAAGAGGAAATGGCCATAGAAAAGGGGATAAGAAAAACACAACTTCACACATTACAAATCTCTTTGTATTATCCATATTTCAAATATTACATATAAGCACAAAAAGGAGCAGTTGAATCACTTGTAATCTTGAATTGTCAATTAATCGAAGTCGTGTTTTTCTCTAAAGTTGACTTGAAATTTACTTGTTTAATTTTCAACATCAACATAAGTTATCATTTTTTTTTTTCAATTTCATGTAATTATGTGGGCTTATTCCACTTCTTTCTATGTATTTTCCTTGTGGGACATCGAATGATTTAGTGCATGACAAAACGATCATTTTGCCCTTTCAATTATTATCCCACTTCTGCTCTCACTTTCCTCTACAATTTCTTTGCGATTATATTGAATTTATTCAGGTGTCCCCAGATATTGAACTCCAAATTAAATTGCTAAAAAGGAAATACTTATGTAAATTCTTTAATCCATCCGCATGGACGAGGAATTTCGAATGTGAATATGTGTTTATTTTCAACTCACGACTTACAAGATGTTTGAAAATAACTAGATCTCACTCATAAAGACTTTAGAGATAATAATGATCACTATTCCATCACGGACTCAGTTAATTTGTAAAGAAGTCATAAATACATTTTAATTATTCGTGCGATGAAACTATAGGCTTAAACTTTACATTATAATCTTGTCCAATATACTTCGATATATACACTAGTGTCACTTCTATCGAGATCCTCTCGTCATCGTTTTTGATCGTAAAACCTTATTAGATATCATCTTTTCTTGGTCTAAGGTAATTAATTCTTGATTGATATTCAAATAGTGTTTGCGTATACATCTCAACCCCAAGCACCCAATTTATATGGAATAACGATATGGTGCTAGAGTATCTGTTTAGGCTGCTACATTTTATAAATTGAATCAAGTGAGTTATGTGAATTTGTATTTAATTAAATCTATTATTTAATGTCATATAATTACTACTTAAACTAGTGTTTAACATCAGTGGTAATCGGATAGCACCCGTCAATCTGAAAACACTTAATCACATGTTCAATAAATACAACCTTTTGTTTAATAAGTATTTATTTAATAACATTAAAAATGTTTGACAGTTAAAAGTAAAATCACTCTACTCTTGAGTCCTCCCCTCACCACCCCTCACCCCCCCCCCCCCCCCCCCTTTTTTTTTCTTCTCAATTTCACTTTAATTACATTCTAACCTGTTCAATTTCCTAACCTAATTGGGCTTAAATTGAGACCCAAAGACTATGGACCTTGGAAACCAAGTCTGACAAATAAAATTAGGGGACATTATCACTGCAATCTCAAATCTTTCATTTTATTGTAGTTATACTCAAATTTTTTATTTGTGGGACCCATAGTTTCAAACCTTTCATCTCAAAATGACCAATTCTGTCCATTCCCCCATTAGTTGACAATTTTTTTTTTTTTTTTTGACTTATTTTGATCAATTAAAATAATAGAAAAATTGTAACTTTATATTTTCCAACATAACTAAAATACTAATTTATCTTCTTCTCCAAACACTCACCCCAACCTCGCAACCATCCCACCTACCATAAATAACCAAATTCAACCACCCATCCACCCACCCACCCGCACCACGTACCGTCCCGCCACCACTCCCTCAACCACATAAGACCTGGATTGCACTTGGTGTAGAATTTGTGCATTCTTAAGATTTGAATGTTACCAATGGAAACATCAAAATGTCTAATATCCCTCTCACAAGGTTACGAGCCACAAGTATCGGATTTTGGACTAAATCAATTGGTTGGAGTCATATTCTCTCACTCGTGTTGTTCCTCGCTAGAGTTTCCCAAAAAGTCGATATTATGGATTTTGGAGCTTCTAATGGAGAAGGCACCATCTCATGCCCTCTTGAATGAGAAAGGAGTCGACTTGCCAAGATGTGTTCAATCATTAGTTCGCAAGGAGTGGACTTCTTAAGTTTTCGATCTCCAGCTCCTTCGATACCAGAATGTCAAGGAGGAAATGGTACATCTATTGCATCTTGAAATTGACTGCATGGCCGCACATCCGCACACATGAACACAACCTTCAATGGAAATAGGGTTAAAGTATAATAAAAATTATGTGATTTGTGTGATAAATTATCAACTATAATTATGAATCAAATAATATAAATATGATAATAAAGTTAGAAAAGTTGACCTAAGAGAATCGAGATAAACGATGTCCTAAAGTCGTTTGATCTTCGGCACTGCACGACTTCAAAATAAAACTCTTATAGATCGCAGTCAATTCTCTTTCTATAGGCACGACCACAAGGAGAGAAAGAACAAGCCCTTATCAATTGCCAAAATTATATATATATAAAAAGATAATATGAAATGATTAGAGAGTGTTTTTCATATATTTGTTTTGTAGTAAGTAAAATAATGGAAAATCTACCCCATTTTATAGTAGAAAAATTCAACATTCTCATAATGAAAATTAATCAAATTAAATATAAGTTACAAATATAATTGATGGTATTAAACCCGAACTCAACCTTGACCCACTTTGACTAGGTTTGTTGGCCTATTATTGAGATCGTATCATAATCAAGGTCGGGCTTATATGTATCGACCCAAACGGCCCGACCTTAGCCCAATAATTTTGGGCTAGTTCCAAGGTGGGAGTCCAAGCAGGTTGGGCCCCTTAATTGGTCGGTTCCTTATCTCCTAACTTACGTGTTTTCCCTCATCACGCATATCCATGGAATATAAGTTCGATTCAAACACTAACCCCCGGATTGCCCTAAATTTCACCTCATCTGAAATTGTGCAGTCCTAATACAACACAAACACCTTTAAGGGAAGTTTAGTCCTTCTAGGACTCTGTCACCAACCTCTATAAAAATTTATCACAGCCTCATTATCTAGGTACGTTTTTATAGTATTCAGCACAAGTTTCTCTTGAGCACTTGTCTGACTAAAGTATTGGAAGGGTGACGAGGACATATCTCGACGCCTTTGTTTTAGGTATTGAAAATCGGATCACACGGAGTTCTTCCATCCAGTTTGAGTTTGCCCATGTATGAATTTTGGTAGCATCATTAGCGTCGTCTGTGGGAAACGCTACTAGAAGCCATGGTTAACAAACGTTCATGACATCTTCTGGCAAGCTCATCCGCTCCTAACCAACCAGCTACTACAGATCTCTCGATCTTTCGGGAGGTTACAAGAGAACCACCACATCCGCTCACAGCAATCTCTCTAATTGCATTCAAAGAACTTCGCCAACAAGTGTCACATTGACTCAGCTACTACATCAGAGAATTACACCTCTGGTACCATCCCCGCAAAGTGGTAATATGATCGATGCTCGGGCTTCAAGCCCCAGCCACGGTGACACCGGAACATCTGGCATACCCCAGGTACCCTTCGTTTTGAGATCGATTGCAATGGACTCAGCTGATCTAGCAAGGTTTATTCAAGAAGGAATCACAGCAGGAATGCTTCAGAAATCCCAAGATGCAATAAAATTCACCTCGAACACACCTTTTACTCCTGAAGTTTTGTCATATCCCATACCAGATAGATTCGAATATTCTTGGGTGAAGGAGTATGACGGGATAATTGACCCTATCAACCACCTCAACATATACACCTACACCATGAACCTATAGGTTGTACCCAACGATGTGATGTGCAAAACCTTCCCTCAGACATTAACTAATGCCGCAAGGGATTGGTTTTCCACATTAGAGCCCAACTCTATATCTTCTTTTTCAGATTTGGCTGACAAGTTCTCTGCATTCTTCGCAAGTAGTAAGCGCATAAGGAAGACAGATGCATTACTCATGTAGATGCGTAAAGGACCCAATGAGACTTTTTGCAATTTCATGAAGGTTTAATAAGGAAAGACTTTTGATCCCGATCCTACATATCACAGCTGCGGTCTCCTTTCTTACATATGTCGTAAGGTATAAGGCATTTAAGATGTCTCTATCAAAAACTCCTCCCAAGTCAATAATCAACCTGCTCACCAGGGCTGAGAAGTACATTAACATGGAGGAAACGATGTTTCCAAGGAGAGATGTCCCACCAGTAAAGAGGCTTGATCTGAAGAGGTCCCATTAGTCCACCCAACATTCGAATCTTTCTCAAAGCAATTCAATACAAGAGGCCCCTCGACATCCTTTACCCAATTGAACACCACAAGGTCGAACATATGGAGATCAAAGACCTAAAGGAGTTGAAGTGGCCTCCCAAGCTACAATCTCCTTTCGAAGCCCATGACAAGAATAAATATTGTGACTTTTATAGAGATCATGGTCACACGATGAAAGGTTGCTTTGCTCTAAATCAAGAGATCGAGCTCCTCATCAAGAGGGATTTTCTAGGTGTGTATGTAAGTCGAGACAAGCTTCCCCAGAACATTCAAAATAAGGAGAAGCCTCCTAGCAATAGAAGGGATCAGCAATCGACCGTAGGTACCATCAACATTATTTCGGAGGGACAACCTCAGGAGGGGACTCTAGCAACGGGCGTAAGCAGTACGTAAGACAATACCCTTTGATCTCAAACATAGATGTCAAAAGTATAGAAGACATAACTTTCGGATCAAAGGACTTGGAATGCGTGTCTTTTCCTTATGACGATGCCCTGGTTATATCAACAATCATTGCTAACTTTGATGTAAAAAGGATTTTGGTGGACAATGAGAGTGCGGCTAATGTGTTGTTCTTTTCGACAGAGTAGCTAAAACCAGTTAAAACCCCCCTCAGGGTTTTGGAGGCGATATTGTCATTCTAGATGATGTTGTTAGTTTACCTCTTACTTTGGGATCAGAGGGAAAGCAAATAACACATATCACGACATTCCAGGTGGTTCGTGCTCCTATGACCTACAATGTCATACTTGGAACACCATTATTGAATGGGATCAAGATAATTGTCTCAACATTCCACCTAGCAGTAAAATTCCATATGAGTAAAGGCGTCGGGGTGGTTCGAGAAAGCCAAGCAGTCGCTAGACAATGTTATGTCACTAGCATTCGGGAGATCAAGATTGACGTCATAGAATTATCGAAAGTAGAGCTCAAACTCGACCGTTGAAAGAGGCTCACACTAGTGGAAAAAATGGATGAGGTCGAGCTAGAGCCCAGCAGGAAAGTTACTATTGGTCGAGGACTTGATAACACAACCAAGGATAAGCTCATCAGCTGTTTGACCCGCAACATTGATGTATTTGCTTGTAGTGTGGAGGACATGCCTGGAATAGACCCCACAATTGTAGTACACAAACTCAATGTAAACCCTAGTGCAAGACCAATAAAGCAAAGGAGGATACGGTTTGCACCAGAATGATAGGAGGTCATACAAGAAGAAATTGCAAAACTCATCAAGACCAATTTCATACGGAAAGTCCAATACCTTATTGGCTAGCCAATGTGATCTTATTCAAGAAAGCTAATGGAAAGTGGCGAGTCTACTTCAACTTCACAGATCTAAACAAAACATCCCCAAGGAAAGCTATTCCTTAACCCTAGTTGATAATCTTGTGGACATTATCTCATGTCACAAGTTATACAGCTTCTTCGATGCTTTCTCTGGGTACCATCAAATTCTAATGTTGGAGGAAGATCAGGAAAAGACCTCATTTATGGTAGACTCAGCCATCTACTGTTACAGGGTAATGCCATTCGAGTTAAAAAATGCATGAGATATATATCAAAGACTTGTCTTGCCAACATGATAGGGAAGAACATTGAGGCCTACATGGACGACATGGTTGTTGAAAACAAGCAAGTGGAAGTCATGTCTCTGACCTAGAAGTGGTCTTTGCTACACTACGAAGGTGAAAAATGAAGCTAAATCCCACTAAGTGTACATTTGGAGTAGCTGCTGAAAAGTTCTTGGGATTCATGATCACCCATAGGGGAATAGAGGCCAACCCTAATAAGATCAAAGCCTTGGTTTCCATGGAACCCCCGAAGTGTAAGAAGGATATACAGAAACTAACAGGTCGAGTCACAGCACTGAACATATTAGTATCTCGGGCAGGAGACATGTGCTTCTCATTTTTCAAAATCCTAAGTGGTAACTAGAGTTTTTATTGGAATGAAGAGTGCAATACAGCTTTTCAAAAGCTAAAGAAAGCTTTGGCAACCTCGCCGGTCCTCACTAAACTAGAGCCCGGTGATACGTTGTTACTATATTTGGCCATCTCTGAAAGCGCAATGAGTGCAGTTCTAGTAAAAGAAGTTGGGAAGGTCCAGCGACCTATATGCTATGTGAACAAAGTGCTCATTGATGCAGAAACTCGATATACCTTGGCTGAACAACTTGCTCTTGCATTGGTTGTGACTACCCGAAAACTCCGCTAGTACTTTCAGTCCCATCCGATCGTTGTACTTACTGATCAATCGCTGAGACACATACTTTAGAAACCAAACGTCTCCGGAAGACTACTTAAATGGATGATTGAGCTAGGTGAGTTTGACATAGAGTTCAAACCACGTTCCGCAATCAAAGCACAAGCATTGACTGACTTCATCGCAAAACTTACCCCTAGAACTCGGGGACCACGAGATAGTGACCTGAGCAAGACCTCATAAGTTTGGGAAATATCTGTTGATGGAGCATCGAATAGTTTGGGGTCGGGTGCCGGAGTTATCATTATTAACCCGCCAAAAACAACTGAAATCCAATGTGCATTCAAATTTGAATTTGAAGCCACCTACAATGAAGTACAGTATGAGGCCGTCATTTTGGCATTAGAGCTAGCCTGTAACCTTAGGATCGAGCACGCCCAAGTGTTCAGTGACTCCCAACTTGTGGTTGGCCAGACCGAGTGCACTTTTGAGAAATATTATGAAAAAATGAGCATATGCTGTCTAAAAGTACATGACCTTTGGAGAAAGTTTAAGAGCTGTGAGATTATGAAAATTGCAAGAGCCGATAATTCAAAGGCCGACATACTATCTAGACTCAAGTTTATGGGGTAGACGGAGTTGACAAAACGGTGCACGCTAAGATAGTAATAGAACCCAGCATCAATCCAAAGCCGAGCATCATGGACATTGGTCATGAGCCCTCTTGGATGGACCCGATAATGGAGTAGTTAAATAGTGAAAATCTACCATCTGACATCCTAGAGGCAAGAAACATTAAGGATAGAGTATCAAGGTATTGTATGATCCAATGAATCTTGTTTCGCAAAAATCTTACATTACCTTACTTGAGGTGTCTCAAGCCCTTCGAGTCTCTCCAAGCCTTAGCAGAAGTTCACAAAGGCATATGTGAAAATCATCAAGGGGCTCGTGCGCTTACCTAAAAACTCATAAGGTACGGGTACTACTAGCCTAACATGAAGAAAGACATATTGGACTATGTCACGAGGTGTGACAAATGCTAGAAGTTTGGAAATATCATACACACTCATGTCGAGGAACTAACATCCATCCCTTGTGCTGCGCCTTTTGAGCAATGGGAAGTAACATCCTCAGACCCTTTCCATTGGCCAGAGGTTAGCCAAAATTCATTGTCGTAGCTGTGGAATACTTTACCAAGTGTATAGAAACGGAGCCTTTGGCAACCATCTCAGAGCCAAAAACCAAATCATTCGTATGGAAATCCATTATTTGCAGGTTCGAGATACATAAGGTATTGATAACAGATAATTGGAGATAATTTGATAATGCACAGTTCAGAAGCTTTTGCGCCACCTCGGGATCAACCATCGCCTAACATCAGTCTCGTATCCTTAAAGCAACGGCCTCGTCGAGGTAACCAATCGAATCATATTGCAAGATCTTCATACTAGGCTTGGGGATATTAAGGGTAGTTGGCCAGAAGAACTACCCGCCATACTTTGGACATACATGACTTCTCACAAAACGTCAATTGGTGAAACCCCTTTCATGTTATCTTTTGGTGTTGAAGCCATGGCACCGGTTGAAGTTGGCCTTCCTACACAAAGGATGATTAAGCCCTACAGTGAAAGACAAACAACTGAGCACATTGACCAGCTTAAAGAAGTGAGGGAGCATGCATCTCTAAATGTCGCAAGTTATCAAAACAGAACAACCAAGAACTTCAACACCAAGGTTAAGACAAAGAGGTTTAGAGTTGACGATCTGGTATTCAAGAGGGCAACGGTTGCTAGACACCCCCCGAGGAAGTTAGGACCCGCATGGGAAGGACCTTACGAGGTCATACGAAAAGTAAGAGAAGGGTCATGCAGTTTAAATGATACCTTGGGAAAACCACTCCCAAGGCCACGGAACGCTGAAAACATAAAAATTTACTACAAGTAGTTGGTTTCTCAGCCAGAGGCTTAGGTTATTCAAGTTTTTATTTTTGCAGTTAGTTCTTTTATGTTTTTTTAGGCCTGCGTGCTCTAATGTTTTTGATTTCTAAATATGGCCTATACACCATGTAATGTTTGTTATTTCAATACACTTAAGCACATTGCAACGACAAGTTGTCCTAAAACATTGAAATTAGCATAAGGATCACTCGACCTCGACCTCTGGAAACCCAAAATTATTCGTGGTATCAACATATAGTGGTCAAGATCAAGCCTATTGTTGCACAAAATTCGAGCTACTTGGCATAAAAATTAGCCAAGTAACACGTCTCGAGTTCAAAATATCACTCGAGCTATTTGGCCAACAGGCCAAGTTACACGACTCGAAGTGATTACAGAACATGGTTCGAGCTATTTGGCAAAAAATTAACAAAGTAACACACCTCGAGCTCATGACAAAACATCCATCGAGCTTTTGGCCAACATGCCAAGTTACAGACTCGAAGTGATCACAAAACATTACTCGATCTACTAGGACAACATGCCAAGTTATATGACTTGAAATGATTACAGAACATGGCTCTAGTCACTTGGCAAAAAATCAGTCAAGCAATACACCTCGAGCTCATTACAAAATATCACTCGAGCTACTTGGCCAATAGGTCAAGTTGCACGACTCGAAGTGATCACAAAACATCACTCAAGCTACTTGGCTAACAAGCCAAGTTATACAACTTGAAATGATTACAGAACATGACTCGAGCTACTTGGCAAAGAATCAGTGATGTAACACGTCTCGAGCTCATTACAAAATATCACTCGAGCTATTTGGACAACATCCCAAGTTAAACGACTCGAAGTGATTATAGTACATTGTTCGAGCTACTTGGCTAAAAATTGGCCAAGTAAAATGCTCGAGTAGTTTCATTCACACACCTCGAGCTACTTGGTCAAAAACTAGCCAAGTAAAACGCTTAAGTAGTTTCATTCACACTACTCGAGCTACATGGCCAAAAACTGGCCAAGTAAAACACTCGAGCAGTTTCATACACACAACTCGAGTTGTTTGGCTAGCCAATACAATACGCAATCTATTGCCGAAGACAATTCTCGACTAGAAATCAACCTCAACGTTTGTCATACACATGAAATGAAAACAAAAACGCATGAACTGAAACATAAAGAATTAGTTTGTGAAATAGTCCATACCTTTAAAGTTATAAGCTCAAGTGCCATAACCCCCTCACCAGGATCGACATCATCCCAGTACTTATTTACCAAACTCGGGATTAGCAGAGATCGAGCATGTTCAGCCAGAGTTGAGCTCGGTATAGGCACCTCGTCTCCAAGTCAACGATCTCAGGCATAGCTAGAGGAGTAGAGGCATGTGCTCGAGGAGAGGGCTGGGGCGGGTGCGGTGGACTCTTTGACGATTTCCCAGTCCCACTAGGCATCTTACTTATGTTTGCCTCTCGTGCTCATTTTTTTTCCTTTCGACGGGGCCGGTACTCTGGGTTTTAGGCCCTTTGCTTTATGGTGCATGTTCGAGATGAGCTTTGATAGAACAAAAGACATTTCCAATTCTGAAAATTAAGAAACAAATAAGGCATTAACTAGACGTTAGTTTGGGATAATTAAACGAAAATAGCTAGAGTGCAGATTCATACCCTCGATTCCCCTCAGTTGGCAATGTCGAGGGTCTCATCCTCGAGAAGATAATTGACTTTTGTTGCAAGGGGGTCATAGTTGACTAACCTTAACCTATCCCTCTCTAGAACCTCGAAGTATGCCTGCTCAAGTTGAACCTATCCTTATCGGGAATGGACCACATCGAGCTGAAGGGATGTCCTAGGTTTTGGGGCTTAACAAACAAATATCTCTTTCCAACCTAGAAGAGAGATCGGGGTTTCTAGCGTCCTAAACCCCCCTTCGCAGATATACACGAAGCAGGTACCCCGACAATAACTTAAGGTCGAACACCATCCTTAACAAGTAGACTCGGGGCTCAACATTGAGACATCTACACAATATAAAAAAGTGCACTAGCAGCCTCCACTCTTTTGGTGCTAACTAACCTGAGCAGATAAAGTACGAGGTCAAAAATTGAATGTAGAAGGGGTGTAAAGGCCACCTAAGCTTGACCTTAAGGGCATCCCTAAAAAATGTCATCTCTCCACCTCGAGCATCCATCATTGTCTCCATAGGCTCGGGAGTCCAAGTCGTACAGGGGCATAACCCCAAACTCTCTAGCTACTTTGATCACCACATGTTCCTTATACTTGGTCGGTATCCTAGTGTAGGTCAGTATAGCCTCGACCTCTGAGTGTGAGGCTATTGGCACAGGCATGGGAAAAATAGAGGTTTCTATGGGGTCGGGGCTCCTAGTTGTCAAGCTGCTAGAAGTCTTACTGCTATTACTCAATCCTTCACTACTACACGACATTATAAATTAATAACTAAAAGGCTCGAGCACTTACCTCTTAGATTCGACGCTCACAAAAACCCTCTAGTACTCGAACTCGAGCTGTTTTCACTGAGAGTTGAGACTTGAGAGTAAAAAGAATAGTGAGAAATGAGGTATTTGTAGGGGTCAAAGGAAAGTAAAAGGTCTTTCAATCCTTACCCTTGGTGGGTGCCATGTGTCACGCATCCAAGGTCGATCCCCTGGAACCTATACGTATACGAGACATGGTCATACAGATGTCACCCGCAACGGCCCATTAAGTCGACACGGCCTAGTTACACCTCGATGCATCTTGACTCGTAGCTCAAGAACTTAACTTTCAGCTACGGCCTAGGCCCTAGATGCATGGGGGCCTATGATGGTATTAAACCCAAACTCGACATTGATATTATTCTGATGGCGAATGTGTGCTTAAAAAATGAGAAATTTTTTTGGAATTGCATGTAATATAATTTTATTGAAGAATATGTGCTTGAAAATAAAAGAGAACAAAATGTATTTTAAAAATAATGGGTACCAAATAAGTGCTTATTATATACACACATGCCAGTCACTTGTATTTTCAAAAATCTTTAATCTTGTACTTAAATCCTCGATCCACACACTAAACTGCCTTTTTATATACATTAATCTTCAGCTAAGTACTGATTAAATTGTGTTTAAGGACTTTAATAATGGATTTGGCTCAACAAAATAAGTTAATTAATTTAGGGCAACACACCGTACCCTAGCCTTCATCGCGAAACGAGATTAATTAAGCCACTGTTAGATTAAACATTAAGGGCGTGTTCAGTAGAGATTAAAATTCCATTAAAATTGAAAATATAGCCGTTATTGGGTCTCACTCGTCTAATAAAAGTCAACAATAACGACTAATTGTTCAATTTTAATCCGATTTTAATCTCTACCAAACACCATCTAAATATAATCAAATACACTCGTATATTTTGCTTTTATATAGAGATTTTAAACTTTAAACATCTATATATATAGAGAGATGAGATTATATACTTCAGTTTAATCTTTGATATTAAAAATTTATCACTTCATAATTTTCCTAAATAATATGTAGTCTATGTTTGAGCCTCATTTTTTTTTTTGCTAAGAATACATTTTGGAATAATAGATTGATGGAGAATGTGATTAAAAAATAAGAAAATATTTTGAATTTATGTGTAATATTATTTTATTGAAAAATATGTGATTGAAAAGAAGAGAACGAAAAATGTATTTTAAAAATAATGAGAATCAAACAAATGCATAATGTGAGACATCGGAATGTATGGATAAAAAATAATTTGAATATTTATACACACTAGTGAGAGTTAAACGTGCATTGTACGTTATTTTGAAATATTTTATAAATGTCATAAAAGTAATATTTGATACCAATTTGTTGGAATGATTTGATGAGCTTCAAATGAACTAAAGAAAATAAAATTTAGGATAACAATTTAAGTCAAGAAAATTATCCTCTCAATTATGATTCAATTTTTTGTGATAATGAAATAATATAAATGAACAATTTTTTTATACTACATTTGGAGCATAAGAATTAATTACTAATACATTAATTTAAGTGAACAACTTTTTTATATTTCATTTGGTACATAATAATTAATTACTAATATATTAATTTAAATACCCATTAAAATTTCTAGATACATGAATAGAAATAAATTCATTTATAATAGCTCTAGATTCATGTAGATCAAGATTTATCAAGTCAAGATTCATTGAATTTAGATTAATGTTTTTTTTTTTTTAGTTGAAGGAAGACGGTACCTCTGAAATTTTATTTATATGCCCTCACTTGTGGTAGAGGAATACCGTGGTTACACAAAAATACGAAGAACAATAGAAAATGAAGTACTACTTCCCTTACAATTAAAATGATCGACGAAGAAAAAAGAAGTAAACAAGAAAGTACTACTTCCCTTACAATAAGAACTAATGTAAAAGAAAAGACATAGAATAAATATTGAAATTTAAAAGAAAATTCAAACTCTAATACTGGGTAATCCATGTCTATCAACTTGTACAAGAGCCCTAATATGACGTGCTAGGTCAAGTAGTCCATATACATGATATCGTCGGTGTTCCCAACCCTCAGCAGCAAGAGCATCTGCTACATGATTTCCTTCTCTGTAAATGTGGGAGATTGTATATCTGTTGAAGGAAATGATGTCTGTGATACGTCTGAGTATGCCCTGGATAGCCCATGGTCCACCTCCTCTACTGATGTAGTGAATAACTACGGTAGAATTAGACTCAATCCAAATCGTCGAATAACCTAGTCCTTGAGCTAGTAAAATCCCATTGAGAATGGCTCGGAGCTCTGCCTCTACTATCATGCATGATTTATAAGCAGCAGAGAAAGCCCTAATACAGCGTCCTGCGTGATCTCTAATGATCCCTCCCCCACTCGCATAACCATCATTGATGCATCCATCAGTATTGATTTTGACAAATTCGACGGATGGGGTGCGCCACCAAACCAGAATAGGGGGGTGAATTTAGATTAATGTGAATGTTAATTAATTGATAATACGAAATTCATACTTGAAAGAATTTTGTAGTATTTATTACATATTAAAAATGATAGTAAGCTATTATTGAAATAATTGAATCATAGTAGAATTTAAATCGTTCAAAAAATAATTCTCGCTTAATTTGATAATTAATATATTATAGATAAGTTAAGGAGTAACAGAAACGCCTAGTTTATTTATTTAACTTTGACCTTTAATGATATATAGATATTTTTGAATTTGAGGATTCTTTTATTTTATGAGATACTATAAACTAGTAACTTTAAATTGTAAAACAGAAACAAATTTATTTATGTAATTAAACTTTAGTATTATATATGTCATTTGTATTGGAGGTGGGTATTAATTAACTATTAAATAAATAAAAGGCATAGGAACCAAATGAGAGTCTATTCGAATCCTATTTTATTGTAAGAATGTATTTTAGAATAGTAAATTGATGGAGAATGCGTTGTTAAAAAAATAAAAAAAAAAATATTTTCGATTTGCGTATAGTATTATTTTATTAAAAAATGTATGGTTAAAAAGAAGTGAGAAAAAAATGTAATTTTAAAATAATGTAGTGTCCATTTGATTGGTTTAAATTCCATGAAAAAAATGGGGAATTCAATTTCTACTTTGATTGTCTGATACGAAAGTGAATATAAAGTTCGAATTTCAAGATACAACCACTTTAAACTTGTTTTTTTGCCAATTTCATGAAAAATGCATCGTATGAGGTACTTAAGTTTTTATTTTCCAACTTACATGGAATTGGAAAGCTTTTTCACATTTGCCAATCAAACAGACTATAAATCAAACAAGGGAATAAATCTCACAATTGTCAATAAACGGCCTTAGATGCTAAATTAGCTTCAAGTTCCAACACTTCTTAGGCTACCAGAACCATT
Source organism: Fraxinus excelsior (assembly GCA_019097785.1). Classification (NCBI taxonomy): domain Eukaryota; kingdom Viridiplantae; phylum Streptophyta; class Magnoliopsida; order Lamiales; family Oleaceae; genus Fraxinus; species Fraxinus excelsior. The sequence continues at coordinate 18,221,382 of CM032643.1, read as the reverse complement.
AGGCATAAACCGGATTCTATGTTATAGGCATAAAAAGCTACATATATAAAAACAACTCGTAGCCAAATGAGAAATATTTATTTATTCAAATAAATTATCTTTTTGTATATTTGTTTTGAAGATGACTTTTGCAGTCAATCTTCTATTCCATCTACGACTTATTTAATTTGCATTATTAACAAAAAAAAAAAATACAAAATGGAATATTGGTTTAGCCAAAGAAACCGAACTTTGTAATGTGAAAGTACATTTACACCAAGATTATCTTGTATGTGCCTCAACTTTGAAACTAGTTTAGCCACCACCTTAGGGCACGTTGCTCGATCATAATCAGCCAATTTCGTGACTTTGCTAATTTTCTGCGTTCCAGAGTGATAACTTTCGCCATTTAGGTGCCCTTGAAGAATGGTCTTGGGCCTTGGATAATACTTCATAGAACAGCATAAACTAGAAACATTTAATGATTCAATTATCGTTACGTGGAGGGGCACGTTACAAGTTACTTTTTCACATTTTTCTTGTAAGGGGATTTCGTGTTATTCATGAAAGAGTAAAAAACTCATCTACATTAAATTAATAAAATTAAGAAGTATTTACAAACGTGGTCATTGAATTCTAGAAACATCGACATGGGATTTGTAACGTGCACATGAAGTTAGAAATCTAAGATTTTAACGAGAATCACGCTTTTATTGCACTCAAAACTTTTTAAGGTATACAATATTACTAAACATATGAAACAAACTCTTCAAGTAGTAATTGAACCACGTAATGCCCTTGATACAAGAACATAATCCTAAGAGAAGAAAATCCCTTAGATGTTCAACACTTCCCTTTTAAATGAGTAGGTTGAATACTAAAAGATTAAAAAATAGTCAAATGAAATACCAACTATATTGAAGTAATTAGTAAAAGGGAGCTCCCTTCAGTCCAAGTACAGAGAAGTATAGGATGAAATTTATCTCCCGCATCATTCACACGGTTACAGTAGTAAAAAGCCACATCTCTTCTACTGCATTTGAATGAATGAGTCGGCAGAAAATTCGAACCCTTCACTTATCCATGAGTGGACCGAAGAAAGCTCTCTTAAACTAATATTCAATGTACAAGTTATTAAAGAATCAAAAAGCTTAAACTATCGAATCTTAATTTTTTGCTCCATTCGAATATACTTCCCAGTTAACAAAACCAGCAATAACAAAGTGCTTACGCTAGTGTAGATCTGTCGAGTTGAAGATCTTTTCTTTATGGTATGTCGCAGGATTGCTTCTCAAATCAACTACTGTTGAATTAATATTTTGTGGTGTCAACTAACAGGATTTTTAAGCCATAATATCAACTGAAATTCTGCTCTACTCTGAAGGCAAGAACACATTGTAAAACAAAATATTTTTGGTTCATGCAAAAAATATAGAAATTGGATTAAAAGCTTCAGGGGTGGAGAAAGGGCAAAAAAGTTTACTCTAAAATAACAACATAATAAACCCTAATATAAATGTTCACCTTCAAATTATATTTAAATTCTAATTAAAAAAAAAAACTAAACTAACAAAGGAATTGAGTTTTTCAAGATGGAAAAATGCCAGAATCAGCATGAATACTAACCCTAACCCTGGAAAAGATACCCACAACAATAGGGAAAAAAAAAAAAAAAACCACTTGCCTGGGAGATCTTTAATTACCAAATACCAAGGCAAAAAGCATTGGTAATTGTTAAAGAACATATCCCACATTAGTTAAATTTTAAAATAATAAACGACTACTCTTGTTGCTAACCTCTTAATATAGAACCCAAGTTCCAATATCTTATCAAAGACCACAATGTTCAAATGAGGATGCTTAGGTCTAAAGCTTAGGGTAATTACCCGTAAACAACGTAAACAATTGGTTGACATTTTAAAATGGAACCCTCCAATATTGACCACTTCTGAGTTCTGACTTTCTCTTGCAATATATATTTGGTTGATTTGTAAGCATGTTGCACATTTCGCCTATTATAAACTGATTTTAAGAGTGAGTTCTGTATAATGTAATTTTCATAATTGTGTATGTAAACTTACATCCAGGACTTTTTACAAGTGAAATGGATCACAGGGAGCAAAATCATTTTCCTTAGACATGCATATCCTTTTCACATTAATTATACATCTCCTGCATTGCCATTAGATAATATATACCTGAATCTTGTCGGCTGCTTTAGAATTAAAAACGATGACATATAATGAAATCTAACACAAAATAAGGAACCATGAAAAGTATAATCACAAACCAACAAGAAAAGAGGAGAAATACCCAACTTACTGATGTTGAACAGTGTGAGATATGAATGAAATATAATGGAAAATCCATCCCTCCCCAACAGCCACAGAGAGAAGAAAGTAATATAAAGTGGAAAAGAGAAAAGCAGAAAGCAGAAAAAAGAAGCTGTAGTTGAGGAGAGGATGATGGATCACTGTCTTCATGGGAGTCTGAGAAAGAGAAAGCGATATAAAGATCTCTACAAATCTGGAAAAGGAGGGGGAAATGGGGTTTAGGAGATTTCTCAGGTGATCTTGTAATTGCAATTGGATATATATTTATAAACAGATGAATAAAGGGCTCTCCCCCCACCCCCCCACCTCTCTCTCTCTCTCTCTCTCTCTCTCTCAGAACTGTGATGTATGTGGGGACTGGGGACGAGGAAAAAACATGTGTCGTTTTCTTTGACCATAGCCCTTAAATCTTGCCAGTCTACCACTGTGTGTATGTACTTGTATATACTGTCTGGCCTCTACTTTTATACAAGTATTTGTATAAACTACTGGAGAAGCTAGATTAGGGTTAAAGAATTGCATTGAATTGTATCTCGTATGATGGGGATGGATCAGCGACCAAAGACCCTGGGTTAGTCTGGTCGGTCCGGGTTAATAAAACCAAAAACACGAGGCATGACTCGGTTGGGCAGACCTCCAAGCCGACTTTTCTATATATATATATAATTTTCTGATAAAATGAAAACAACTTCATTTTGATTGATTAGTGTTAGGACTTGGAGTTGTTCTATAAACAATAAGCAATTAGGAAAAGTATTTCAATCATTTATATATCTAAGAGCATCCATGTCAAGTCAATTTGGAACTATTATTTACACATCTCCCCAAAAATTCAATCTATAATGAAAAATCACATCATCATCACCGATCAACACGACCTCTCCAGTGATGAACTTTTCTAAATATCTCAATTGCAACTAGTTAAGAAGATCAAAATCTGCATCATATCCACCGCACCATGCTTGCATTACCTTGAAGATTCCACCAATATAAGAATTCACTATGACGGAATATGTCGCTTCATGTCACGATTAACTAGTGCCGCCACATCTTCATTTGAACCTTCGTTAATTAAATTCATCCCGTGAAACAAAGTATAATTCATTCTCGAGGTGTAAGTCACTACATATCACAACTAATTAGGTCCCCATCTTCGTTCGAACATTCTATTTATGTCTCATGAATTCATATGCCTTAGTCTGAGAATGACTTTGATACTAACAGTTAAGACTTCGAGGTTTTTTTTTTTTTTTTTTTTTTTCAGTAGCTTAATTTTTAGGAGGGTACAAATTCTTTATCTGAGAATGACTTTTATACTAACCGTTAAGACTTTGAGATTTTCTTTCAATAGCTTAATTTTTTAGGAGGGTACAAATTCTTTATAAATTCAAGACCATCATTTCACGTGTAATGTGAACATCAATCTCTAACACATAATAATAGCATAGAGATAGAATTTAGTCCTAATTAATTTTGTTTCATAAAATATCACATTTTTTTTGTCAATTTCTTTGTTACCTCACATATATTTTGACAGCATATTAATTTAATTTCTTCTTTTGTTTCTTTCTGGCCAACGCAGCCTCACAAGTAGTTACATGTTTTGATTGAATTTCAATGTTCTTCCTTGATTGCTGATTTAATTACTTTATTAATGAGTAGTATTACTCGGTCGGTCCAATTATGCTTACAATACATGCTTAATATGTTTACAATGTCCAACTCGTTACTTTATTCAAAAATATTTTAAATTTTGGAGCCTTTTCAAGACTTTACGGAAAGCACTTTTAAGACTTTTGAGAGATTTTCAAGATTCTTGTTTTTCTGTTGACGCTGTCAAATTGGTCCTTAAAATCGTATATACATGTACCTTCAATAATTTAAATTATTAAATTCTTTTTTTTCTTTACATCAATTCCACTATTGATGAGAATCACGTAGTAACGAATACTACACAACCCCCAACGAGATTTAAGATCCCAAGAAAGCTCAAAGAATAATTCCGATAGTGAGTTTGAACCAAGAATTAATGAACCAAACAACCAAACAAAAACGAAATTTGAATGACATCTTGATTATACAACACGTGATCCGCACTTGATACTAAACGCCACAAGAATGCTCTTGATAAGTTCACAATGATCTAAAAAGAACAATATTTGAAAAGCATAGTAGCCTCTCGAATATATCCCAATAATAAATTTGTCAAAATGTTCATACATTGAATAATGAAGTCATATTTATACTAATAGCTAGAAAATCTAGTAAAAACGTAATCAAGTTTCTAAAAGATTATAAAGATATCAAAAAATAGTGTTTTAGTCCAACTAGGAAACTCTAAAAAATTGGAAATTTTCCACCAACTTGTTCTCGACATGTTTTTGTGCGACCGCAAGTCCAAAAATACCATGCGCCACGCAACCTTGTGCCACATTTCGTATCGTTTCCAGAATATACTCATGGACGAAAATCCGACAACCGAATTGAAAGTTATGCCCATTTTCATCCATACTGCTCGTTTGCTGCTTGAATCGAGTTGATCCATTTGGTTTCTTCTTCCAAACCCAACATGAAACTTATTCCTTGACTTGATAACTTTGACACTTCGTCCACCATTACTTGAGCAAGCAATCTCATTGCCTTTTTCACCTGATTTACCCTCGAACGTATCATTTGGCCTCTTTCGATAATCAACTGATCCCATCCCGGGCTTGACTCCTGGATCATATCAACTATTCCTAGTGTTTCTGAGTTACTTGCATATATAATATCACTCTTTTTTCTTAATTTAAGAATCTTGTGCCCAAAGGAGTAAGCTTGTACCTTATAAATTTTTATGTGATATATTATATGTTACATGAATATAGAATAATATAACAAAAAAATCATTACAATAAGAACATAAACAAACAGAGAATGAAAAGTGTAGAAATATGTTACGCACTGAAAATACTATAAATCTGCAAATCGAAACTTGTGTGTACACAGTTTCCTCAAAACAATCCCTCATCGTAAGTGCTTGAAGTTTAGTCCGGATGTTCGTCTCCCAAGATACAACAGAAGAATTGGTAGAATTTGAGCTCTTCAATTTCTACTCCAGCGAAATGAATTTGTGTCAGAACAACACCATCAAAAGTTAGACGAAAATGTAAATTTTTTAAGAACTAGGACTGAAAATTATGCACAAGGGAATGTAATTTTTCTGGTGTTGAATAATGGAAAAACGAGCTCAGTTACAAACTTGGTCCCCATGAATGGTGACTAAATATGTCCATTAACTCAATACTATAATAGCAATAACAATCGTAGTTTCAACAGTTTTAAAACCTAAAAAGTCGGTTGTAGAATGCAAAAATTAACAACACGTGCACACTCTTAAAAAGCCAATTTTTGTTCCGTTCGGTTCGACATTCATGTATTCACACAAGTTCAAGGCTCGATGTGCAATTCTTCGTCCTTGATTTGCACACCCCTTGAGCTTGCACGTGAAGAGAGCCACTATACTACACGATTACATCATTTCAAAGTGTAACTATATATAAAGTGGGCATTTCTTTCCTCAACTTCCTAGGTGGGATAAACTTAAATATAGTTTTCCATCCAACATAAACCATCTTTCAATGGTCCAGTTTGAACTCCAATTTCTCATTCACCCATTTATCATTTTTGGAAATTAAATATATGATTTCGATATTCTTACAGAGGAGAACAGGGATCAACTTTGATCTTTCCAAATTGAACCAATAGGTCCCACCCAAAATTGTGTCAAAAGTAAGCTCAACAAAGCCATTTTTCCAACAATCCCCCAAATAAATGAAAATTGGGAGCGACACAGAAATGTGAGAAATAAAGATTTTGTGATATAATTCAATAATTGAAACCTACATATGATAGGTAGATATTACCCTTTGATTCTTTTCTTGTGAAAGTATATTTACTTTACTATCTGACCAGTAGACAAGATGTTCTTGAACTATTTTGCCTTTTATGTGAAAGATTATATACTCCGTACACGATTCTTCCGAACACAATTCAATTCTCATTATCATGTTCGTTTTTGGTCATGAACATATGTTTAGTTCTTCGAAAGTTCCTAAGAATTGAGCTACATACAGTTATCTTAAAAACGACCCAACTTTTCTCTCGCATAGGTGATTATTATTGCAAGTAACCCGTATTACTTTGCTCAATTTTCGATGAATAAGAATTATTAAAAGCCTAATGCTTATCATTCATCCTTACTGACATTACTGTTGTATCATAGGAATAGACATGGGGTAACATCCCCTACAGTGATTCGATTAAGTCTTTACAATTAGGTTTTCCCTTTGAAGTGTGATCTTGGGATCTGCAGTCAACTATGTTGAGTTTTCTTTGTATTAACTTATTCGTTTAAAGTTTTATTCTTTTCGATGATTTTTCAACTCACTATCAATTTAACCATTTGGTTAGCGGATCCGCAATAGGTTTATTTAACCTTACATAGTCAATAGAAATAATTCTAGTTGAGAGTAGTTGCCTTATGATATTGTATCTATAACGTATATATCTCGACTTACCATTGTGAATGTTACTTACTCTGTACCCTTTAAATTGCCGATTAACAATCACAATGCATGCAAATTGATGGCACGAGTTTTGACCATCTTGGAATATTCTCTAAAAAGTTGTGTAACCACTCAACCTCTTTATTACATTTAGTTAGAGCTATAAACTTAGATTTCATAGTATATCTGGCTATAATTGTTTGTTTAGAGAATTTCTAGAATATAACTGCACCTCTTTGTGACCATAAATCCACTAGTGGACTTTGAGTCTTTTATATCAGATATCCAAGTAACATCACTATATCTTTCAATGACCACTAAATATCTGGTCTAGCGTAGTCCAAAATTACGAGTATATCTTAAGTACCTTAGTACTCTTATTAATCATTTCCAGTGATTATCTCCTGGGTTACTCGTGTATCTACTCAATTTACTAACTGTGTAGGCTATGTCTAGTCTTATACAGCTTATCAAATATATTAGACTTTCAATAATTCTCGAGTATTCTACTTGAGAGACACTTTCATCTTTATTTTGAGATAGATGTTGACTTGTATCTATCAGTATTCTAGCCAAGCCAGAATCATTCTTGTTGAACGTTTCTAATTTCTTGTCCACATAATGTAACTGATTTAGAACGAGCACATCTAATATTCTTGAAATTTTAATTACAAATATAACATCAGCTAAACTCACATCTTTCATGTTAAATCTTGAATTTAACGTATTTTTAGTGTATTTAATAATATTATTGTTATTACCAACAATAAGCATGTCACCAATGTAAAGACATAAATTGACATAACCATTTTTTATGCCTTTGACGTAAGCACATTTATCACACCCGTTGATTTTAAATCCATACTCCATCATGTCATTGTCAAATTTCTCATGTCATTGTTTGGGTGCTTGTTTCAAGTTATATAATGATTTTACCAATTTAAAAACTTTCTTTTTTTGCCCTGATGATGAAAACTCATTGGGCTGTTCTATATAGATTTCTTTCTATAAATCTCTATTAAAAAAACAGTTTTAACATCTATTTGATATACTTCAAGATTTCGCAGAGTGAAAATCGCAAGTATCATTCTAATAGATGTTATTCTTGTTACTGGAGAATATATATCAAAGTAATAAATGTCTTCCCGTTGTCTATAACATTTTATTACTAATCTGACCTTATACTTTTCGATAGTTCTTTCTACTTTCATTTTTCTTTGAAAATCCATTTGTAACCTTGTGGTTTATTTCCTGGAGAAAGATCCATTGGCTCTCATGTATGATTTTACAAAATGGAATATATTTCACTTTTAACAACATCTTTCCCTTGAGGTCCTTTTGAAGAGTTCATAGCTTCTTGATAGTTTTGAGGTTCACTTTCTAGCATATATGTCAGAAAATCAGAACCATAAGATTTTTTTGTCCTTTTCCTTTTACTACGTCTTGGTTCAACCTTAACATCATCTTCTAGTTCTTGGTTCTGACTATTTACAATCATAGTCTCATGTGTCGTTTAGAAAAAACTTGCTTTTTTTATAGATCTATACGAAAACACATGTTCAGAGAATTAAGCATTTCTCGATTTCATTATTATGTTTGGGATTTTAGATTCATGCACAAGAAATCGATAAACAATACTATTGTGTATAGCCAATGAAGATGCAATCAACAGTTTTCAGGCTTATTTTTACATTATTTGGTGTTGGAACAACTATTTTAACTAGACGCCCCCCCTCCCCACCACACACACACACACATACACACTCGTAAGTACTTACAAAAAGACTTTCTTCATTTCTATAACTCATAAGAGATCTTTTCTGTTTTCTTTCAGGACACCTATTTAAAAGGTAATTTGCTGATAACACAGCTTTCTCCCACATGTTCTGAGGTAACTCAAAATTTACTAACATTACATTTATCGTTTGTTTTAAGCTACGATATACTTGTTCAGCAACATCATTTTGTTACGATGAATAAGGTACAGTTGTTTCATGTATGATTTCGTGTTGTACATAGAATTCAGCAAATTGTACTTTATACTTACCACCTCAATCACTTCTAAACACATTAATTTTCTTATTAAGTTGATTTTCAAGTTCATTCCTATAAAGAATAAATTTCTTTATAGCTTTATCTTTACTTTTAAGCAAATAAACATAACATTATTTTGTGCTATTGTCGACAAAAGTGATGACGTACTTGTTGCTACATCTTGTTTGTACAAATTTTAAATCACATGTCAGTGTAAATTAAATCAAGTGGTTTAGTATTCCGTTCAATTGATTTAAAGGATGACCTTGTCAATTTTGCATCAACACAAGTTTCGCACTTACATTTGGAATCAATATGGAATGTGGGTATGCAATTCAAGTTAACTAATCTACGTAAAGTATCATAGTTAACATATTCTAGTCTACCATGCCACAAATTGGAAGACTCAAGCAAGTAAGCAAAAAAGTTTACTTTATTCAATTTTTACTTAATAACCATTACATTTAACTTAACCATACCATTGAAAACATAACATTTTCCGACAAACATTCTATTATTTGACAAAATAACTTTGTGTAAATCATATACAATATGAAAACCATGCTTATTCAAAGTGACCCACAAACTAGATTCTTACGAAATCTTAGCACATACAACACATTTTTAAGAGTCCAATCTTTTCATGAAATCATATTTAGAACCACCTTTTCATTAACCCTTGATTTTAGAAGTTGCTGAATTTCACATGAACGACTTCTCTCCATTCTCAAATTGCTTCAAAAGTAGTAAATAGCTCTTTATCAGATACCCATGCCTCGTAGCTTCGATAATCCACCATTCTTTTGGGTTTGATCCACCGTATTCACTTCAGAAATGATGATTGTGAAATTCATCTCCGACACATCATGTGCCATGTAGTCAATCACATTTGCTTCTTTCTTCTTCTTTGACAATCTACACTCCAAAGGCTTAAGACCTATTTTTTCATAGTTGAAACATTTTCCTTGAAACTTCTGTTTAGAAATTTAACCTTTCGGTCGTAACTAGGACCCTTTGCCACCAAATGACCTAGGCTTGTTTTTGTATGTCTTATAACTTTAACCATGTTCGCCAACATTATCTTTCGCAATGCGAGGATTGAACTATTTATTTTCTGAACTATTGTTATCTTCTACAATTTGAAGTCTAACAATCAGTTTTTCAACTTTCATTTCCTTTCTCTTCTATTTAAGATAATTCTTGAAATCTTTCCATGTCGGAGACAGCTTTTCCATACTTGCAGCCAACTGGAAAGTTTCACTCAAGATCATCCCCTCGGCATGAATCTCATGAAGAATTACTTGAAGTTTTTGCACTTGACTATTTACAGTTTTTGAATCCACAATTTTATAGTCTAAGAATCTACCGACAATGAACTTTTTAGCCCCGGCATCCTTAGTTTTATATTTTTCGTCAAAAGACTCCCGTAATTCCTTTGTAGTTTTCATCGTACTATATACGTTGTATAGTGAACTTGTCAAGTTATTCTTGATATAGTTTCAGCATAGAAAAATTGAATGGTTCCAAGTATCAAATGCATTGATTGCTTGAACTTCTCCCTCACCCTCATTGAGTTCCGTAACAGTCTCAATCAAAAATCTCGCAAGATTTAAGGTGATTAAGAAAAATAACATTTTCTGCCGCCATCTCTTGAATTGAAGCCATTGAATTACTCCGATATGGCCAATTGTTGGAGCCACAGTTTGACTCACTGTATGACTTGGAAATTTAGCCATATTTGAGCCACAACAGAATGGGTCCTTGAGCTATTGCAGAGCCAAGAGTTTGATTTCCTAGTAGCCACAGTTTGGGTCACATTCATGTTGGTTGATACGGTTTTCATTTCTGAAAAATCAAATGAATATCATTTTTTGAACAACAATATATGATTTTGTTTGTCCTTACTTTTGAATCTGTTTTAAATATTTTTTTTTATTAGAGTAAGAACATAAACAAATAGAGAATGAAAACTGAAGAAATATGTTAAGCACTGAAAACACTATAAATCTGTAAATCGAGGCCAATGTGTACACAAATTTCTTAAAACAGATTTGTCCCCTTAACATGTTGCTTGAGATTTAGTTTGGACGTATGTCTCCCAGGATACAACATAAGAACCGGTAGAATTTGAGCACTTCAATTTCTATTTCAGCGAAATGAATTTGTGTCAGAACAACACCACCAAAGCTTAGATGAAAATGAAGATTTTCTAAAAACTGGAACTGGAAATTATGTAGAAGAAAATTTAATTTTTCTGGTGTTGAATAATGGAAAAACGAGCCCACTTATAAACTTGGTCCCCAGTGAATGGTGAGTAAATCTGTCTATTAACTCAATACTATAATAACAATAATCATTAGAGTTTCAACAATTTCATAAGCTTAAAAGTCAGTTGGAGAAAGCAAAAATCAAAAAAAAATCTGACACTCCTAAGAGATCAATTTGCTCGTTCAGTTCGACATTCGTGTACGCACACAAGTTCAAGGATCCATGTACATTTTTTTGTCCTTGATTTGCACCCGTTGTGTTCGCACATGGAGAGAACATTTGTGCTACACATGACTACACTCTTCTAAAGTTTAACTATATATAAAGTGATCATTTCTTTCATCAACTTCCTATGTTGGATAAACTTAAGTTCCTGTTTGAAACCCATTTTGAGGAGAATAGAAATTTTGGAATAGTGATAGATGTGAGAATGTGTGGTGGACAAGTGATGAAATTTTTTTGATTTGTGAGTAATATTATTTTATTTGGAGAATGTGTGGTTGAAATGAAGAATAAGAAAGAGAAAGAGAAAGAGAAATTAATGAGTGTTAAACGGGCGCTAAATATAGTTTTCCCTCCTACATAAACCATTTTTTAATTGTCCACTTTGAACTTCAATTTCTGATTCACTTGTTTATCATTTTTGGCAAGAAAATATATGATTTCGATGTTTTCACGGAGGAGAATACAGATCAACTTTGATCTTCCAAATCAACCCACGGATCCCACATAAAAAATGTGCCAAAATTAAGCTCAACAAAGCCATTTTTTCAACATTATATACATACCCTTATTCGATGGAGGATTTAACATGTACTCTTACAAATTTGAAGGTATAGAAGATTTCTTAAGGAGATGCCCGCCATCTCAATACAAACGTAAAAATATATTATTAACGACCTCGAGATTGTCTTCTAATAATTTCTTTTTAATCTCAAGTCAAAAGACATTAGATTGACTTCTAATCCTCATTCTATAACGAAATTAATTTCTTTAAAAATAAAGTAAAACATGATCCAGCGTGTATGAATTTTCAAGGAAGTCGTCTACTTTCGGTGTGCAATTCATTTTCCTACATGTATTTTTATGTGTAATAAACCCAGGTTGTATTTATTATTTGACATTTTGGATAAGGTTTCTTTTTCATTTACAAAAAGAAACTGGTATAATGCAGGCAGGCCATGTGCTTGTGTCTTTGTACCAAGTATACACAGTTGTCTGAAAACTCAAACAACCACAAGCAATGGCCATGATATAGGATGCTTCATGTTGGTTTGTCTGGTAAAGACTAGGACATTACTAGAACTATACGTCCAAATTTGATTCCTCATATTCATAAATAACTAATATGTTGAAGATGAAATTTAAATAAATACTTTAGAAAAGATTCGTGGTGTAGTACCGCATAATAGAGAACAAGATAAAAACAATGTTCAAGGTTCGTGATTCAAAAAGAAATAATGTCGATTTGGATTGTATAGAAGTCGAGAGGAACTTTCAACCTACAATTTATTTATTTTAGCTCTTCATAGTCAGTCAGGTAGAGTATCTTCTCAGAAAGAGATGATAGAAAAACGTATTCAATTCAATAAAATATATGTCAGTTAAAATAGCTGTTGGAATAAGTCGATCATGTCTTTGTTAATTATGGTAAGCTTGTTTCTGGTAGTATTTTTAGCAATTGTATAGTAAGTTTTTCCTATAATTTTGGATATCTTATAATCGTGCATAATCTTCTGTACTCAAGAACCTTGTATTGTCACAAACTTAATTGGATATTATATATAGATACAACAATTGTTTAAAGACACAAGTAAATAAACAATATCTATTTACTAACATTCAAAATCGTAATAATTTTGGACTTTGGACATATCCCAACAATTCTCCCACCTATCCTAAAGCATGTGCGGCATTTAATCTATTTCCAAGACTTCTACATGATCCTCGGAAACCTTAGCCGATAGGCTCTTGAAAAAAGGGTTGACAAGATTCTGTATAGAAGTATTTTTCCACACCGTCACATCCCACGATGGATGATATCTCTCATTGAGAGATGGTCACTACACCAAAAAAAATCATTTGCAACACATAAAAGGCAACATTCAGTAGTTAAATGTTGCTAAAAGGATCTATTGCAACATTCTAATACGTGAATGTTGTCATTGCTTAACAAAATTGAGGTTTGGCAACATTTTTTAAGTGAATGTTGCTAATGTTGCCTTTTTACAACGTTTTTTCGATGTTGCGAAATTTTTTATTTTTTGCAACATTTTTTAAACGTCTTTCGCAACGTTTGCAAAAAAAGCGTACATTGCGAAAATTCTATTTAAAAACGCTATAGTAATTTTATTTTATTTTTTTCTGATCATTTCGCAACTAAACGTTGCAAAAATACACACTATTAGATCAAGCCTAACTTTTCCCCCCTCCCCCCTAACTTTTCCACCCCTTTCATCTTCGCCTCTCCTCTTTTCTTCCCCCTCATCTTTATCATATCCACTGCGAGAGTGGCAAGGAGAAGGAGGAGGATGGCAGAACTGCCGCCCTCGATTAAGAGTACACAATCCTAGATGGCAGAACTATTGCAGCTTCAGGAAGTGTTTCCTTTGGCAATCGAAGCCAATCCTCATACTGTCGAGAATCTTTTTGATCAGTGATTTTTAGTTTCTGAAACCAATTCTTTGGTAAAGTTGTTGTTCTTTTAATTTCGTACTTTTATATCATGGTTTGGTGGCGATTGTGTAAAATTAGTAGACGTTAGCTAGTTATGGGATATTCATTTTGTGTTTTCCTGTACATGGAACCCTTTTTGGTCCAATGTTTGCTGTATTAGGTTAATGTTTGATTCTATGAACACTATCATTGTGGTGGACTGGTAATTACACACACATTTTAAAAAGCTACTTATGAGAACTGTAAGGTCTGTGGGCCCATAACTATACTATTCTCTCCAATAGCAGAGCTATAATTGGTATTCACATTTCGTGACCATACATTTTTCAGGTTCTCTTAGGATCAGAGCTTATAACATCAAGTTCGGAAGAACGTTCATTGCTGAAAAATTTAGGAAGCTGGCTAGGGAAGATTACAATTGGAAAAAATCAAGTTCTAAGGGCACGGGAGATAGATCCTAAATCTCTGATTATAGAGGGTTTCCCTTTTCTCGTGTGTAGTGTGTACCTATTGGTCAATGTAGTGTTTGTGGGGGTCCTCTTCTCTGGGATGTTTTTATAATGTTGAATACTACCCTTCATGTTGTGAAGTTGATGATTCAAGGTAAATGATTTTTGGTATGTTTTGCAGGCTTATGAGAAAGGATTAATGATTGATGTTATTCATTTTAACTCCAATGTATGTTTATTCTATGGTTGATGTGTAGCTTGTCATAATGGTGCAGTATATTTTATTTATGTTGTATTCTTGCTTCAGGTTCTGGATTCATGTTCAAACAATCTTGTGTATCAACCTCCTAACCCTTGGACCATGGGTATTCTTGGATTACTCACTGAGATTTATGCAATGCCTAATTTAAAAGTGAACCTCAAGTTTGACATTGAGGAAACCCATGTGTATATATATCTATTTCTATTTTGCCTATGCAATCAACCACCGAAATATATGATTTCTTGTTTATTTTTGACATTTCTCTCCCTTTCAGGACTTGTTTAAGAACCTTGGCGTAGATTTAAAGGATGTAACCCCAACTTCACTTCTCAAAGACCGAGTTTGTGAGGTTGAAGGGAATCCTGATTTTTCAAACAAAGATATTGGAGCTTCCCAGCCACAGATGGTAAATGAAGTCAAATTTGGAACAATATCTACATAAAATCAAGTTGAGATACCCCTTGACGTTGCCAGTCCTCCTCATTTGATCTAGGCATTAGAGTACTTAAAACGACATTAGAGTACTTACAACTAGCATTGTTAGTATGGATCCAATTAAACGGCATTAGAGTACTTACAACTAGCATTTTGGTGAGGATTGCATACAAATGGGATTTTGCATGATTTGTCGGGATCAATTCCTCCAAACTCAATGCCACTGGGGATATGGTTAATGCATATGTATTTCTAGTTAAGAAATATATATTTTTTATTTTTTTCGTTTGACACCATTAAGAAAATAAATTACTATAATCGAGTTTACTTTTTTCACCTGATATGATCTACCGTGTGGAATTTTAACTACCTTATATTGCTGGATACTTGAAACGAAAAGAAATATAGTTCAATTATTATAAGTTTCTCAGAGACCCGGGTCTTTGAATCGGAGGCTGCTGTCATGTTGCTATAAATGTTATCTAAAATTTTCAGGGTCTGTTGGCATATGAAGGGAAGAAATAGATTATGAATCATGGTCGAGTTTTAGTCACCTCTGTATTATGTCAAATCTTTTTGTTTGGTGAAGATCTTGATAGGGGAAGCAACAAGTTGTATTGTCATGGGTAGTCTAAATGATTTAATATATTCTTTTAAACTGATCGTCTACCTTTCATAGCAAGTATTGATTTATGTGAATTACAGTAATTACAAAGCATTGTGGATTGTAATATAAATAGAAAAATATCCACTGATCTTTTTAGTGAGATTATTAGTGATTTCTCGATTATCCGATCATTTATTACAAATGAAGATGTTCTTGCTTTTAAATTAGCTACATATGTTTACTTTTAAAAACTTTTTATGATAATTTTTATATGTGATTTGATTTGGTTTAATTTTAGTTTGTTGAAGCTATCTATTTTCTACCTCTAATTTTTTCTTATCTTTCATATGGTAGTTTAGCCCCTGCTCAATATTCGTGATTTCAGTGAAGGATTAAGGTGGAAGATGGAAGACATTAGCATAGGAATGTTGACAGCAAAGTTGCTGAAGTTAGTTTTGTACTAAGATTGACTTATTGGGTAAAATTATTGAATCTTGTTTTATTGATTTCATGTTGTATTGATTCACATTCTAATGTTGTATTGATTCAAAAATTTGTAATGAAATTATCAATTTTTATGCAATTCCAAAATTTGTTCACAAAGTGTCATTTTCAATTTTTGGGGGTTAAAAAAAAGGTTTACGGAAACGTTGGAAAAACGCTGCAAAAGGTCTATCGCAACGTTGAAAAAACACTGCAAAAGAGTACCACAACATTTAAAAACGCTGCAAAAGGATCTAACCGCAACGTTGAAAAAATGCTGCAAAAGAGTCTACAACAACATTTAAAAAATGTTGCAAAAAAAGTCTACCACAACGTTGAAAAAACGCTGCAAAAGACTTTTTCGCAACGGTGAATAAACGCTACAAAAAGTCTTCCCTTAACAGTCAACGGCAACACCGACCTCTGCAACACTTGGAAAAATGTTGCAAAAAGTCTTTTCCAATGTTTTTTGGCAGCTGCAAAAGCTCTTTTTTGGTGTAGTGGGTGTTTTCACTCTATGTATTTTCCACTTTGTTGGCTTCTTAAATCTCTTACATTAGATACTGCCCTATTGTTATCACAATTCACAATATAATGTTTAGGGTTTAGCTAGCACTAATACCACCTCTAGATGTGAGAAATTTCTCAAATCAGACTGCTTCGCTAGATTTTTTACAAGCTCCCACATATTCATTCCCTATAGTGGAATCAGCAAAACATGATTGCTTGATACTTCTTTGTATCACAGCTTCGCAACCAAGCATAACACTGATCCTGACGTTGATTTCCTAGAGTCGATGTCCAATTGAAAATTTAACGCTGAGTACACTAGGATACAATTCTTTGTTCTCTAGTCCTAAGATAATTGGATATATACTTCATGGTTATGCAGTGTTCTGGTCTAAGGTTATATGGATACAAACTCAACATCTCAGTAGCATAGCCAATATCTAGTCTAATATACAGCAAGACATATATGAGACTATCAGCTGCCGAAGTACAGGATATCCTGCTCATAATCTCTACCAAGAGAAGTTTTTAGGATATTGCTCATTTAAGAGGTGGGTTCCATGTCTAAAGATGTCAGATCTCTTTCTTGGAATATATTCGTTCATTTTGCTAGTGTACTAATCGTAACAAATAATATATCGTTGCAAAATTTGACAATGTGAGATGGAAGATGTGTTATATCGATGCTTGTGTAGCAATGTCACATGGTCTTGTCTGGCAAAGACAAATCAACAATTAAGAAACATAACAAAGACTAAACCAAAGAAAAGAGCTCCAATTTTTGCTATAACAAGGTTAGCTAACTGGCACTATTAAGCTTTTGTTTCTAGTCTGAACCACATCGTTGACTCTGAGAATGAAAATGCTCCAGCCAAGCTGATGTGATCCAGACAAGGCTTCAAGTGGGCGAAGACTCGAAGTGCGTTGAAACGAAGATATGGATGAGTTCTAGATCAAATCAAGGCAAAGATGTTATGCAATCGTTTAATCGAGCTATGTAATCCAAAATGTTGGAGTTGACAAGCCATTGGGCAAGTTTCGTGAAGGAATCGAGGGTCGGAAAGGATTGGAAAATGATCGAAACAAGAAGGCAAGACGGAGGCACAAATGAAGAACCATGTGGTCGCATGGTTCAATAGACCATGCGACCACATGGCAACATCCATACGCAAAATGGGGCAAAATTAATTGCCCATGCGACCGTATGAGAAATAACTATACGGCCGCATGGGCCAAACTTTTGGTGAGAATTTTCAATTTTTGTAAAGTTTCCTAGTTTGACTCAATTACCATCTTTTAGTATCTTTTAATATATTTGGACTCTAATTTCGTGCCTTTTAGGGTTTTTTCATTCTTTCAAGTAAATAGGATTTCCCTTTTACATTATAAAGAAGAATTTTATTATTTTAAGAGATTAAATACAATTTGTGGATTTTTTCCTACATATTCTTGGTAGCTTAGACTTATAATCTTGAACTTATCAAAAGGTGTCGCATTCCTTTTGTGACGTTCCCACTTCACGGTTCTTGTTTCAAGTAATCAACGGGTCGGAATTCTCATGCGGAATCTCAGTTCTTGGTACGGATCGAACAATTGGTCGGGTTGATCTTTGCGCAATGTGATTTCTAACTTTCTTGGGTTGGTTCCATCTTGTTCGTGGGTTTTCAAGATTAATTCTTGGTTGGATCACATCAGTTGGTATTAGAGCTTGGACACCAGATTCAGGTTCTATCTTTTCTTTCTTTTGAGTCTTTTGTTTTGTTCTTCGTGTCCGTCTTAAATTTTGAGTCTTTGATCCCGAAAATTTAAAAAAAAGAGTCAAAAGTTGTTTTTGAGCTAATCTAACATGCAAATCAACTACCGTTTCTTTTGTTAGTTTCATAGTTGAATTTCGAGTTAAAAAAATTACTGTTCACGAGGGGTATTGTTCAAAAAAAAATTACTAACTTATTTTAAAGTTGTCATTGTCCTATTATCTATCCCAAATCTAAAATCTGTTTGTGTTATTTTCAATCCAAAAATTCAAGAACTACTTTCTTGAATTAAAAGAATTATCATTCGAAACTTCATCCAATGCAATTCTTTTCTTGAGTTTTCTTGATTACCCCTACGTAAAAGGATGGATGGTGATTGGGAGCACATTTTCCAAATTCGGTGCTTTGAGGGTAGTACAATTTGCAGTTTGGCTATTGATAAGGAGCACATGTCAAATTTGGCTAGTATCACAATGGTGGAAAATTGAGATTACCTTTACAACAACACCCAACGCCTTATATGATGAGTTGGTTAAAGAGGAATGGAAAGGTATATGTGACCAAGCAGGTTCTAATAAATGTTACCATTGGGAGATATAGTGATGAAGTTTGGTGTGATGCAGTGCTATTAAAATCTTTTCATGTCTTGTTTGGGAGACCTTGGAGGCATGAGAGAAAGGTTGTTTATGATATGGGAGAGGAAAACGTATATGTTTCTTCAGGACGGGGCAAATATCACTCTGGTTGGCTCAACACTAGAATAGTCCTTTGCAGACTAATGGAAGGTGAGATGGGAAACAGAAGGGGAAAAACAAAAGAGTTAGGTGACCACGACTAAAGAGAACACCGAGGTTGCTGTAGACTTAAAAAAATAAATAAAATAACATATAATGGGTTGGACCAATTTAAATAATTAGCCCAATTAAATTTACTAAACTAAAACCTACTAAGGCCCACAAAATTTTAAAAGCACATCCTACTATTTTTAAAATCTACAATTATTCAATTATAATTAATTTAATTGAATTAATTGAGTGGGTACCAAAATTGGCCACGAATTCCCCTATAAATAGGATCAAATGTCCATTACAAAAAGGAAGGAAAAAAAGTGCTAGAGAAAATCACAAAGTGTTGAAGAAATCCTCTCAAGTCCAAGTCCGATAAACATGAAGAAGATCAAAACCTTCTTCAAATTAAGCAAATCCAAGAAGATCAAAGTCTTCTTCAAATTAAATCAAGATCAAGTCTAAGTTTCGAAGTGAAAATTCAAGCTCCGAAATTCAAGTGTCGAACAAGTCAAGCTTTCAGCAAATCAAATTTTCAACAAATCTTGAAGTCTAAGATTCAAGCCACGTAGATCCTCGTCTTCAAACATCCAAATCATTAATCAGAGGATCTTTCAATTTTGAAATTACAAGAAAAGTCATATCCATTTGTATTTTTCAAAATATAATTTGTAACGATTTATGTATTTTAATACGCGAAATCCGTCGTACAAATTTCTTGGCACGCCCGGTGGAACCTTCTTGTCATCTCATCTTTGATCTCAGAATCTTCAACTTTCAACCACTATATCAACAATGGCAAATGTACAAGCGAAGCAAACCATGACTCATCTCGAAGAAACACTTGCTGGACTATTCCATGCGACTAGAGCCCAAATAAGAAATGGGAGAACTCAACTGGTCCCACCACTAAAGAAGTTCTCCAACAAAGGCAGAATGAAAATTGCCTTCACAATGCCAAACTCTAGTTCAATGGAAAAGACAAAGAGTTTGGCAAAAAATTCTCGTTCGGGCTACGTCTCCAGTGGCAGATCCTTGTATGGATCCCCTCATACCACTTCAGTGCAAAGGCGGGAAGACTATACTTCGTCTGAAGAATCACTTAAGCCAGTGATGGTCACGGAAGCGACATCGGGCTCAGATGATCGAATCCAATAAATGGATTTAGCCATTGAAAAACTAACGAAGTCACTAGAAGAGAAAGCTGTACTCATGCACCGGCTAGAGCTGCAAAATCTTTCGAAAGAAGATCAAGAAAATCCAGGATCTTCCAAAACTAAAGATCTAGAAGTCCAAGAACGCTAACAGAAACAAGATATACTTGATCTTATAGTTGTTCAAAACGTTTTGCGCAACTTCAACATATGGTTGCGAACACTATTCGCGCCCAGTATGGTGGTTCAATGCAATCTTCATTGGTGTATGCCAAGCCTTATAGTCGTCGAATCGACGAAAAAAAGATGCCACTCGGTTACCAACCTCCGAAATTCTAATATTTTTATAGGAAAGGCAACCCTAAGCAACATGTTGTTTATTTCATTGAGACGTGTAACGATGCAGACACTTACAATGGCACTATGGTGAAACAGTTCATACGCTCCCTCAAAGGTGGGTCAATTGATAGTTGGAATCAACTTGAAAGAGAATTCCTAATACGTTTTACAACACAAAGCGGACTATTAGCCTTTTAGAACTTGCTCGAACGAAGTAGAACAAAGAAAAGCCCATTGTAGATTACATCGAACGCTAAAGAAACCTCGTGCTCAATTGCAAAGAATGAATAAGTGAAGCATCTTCCATTGACATGTGTGTACAAGGCATGCATTGGGGATTACTCTACAATCTTCAAGCAAATATGCCTCACTCATTTGAAGAGTTAGCGACACGTGCCCATGACCTGAAACTCCAAATTGCAAGGCATGGGAGTTACTTACCAAGTGGTCCACATTACAAGAAAGATCCCGAGAAAGAGATAAAGAAGGATGTCAAGACAGGTAAGTCCAAAGAGACAATGATAAGTTCCACTATCTCTGCAAAGATAGCATTCCAATGGTTAAAATCAAACACAAGACAAAAACCAAAATCAAAATTAGAGTTTAGACCTACCAAGGGACTGGTCCAATGCATATGTCATGTGACTCTGAAAGAACTTGAAGAGAAGGAGTACCCGTTTTCAGATTCTAAAGTTCTTGGAATTTTGGATCAACTTCTCGATCAGAAGATAATCAAACTACCAACCACAAAGAGACCTGAGGAAGTTGGTAAGGTCGACCATCTTAAATATTGTAAATTTCATAGAATCATCAGTCACCTGGTAGAAAAATGTTTTGTGCTGAAAGATCTTATTGTTCACTTAGACAAAGAAAATAAGATCAAACTCGAAGCTGGAGAAAACCCAATGGTTGCCTACTCGATGGTTTCGTTTGGATCGTTTGATCCAATTTCCATTGCAAAGAAGGGACATATATTTTTTCATACATATAATTCTAGTAAATCCTCAGTTGAAGAGTTTGGACCTCAGCTTTCAGAAGGATCCATTCCAGTGAAGTTTAAGGTAAACGGAGAAATTACTATCAATTACGTCTACCTAGGAATGGATGGACCGCGTGTGCCCAATCGTCCAACCTTTTATGAAATTATGACGAATGATTTGGATGTTTGGAATTCTGATTCAGAGTCCAAAGATGAGATCAATGATAGTTGGTCTACATTTACAAGTAAGAAGGAAAAATGTCGAATGTCAAACACAATAGGTAAAATATCACATTTTACATCTCTTGCAGGATCACAATTGGGGGCATTGGGTATGGAAGTTCAACCCAATGAAAAAGTAACACTAGAAGAAAATCAAGAATGATGGACCCTTGTGAAAAGACGCCATCGAACGATTCCACAATTTCCAAGTCCTAGTGTTAGTAACGAGAAATGAAAACCAAGAAACAACCAAAGAAAAAGATCTAAAGCCTGACCAAAAGTGTCTACTAAATCAACGGGAGTAGAAGTCACTTCACTCGTTCTTCCTAGATTACCAACCCTGGATGATTATTTTTCCAAGGGTTTCTTCAACAATGAATATTTTACCTTCAATGTTATCAATGTGGAGGAGAAAAATGAAGCAATGAATGTATCGAGAGAGATCAAAATTGAAGAGAACTATCTCATGACTCAATAATAATCCTTCTGATACAAGTTTAGCAGAGTCTCTTAAGCTTCTTTTCGATGACCAAATGGCATTAATCGCGGTGTTGATAGATCCGAAAGAATACGAAGGCAAAGTCTTAGAATATATGGATCCACAACCAGACAAGACTGTATGGCCACCATCACATTTGACGATAAAGATTTACAACTGGGCTCTCATTTACATAATGATCGATTGTCGATTGTCGATTGTCGATCTGCTGTTAACATTATGCCAGTTAAAACGATGAAGAAGATTGGAATTAATGTTGGTGATTTGTCCAAGAGTAAGATCATGATTCAAGGATTCAACCAGAAAAGTCAGCGAGTCATTGACATGAATCGGTTGAAGCTGCAAATAAGGGAGTTAATTTCATCGGCTCTCTTCCATGTCATCGATGCTAAAACATCATACGAGTTACTCTTCGGACGTGTTTAGCTGCATAAAACTGGAGTAGTACCTTCAACTTGGAACCAATGATTCAAATACAGTCAAGACGGAGAAGTCAAATGTGTAGTAGCCAGTCCAAACCATTCCTCGAAAAAGAATCTTATTTTGTTGATGCCAAATTTTACGTGGAAGATAAAGAGTGTAATTCTGAAAGGTTGGCCATGTCTGAATTTAAAATTTTACGAAACCCTTATGTCACAACCTAGGTATGGTTTGGGATATGATCTAAATCCACTAATAAAGATTAAAGTCAAGAAGGTTTTCTCGAACCTAATCATGATTCAAATTTACGAAGTTGTAGGAAAGAAACCTTTACAGCGGAAACCTTCAGTGTTCGATCGAATTGAAAACGAGAATGCCAGGATTTTGGTGTTTAAAAGGTTAAACCAGGAATCCTCTCCAATGGTTGATGTAAAAGGTAAAACTTCCATCTTCCAAAGATTAAATGAGGATCCTTCTTCTTCTACCCAAATTGATAATATTGCACAGGTTCTCCAAAAGTCATCTCAAAGACAATTTTCATTTTCTTGACTTGGAATTAAAACTTATGATCCAAGTCCAAAGCCTTAACAATCAAGGAAAAGACGAAAACATCAAAAAGTTTGCCCTTCTCTAAGCAATAATGAGGATAAAGAAGAAGTCTCTATTAATTACATAGCTTTTAAAGATGCTTCCGACTCAAAACCTGGGTATGAAAACTCTACCACAATAGACAAACCTTAACCGGCCCCATCTACATTTGAAGAAGGGGGACAAGCTACTGTGGATGACTTGAAGCAATTAAACTTGGGGACTAAAGAAGACCCAAGACCAGTGTTTGTAAGCGTTCTCCTCGGTCAAAAAGAGGAATCGGAATACATCCATTTGCTTCAAGAATACAAAGATGCATTTGCGTGGTCTTATAAAGAAATGTCAGGGTTATATTCGAGAATTGCAGTACATTACCTTGCAGTAAGACATGGAGTTCGACCGATCAAGCAATCTCAAAGAATATTTAGACCAGAACTCATTCCTCAAATTGAAGTGGAAGTCAACAAACTTATTGAACCTGGATTCATTCATGAAGTCAAGTACCCAACTTGGATCACGAATATTGTTCATGTCCAAAAAAAAATTGACAATTACGAGTCCGTGTTGGCTTTCGTGATCTAAATCAAGCATGTCCCAAAGATGACTTTTCGCTTCCGATAATAGAGTTGGTGGTGGATGTAACTACCGGGTATGAAGTCTTATCTTTCATGGACGATTTTTCTGGATACAAAATATTCATGAATCCGAAAGTTGAGGAACTCACAGCGTTATGTACCCCTAATGGCATTTATTATTATAAAGTTATGTCGTTTGAATTGAAAAATGCGAGGGCAACCTACCAATGGGAAATTCAAAAGATCTTCAATGACATGCTAAATAAGAATATTTAATGTTATGTAGATGATCTTATCATTAAAATAAAGAAACGGGATGATCACTGATTAGTGTAATTAACTAATTAAACAAATACCTTTAAATCGTATTTTTTGGCATGTTCTTGAGCACTTATGGGCATTTTAATGCGTGTTTTGATGTTGTGATATAGATTGATGAAATTGAAGAGAATAAGCAAAAATTGGAAAAAATGATAAACTAGCTAAATTGTAAGAGATCCAATGTTCGAGGACTAAAGTGCAAATACTCAAAAGTTGTGTCAGACCTCAAAATGAAGATTCAATAATGTTAGGAGTAAATTGGATGAAGAAAGATGTCAAAGAGATCAAATATAATCAAAGTATGATCACACATCAAATTCCAATCGAGAGAGTTTTGCTCCAAATTTTTAGTCTCATATTGAGACTCACTTTTGACATAGTAAATGATCGAATTGTAAATATTGTATGAAGCAAAGTTGTATCCCATTGAGTTAGCTTTCTAACGCATCTTGAATCGCCTCAATCTAACATCGGGAGCAGAAGTTATGATAGAAACACTGAGGACGCATAGTGCAGTTTTTTGGTCCATCGAAGGCGGGCGCTGCCGCAGCGCCGGTTTTGGGTGCCGAGACGCCCACATTGTTGAAAATCAGCAGAGTTCGCTATGCCACAACGCCGCTACAGTGGCGTCGAGGTGCCACTGGGCGAGAAAGTGGGTTTTAATATTTTTGGATTCTTTTCTTGGCCCAATTCAACCCTAATTCGTCCATAAACTCTAAAATACTATAAATACAAGTGAGAAGACCTAATTTGTGGGGGACTCTTGTAGGAGAAAAAGGAAAAAACAGTTAAATACAAAGGACACTAAACACAAAGAATGGAAAAAATCAATTGAAGAAAGCATGAAAATATCAAAAGGGACTTCGAGCAACACTCCAAAAAGAGTTTTTCTTACCTTTTCCTTTATGTTTTCCATTGTAAATTATTTAGATTTTATGAATTTCTTCATGAGCTAAATAATTTAGCTAGCGTTTGATGTAACCACTTGAGATTATGGTTTGATGAATATATGAATTATTTCTTTAGGAATTTCCTGGTTATATTTAATTGTGTCATGATTTTAATGTTTTCAATTACCTGATCTAGGAGCACTCCTTGTCCAAGGCAACAATGAAGGAAAAGAGAATGCACTCTACTACTTGAGCCGGACACTAGCAGGAGCCGAAATGAAGTATTCGCCTATTGAAAAAAATATGCTTTGCGTTAATCTTCGCAGCTAAAAAATTAAGACATTACATGTCATTACACACGATTAATCTTGTTTCAAAGATTGATCATTTAAAGTACATAATGTCTAGACTAATTCTTTTCGGAAGGATTGGAAAATGGATGCTATTATTGTCTGAGTTCGACATCAAATTCATTCCACAAAAGGTCATCAAATGACAAGTTTTGGCAGATTTCCTTACTGACCATCCAGTTCTAGCGGAATGGGAACTATAGAAAGATCTCCCGGATGAGGAAGTTCTATTTACTGAAATCATACCATCATGCAGACTATACTTCGATGGGACAACCCGAAGTTATGGTACAGGAGCAAGAGTTGTCTTTGTCACTCCCCATGATCTTGTCATGCCGTTCTCTTTTGCCTTAACAGAGAAACGTTCAATCAACATGGTGGAATATCAAGCGCTTATCATTGGCTTAGAAACAGCGTTAGATATGGATATCCATCAACTGGAAGTATTTGGGGATTCTAAATTGATAATCAACCAACTTCTAGTCGAGTATGAAGTTCGCAATTATGACTTGAAGCCATATCATGAATATGCATCAACGCTAATGAAATGATTTGATTCGTTAAAAATCAAATCCGTACCTAGGACTGAAAATAGGAAAGCTGATACCTTAGCTAATTTGGCAACTGATCTAGCCAGGTCGGATGAAGATTTTTCCCACTCCATATCAATTGCTCAAAGATGGGTGCTTCCATCATTGTTACCCAGTGATATGAAAGAAAATAATAACGTTGAAGTAATCGAAGATAAGGAGAAAGAAGATTGGAGATAAATAATAATTGATTTTCTTCAATATCAAAAGCTATCAGACAATCCACGACGAAAAATTGAAATCAAGAAGCGTACGTCCCGCTTTATCAACGATCATTCGATAGAGTTTTCCTCTGATGCCTAAATAATGATGAAGTAACACTTTTCGTGGAAGAAGTCCACTCTGGAATCTGTGGTGCTTATCAATCTACACCCAAACTTCATTTTCGATCAGAGGATGGGGTACTATTGGCCGACTATGGTACAAGACTCCATGGATTATGCAAAAAAAAATGTGAAGCTTGTCAAGTTCATGCAAACTTCATCCATCAACCTCCGGAACCATTACATCCGACGGTAGCTTCATGGCTATTTGATGCATGGGGTGTCGATGTAATTGGACCCATAACTCCAAAGTTTTCAACTGGACATTCATATATCCTCGCTAAGACCGACTACTTCTTTAAGTAGGCTGAAGCCATACTATTAAAAGAAGTAAAGAAAGAAAATGTTGCGGATTTTATTTGTATCCCAATCATTTATCGATATGTGGTCCCACGATACATCATTGACAATGAGAAGCATTTCTGCAATAATCACATAAACAATTTATGTTGAAAACTCATATTCAAATAGTACAACTCATCCATGTACAATGCAGCAGCTAATGGATTAATAGAGGCGTTCAACAAGACTCTATGCAGTCTACTAAAAAAGGTTATCTCCAAATCAAAAGAGATTGGTATGAAAGAATTGGTGAAGTCTTATGGGCTTATCGAACTCCAACACAAGCCACTCCTTACGCCTTAGTATATAGAGTGAAAGTTGTACTTCTTTTGGAGTGTCAAATTCCGTCACTTCGAATTGCCATCCAAGAAGGTTTGACGACATAGGAAAATGCCCATCTTCGATTAGGAGAGCTAGAAGCTTTGGATGAAAAGAGATTAGAGGCACAAATGTACCTGGAATGTTATCAAGCCAGGATGGCGAAGTCCTTCAACAAGAAGGTGCGATCAAGATCATTTCCAGTCGTAAATTTAGTATTTTGCATATGCAGACCAATCATAATCATAAGAAAAATAGGGGCAAGTTCTAACCTAAATGGGATGGTCCGTTTGTTGTTACTCATGCATTCACTAAGGGAGCATACAAGATCGTTGACAAAGATGGACTACAAATCGGACCTATCAATTAAAAGTTTCTAAAGTGTTTTTACGCTTCAAGTTCTTTATTTTATAAATTTTCATGGTAATAAAATGTAATACTCCTGGCTTGCAAGAGGATAAATTGTGAACGGCCCCCAAATAAACAAAAAAAATCTGTATTCTTGTAATGAACTACGTTCGACTTGATCCCATTTAGGTACGTAGGCAGCTTGAATAAATTATAAATTCAAGTTATATCACAACTAATAAATTCATTCAATTTGTTTATCATTTTCTGTAGATAAAAATACACAAGAAATAAAAAAAAAAGAGTTCATCATAGAAAGAAGATGAATGATAACAAATCAAAATTCATACAATATGATTTTAAAAGAAGATCAGAAAGTCTCGACTTTAGCAAATCACTTGCCATTGATCACTTGCAGGAAACTATTTTCAAGGGTCTTCTTTCTCTAATCAATGGATGTTGTGCTAGAGATATCTCTAATATGTAATTCTTCTATTGTGGCCTTTACAGTTCCAAGCAAACTCTTCTCTTCCTGATGGGTTTAAAGTTCATCATGGAGTCTATCCAGCTCAAAAGTTAGCTGACTAATTTTATCTTCCAATGAAGAACAAGTGGAATCCTTTACTTCCAACTGAATATTCAAAAGCTTCAACTTCTCGATCTTTTCTTCGGTAGTCGGACTCTCTAAGTGCTACTTTCTTTCAGATAAATAAATGTCAACTTCTTTAAGAAATGCGTCCATGCGTTCCCATCAAAGGTGTTGGATCTGCGTGGAATGAGCAGGTAATCACATTTTGAAAAATTAAATTATTCTCATCCCATCAAGATCGGATGTTGAAAAACTCACGCTTCAAGACGTCCATCAAACACTTCTGAAGATAATTGGTCATGACTTCTTGCAAAACAGCTTTCAAGTAATGAGACTCTTGAATTATCCCAGACGAAGGACCAGCCATGAAAGAACAAATTGGAGTTGTCCGATGATTATTTGTTTCTAAAGGCATGTTAACTAGAGCCAATGAAGGTGGAGCAGCTGGAACTTCTTAATTGATCTCTGAAATGTTAGCCGTCGCAATCTCAGAATTCACTTCATCTTCATCTTAAAAAATATCTACGCTGAATGTCGAAATGCCTTCATTCATAGTATTTGAGTGTTTGCAAGGTGGACCGTGAAAATCATGAGTACCATCTATTCCTTGAAGTACACCGATTCTCCCATCATTCTTGCCTGTCTAATCTTGCAAAGAGTCCGGATTCATAGAGAAATTCAATCCTTCGAGAATGCTTGAAAAACCTACGAAAAAGTAGAGATATAAAAAAGGAAGAAAAAGAGAAGAAAAGATTAAAAAAAGAGGGGGCCTACTCGCATTTCGTGTTCTAGGAGACATCTAAAAACGCACCATCTGATGGTGTATTCTGGAGGCTAATGTTAATGTAAGAGACTTCAATGTCGCCTTTTGAAGGATTTGGAACAACTTGAAGTGGCATTGGTTTCACTGGTTGTTTAATCTTATATATTCGGGAAAGATGAGCCCCAAATTAAAGTTTGTGCATAAGACCAAATAAAAGTAGTATGTTAAAAAAATAAAAATATCTGATCTCCAGAACTTTCATCTCCTAGAGCTAGAGTCTTTCCAGGTGCGTGAAATGCTCGATCTCTAGGACTACTGTGCTCTTAAATAAAAACTATTTCAGGCATCTTCTCAGCAAGCTCAGAGGTGGAAGCAAACTTTGTCGATGGAACTTTAATTTTAATCTTCTTAATGTCTCTTTCATTTCGAAAGTCCAATTCCCTCTTTCGAGTAATCTCTTTAGGAATGATATGTAGAGGACTTAACCATTTGGCTACATCCTATTCGAAACTGGATTAAAAACAAAGTCACGACTCTCACTAAAAGATAAAACATGCACTTGAATCTTGGTCAGGATCGGCAACGCTCGATTATTCCACCAAGTTTGTTACTCCGAATCAACGTTTTGATGTGTATCCTTCACATACTCTGAAATATGAAATGTAGAGTCATTCATCATTTAAGTCAAAGAAAACTAGACGCGATACATATCGCCTACATTGAGAGCGATATCCAACTTTCTTGGTGAATCAGGAAGTTTTTGTAAAAAGCTAAGTTGCCTCGCAAACCTATGAGGATTATACGCCTCCAGAATGAAAGGGAAGTTTCCTCGACGATAAGAAATAAATCCAGATCGAATACTCATCATAAATTCTGAGGTATTTATAGACCTTAATTGGTCATCCACTCGTACATCGGGATAGGATGATGAGGGAAAAGGATTCCAACAAAAGTCGTTGGCACCCATCATTCCACGGATAAGATCCCGACAATCAACAACATTTTTCTCCCAAGACTAGAAAGCATTCAAGGTGCCAGCATATCTTCGGATTATAGGATGAGTGTAAGTCTTGTCCACATAAACATAAATATCTCGGACAAAATAAGTTGCAGCCCAAGCATAAAAAAATGTCCAGAAAATGAATGTGAAATCAAGCCAAGGTCCGGGTTTGACTGATGGTTCGATGTCCGTGTAAGTCCTCTATAAATGCTCGTTAATATGGAAGGAACTAGGCTGTAAGTATACCCACCTACCATTTTAGAAGACGCTTTAAAAGTCTCGACTTTTATATACTCATCCCCAGATAAGCAGCTATTTCTAATTCATTTTCTACTTCCATAGACAAATATATAGGCAAATCACCCCAATGACTCCAATCCCTACGTGAAATATCTATCGGCTTGTCTACAATCACAAGCCTCCATATTTCTTTTGAAACTCTTTGATGATGCCTCTTGAATGGATTTAGACTCATAACATTCTTGGAATTTTTGTGTTGTCAAGGATTCTGGGCACAATCATTCTCGCGAAATCAAAAATTAATCCATTCTTCGTGACTAACGCAATCAAATTCATTCGCATCTACAATCAGTGTGAAAACATTAAAGAGGCACAGGTAAGACTGGGAAAGTTGATCTATCAGCTCTAAAAGGCTCGAGACTACTTCCTCATTGTAGTTACCCATGATCGAAATTCCACTTATCTCGCGGATTTTCCAAAGAAAAATGTCGATTTCACCACAGGTGGTCACAAAAGTGTTGGTCTCTGTGCACCAAATCTCACAAAGAGCTCTGTAGATAGAATTTGGGCGATGATAATTCTTTGTAGCAGAGCTAATTGCATAAGCTAACTGGCGAAGATTCCTTTTGAGCAAAAGTTTTTGGCCCCATGAAGACCACTCCTAAAACTTTGGAAGAAAAGAAATATTTCCACGACTGACGAACGCACTTCCCCATCGCATTTCTTTGTTGTTAATCCTCTCACAAATTATAGCATTTGGGATGCACTTCATGCTTTGAGAATGATCAGGCGAGAGACACAAAAAGGGAAGATGATTGCCAAATCGATTGGACGTGATAGTTTCTGAATTCTCGTGACATTCACTGATGATGGGCATATGCAACTCCGACAAAGGCTCCAAGAGCTCAAGAGAAGGATCTGTAATTGGCTTATGGATGCTAAGTTTAAGCTCGCCTCGTATGCTAGGTTGGGCATGGTACTTTATATCAGTATATTTGAAATGAAGGTAACTTTTGCCTTAGCTTTTAAGCTCGACAATTTCGTATATATCCGAATACGCTCTGTTATTAGAGGTCATCCTAGTCATTCCTAAAAAAAGGGGAGAGAAAATTAGCAAAAAAAATTAACAGGTGGTGAATCTTTAGATTCCTTTATTGTTTAAATCATGAGCCTCCCAAATATAAATGGTCTCAAATACAAGTCTTAGACGGTCGAAGCAATCAGTCCTTAGTCCCAAACACAAAGTGTCTCGGACGGTCTAAGTAGCCAGTCCTTGGTCCCCCAACACAAAGTACCTCGGACGATCGAAGGAGCCAATCCTTGGTCCCAAACACAAAGTGTCTTAGACGGTCAAAGGATTTGGTCCTTGACTCTAAACACAAAGTGTCTTAAACGGTCGAAGGAGTCAATCATTGGTCTCAAACACAAAGTTCCTTGGATGATCGAAAGAGATTGTCCTTCATCCCAAATACAAAGTGCATGTGGATGGCGAAAGGTAGCGGTCCTTGGTCTTCAATGTGCATGAAAAAGTTGGCGATTTTGGGTATTTCTGAACCTGTAAAATAATTGCAGTACAAATTCTACTCTACTCCAAGAAAATCTCGAACTTCAAGAATCTTCAACTTGTTCCAAAAGTTGAATTCCTGAAAATAAAAAAAATAAAGAATATTAGTTCTAGTCTTATAACAACCATTCTGAAAAAAATGTGAACACGTGAAACAAAAAAAAAACCAATTCTTGGTTACACAGAAACTAAGAAAGTAATATTTTAAAAAGAACGCGCACACACAAAGAAATGCTGTAGAAACCAAGAAAATTAATTAAAAAAAAAAAAGAGAGAAACGCTGGCAGAAGCAACCAAAAAAATAAATATAAAAAAAATCTTACCTTTGTTTGCAAATTTAACATGTTAGTTTCTAAACCTCATAATTTGTTCATATAAATAAGTAAATATCGGATTTCACTTAATCCTAACTTACCATAAAACATAAAAAGTTTGTTAGAAAAATAAATAAATAAATCAAGTAAATTATGAATTGCGTAAAATAAATAAATAATCGAATAACAGTTACGTTAAAAAATCGAAAAATCAAGATTTATTAATTTATTTATTTCATACTAAATAAATCATGGTGGCATTTGTAGACATAAAAAAATAAATGAAATAACAAATAATGGATTATGTCAATTTAAATAATTAGTTCAATTAAATTTACTAAACTAAAACACACTGAGGCCCATAAAATTTTAAAAGACCATCCTGCTATTTTTAAAATCCACAATTATTCGATTATAATCAATTTAATTGAATCAATTGAGTGGCTACCAAAATTGGCCATTAATTTTCCCTTTAAATATGATCAAATATCTATTACAAAAAGGGAGGAAGAAAAGTGCATGAGAAAATCACGAGGTGCTGAAGAAATCCTCTTAACTCCAAGTCCGGCAAACACGAAGAAGATCAAAATCTTATTCAAATCAAGCAAATCCAAGAAGATCAAAATCTTCTTCAAATTAAATCAAGATCAAGTCCAAGTTTCGAATTGCAAATTCAAGCTCTGAAATTCAAGTGTCGAACAAGTCAATCTTTCGGCAAATCAAATTCTCAACAAATCTCGAAGCCTAAAATTCAAGTCGCGTGACTCCTCATCTTGAAACATTCAGATCATTAATCAAATGATCTTGCAGTTTTGCAATTACAAGAAGAGTCATATCCATTTGTAACGATATCTGTATTATAATACGCGAAATTTGTCGTATAGTTGCATTGCAAGAGGAGCCTAGAGATAGGGGAGTTGAGATGGAGAATGTGAATTGAAAAATGTAGTTGAAATTGAGGAGGGTGAACAAATTAAAGAGGAGCACGAGTAGGCTGGTATAAAAATTGTAGAGATGGTTCAGCAAAAGAGTGAGGAAATAATAGAAGAGAGTGTTGAGTAATGGTTGAAAGGGGACGATACATCATGAGTACGATAACCCATATCTCGTTTTTTGGGAAGCTAACAAATTCAACCGTTTTTTGTTTAATTCTTTCTTTCAGGTTGATCATTGTGCGTGGAAGTTCATGCAACAACATTTATGGCTGATTGAGTTTGTACTGCAATACATCCATACCTGCAAAATGGAAGGGTACCGTATATTGATCCTATGCCATGGGAGAAAAAAAATCTCATTTGATCCAGGTGGTGCAGTGATGGGATGGGTAGTAGGTTGGTTATTCCCTACGTGATCATAAAACACGGATTAGAGGACGAATCCTTTCGAAGAGAGAAGGGATGATGTGACCACGGATAGAACAAAACAGGTGCGAGATCTTCAATTTTTGACAGTTTCCTAATTTAATTAGAACAATTACTCTTATACCATTGACACCACAACAGGTCCAAGAGGACCAACTAAAATTGAAGAGTAAGCGAGAGAATAAAAATAAGGAGAGCAGGAGAGAAGGAAGTTAGGTGGCTGAGAGTGAGAAATAAAATAGTAGAGCCACATGAGAGAAAAGCGAGGAAAAAATCGATGAGGAGAGAAAATCAAAAGTGAGCTTGTATGCGAGAAAAATCAAGTGTGAGAGGGTTTAGTGAGAGCTAACAATCCCTCCCCAATTTCGATAATTCTTTTTTGCAGGATTCCAAGGAATTGTTCCATGGTGCACCATACATTGACTACCCACGTGATGCAAAGCTCAAGGAGGAATGGGTAAGTAATAAAGAAGATGAATGCAATTACGACATGGTATTGTATAAAATCCCTACACCTAGGATAGGTTATGAGCTTATATGTATGGAAAAATTCTTACTTGTTTATGATATACACTTACTACATCATCACATTCTAGCATGTCACACAGAGCTACTTGAGTCTAATAGGCAGTTGGGATACATTATGGGTGATTGGTTGCGTGAATCATGATGTTCTTACATGTATTAGAATGGATTTATGGCATGTGTTAAGAGTAGATCTAGTGTCTACTATTTCCATTCCATGCATCAATTTAGCAAGTGTTTTTCATTTACTAACCTCGTTCAATTTAATAACCTTATGTGTTGGTGTTAATAGTAGTTTCGGTGAAAGGCGGGTGATTACTATGCTATGGAATCGAGTCTTGTCTGGTCCAGATGATGGTAGTTAGGTGGTCATGCGTACGAGATGGAAACGAAATCAAAGGAGGTCCATGCTACATCCTAGAGGAGATGGACATTTCCATATCATTGTTATGAGCGCGATCAATGGATGCGGCTTAATTCTTTGGGGTAAGTTAGTGATTGTTGGCATTTTTGAAGTTTCTAATGTTGCTTCGTTTGGTGCAGGTTCGGATTAGAGGTCGAATCCTTTCGAAGAGAGGGGATGATGTGATTCGGACAAGGCTTCAAGCGGGCGAAGATTCAAAGTGCATTGAAACGAAGATACGGATGAGTTCTGGATCAAATCAAGGCAAAGATGTCATGCAATCGTGTAATTGAGCTATGAAGTCCAAAATGTTGGAGTTGACAAGCCATTGGACAAGTTTCATGAAGGAACCGAGGGTCGAAAAAGATTGGAAAGCAGTCGAAACAAGAAGGTAAGACGGAGGCACAAATGAAGAACCATGCGGCTCCAGAACGCAAAAGGGAGTAAAATTAATTGCCCATGCAACCGCATGGCCAAACATTTGGCGAGAATTTTCAATTTTTGCAAAGTTTCCTAGTTTGACTCAATTACCTTCTTTTAGTATCTTTTAATATATTTGGACTTTAATTTCGTGCCTTTTAGGGTTTTTCATCCTTTCATATAAATAGGATTTCCTTTTTACTTTGTAAGGAAGACTTTTATTATTTTGAGAGATTAAATACAATTTATGAGTTTTTTCCTCCATATTCTTGGTGGCTTATACTTAAAATTTTGATCTTATCAAAAGGTGTCGCAGTCTCTTTGT
This sequence comes from Fraxinus excelsior, assembly GCA_019097785.1. Classification (NCBI taxonomy): domain Eukaryota; kingdom Viridiplantae; phylum Streptophyta; class Magnoliopsida; order Lamiales; family Oleaceae; genus Fraxinus; species Fraxinus excelsior. The sequence continues at coordinate 18,186,498 of CM032643.1, read as the reverse complement.
GGCGTTCCCACTCCACGGTTCTTGTTCCGAGTAATTAACGGGTCGAAATTCTCACGCAGAATCTCGATTCTTGGTACGGGTCGAACAACAGGTCGAGTTGATCTTTGTGCGACGTGATTTCTAACTTTTTTGAATTGGTTCCATCTTGTTCGTGAGTTTCCAAAATCAATTCTTGGCTGAATTCACATTACAAGCAATGTGACAATTATAACCAGATTGAAAAGATGAGGTTCAATATTTCCTAGAAGATTGCACGGATGAAAACCTTAAGCTCACTAAATGGAGCCCTGCTTGGGGTCGACAAGCAAGCATGACCAACAAGCCAAGGACACCAACAGTAGTCAGGAATTTATATTGCCTCGATCAGGATTTCAGGAGAATTTGCTACTGAAGAGGTTAGTGAATCTTAAATACTTAGTGGTCATTTTCACTCTAGGTTAGAAGAAATCGTTACACCAACACTTTATGGGGTGTAGCAAGACAGGGTCCCATATTAGTCGCATATACTCAAATCTTCATTTTAACTAACCCTAAGACCATCTCTCTGTCCATTTTAACTACATACACCCTAAGACCATCCCACTCCATGGTAAGAAATAAATAAATCCAAAACCCCTCTAAACTCTCACATTTTACCTTGTTCCTTGCTAACTTGATAGTCGAAGTAGAAATGGTCACCCCTCCAAGAGGGTGGCCGAACTCACTAACCAGGCTTCCTTCTTGTTTTTGCAGAAAAACAGCTACTTTTACCGATCAAGGGACCAACAAGATTTTGAGATCCACTCTATTCTGCAGGATTCTGGCCACAATTTGTTTTTCTTTCTTGATTTTAGCAGCTAGTATAAATACATATACAAACAAGAAATTGGTAATACGCGAATGCTAATTAATGACCAATCAGTGTGTTTATATGATGCTTAACACGAAATATAATCTTTCTCAATCCCTAATTGACCAAAAAAATGACAATCCTTTTGCTGATTTTTAATTAATTAAAATATCTGGTATCTTCTTGTCAAAAGCTGCTTGACCTTTGCATTATTATATTCACGGCCAATGCAACATCTTAAAAGTCGAATTAAATTTCAAAGTTCAAGAGAATATATCTTGGTTAAGTCCAACTTAACTTCAACAGACTACATCGCTAGTGAAAAACACTAGCAAGATCTACGAAGTTCCAATCAAGTTATAATTAATTACCGGTAAACAAACAGTTTATAGGAGGTACAAAAAATAAAAACCTCAAAATAGGAAAACAAAAAATTGAGCAAGCCAAATATGTATCAAACTATGGAAACAAACTTTTTAAGACATTTTTAATACAGTCAAGCTCCTACACTTCAGCCAAAAACATGAAAGAATAATTAAAAAGCAGGCAACAGCGGTCAAAAACTAAATGTGCTAGATGGAGCCTATCACCACATATCTAGAAATCCTAGGCAGATTCAGCCTGAGATAAAAATGCTCTTCCTGGTTGACGCTGAGCTAGTGGCCCGTGACATCCCAAAAGCTGCAAAATCAAATAGAAATTCTCATATAAAGTGAATTGCAGAAGATTAGGAAGCCCAGCCTCCAAGAAGTTACATAATGGAGGGGAACATGTAAAAATAAACTTGAAAAGATGGGAAACAGCTGCAAATATTTTAATTAATCTTTGAGGTAACAACTGACCTTAGCATTTACACCATCAGACATGATACGATTCTCAGATTTCCACTTCAGGTAATCAGTTCGGCTGTATTTAGTGAACCCCCTGAAATTCAAGATGGAGAGCAATACTTTAACATATGCAAGTCTCAATTAATCCAAATATGATACATAAATGAAAGTCAATAGCGAATCAGCGTACCATTTCCTGCTGACAATAATCTTTTGACGGCCAGGGAATTTGAACTTAGCACGGCGCAATGCTTCCTGGGCATTGTGGCTGTTGCTATCTTTGCAGCGAACAGAGAGAAGAACCTGACCAATAGCAACACGAGCACAAACACCTTGGGGCTTGCCAAAAGCACCCCTCATGCCAGTTTGGAGCCTATCAGCTCCGGCACATGACAACATCTTGTTAATACGTAAGACATGGAAAGGGTGGACCCTAACCCTCAGGTGGAAAGCATCCTTTCCTGCAAACTTGGTCATGTACTTATTGCAGGCAATACGAGCAGCTTCAAGTGCTTCGCTGGACACATTTTCTTTTTCCCAACTGACCAAGTGCACGCAGAAGGGGAATTCATCAACTCCCTTCTTTTTCATGCCAACATCATAGATCCTGATCTTGGGATCTGGTACACCACGACAGAACCGTGATTTTGGGTATGGCTTATTCTTGATTTGGCGATAGCACCTAGCAGGCCCTGTGTACGAGAATTCAACCATCATAACAATATACAGTTTTATCTATTTCTTGAGATTATAAAAACTGCAATTTCAATTTCCCCTAGCATTTGATATACAATCCACTCTAGTAATGCTGAACACTTGGAAACATAGAATATTCTTATAAAACATAAAAACAATAATGAAATGAAACGAAAATAATTACATCAAGCGGCCCTATCAAAGATTAATGAGAAACAGCATATACTTGCCAAAGCCAATGCGGTTAGACAGTTAGCAATTCAATCCAAAAAACAGACATTGTTTGTAAATGAATACATAAACTGTTTCATATGGCAACGATATACTGATCAATGACAGCAAAAACAAAATCAATAGTAGTACATATCCTAGCACCACAGATTAATACAGCAAAAAAAAAAAAAAAATCAATAGTAGTACATACCCGAAAACCACAGATTGATACAGAATCAATCTGTTTCAAACTCATAAATGAAGTTCCTCTCTCATCATAACCAGAACCCATGAAAGTAAAAAACCCGCACAAGCCTTCTACACATCTCACTGGTAATTATAGGGATTATTCTTTCCAGTCAACCAGCATATTACCTACTTAAATGCTTCCACATCCAGATATCCACATTTCAAAAGAAAAAATCTCATAATTCATCATAATTGAAAAAACTATATCCGCCAAATAAAATTCAGCAACACAATTCAAATTGGGTAACAATCATATACCCTAACACCTTAACACCCACATCAAAAAGCGTAATATATCTGCAGACAAACCTAAAAAAGCTTTCAAATATCAATAAAACCATAGATCCAACATAACAACCTTTATAAAATAATTCCTTCAGCATCATTTAATCTCAAGTCAAAATATAAATTATTATTAAACAAGAAGTATGCACATATCTAGCAATACATTTACACATTCATACCATCAAATAAATAACACAGAAAATCATTCCTAGAAAATCATTTCATCAGATATCAAAATATAAATATACGTTTACATATACACGCATATGTGTGTACGAAAATATATATTGTGGGAAAAAACTTACTTCTACCCATGGCGAATTCTCCGGTTTACTGCTCTGCAGCCTAAAATAGAGAAATGGCGTATAACTCCAGGATTTGGGGGAAATTTTATTTATATAGCTAGGGTTGGATTAGGGGGAAGAATTGGGCTCATATTTCCCGATGATTTTCTGGGCTACGTACTTTAGTCCTAGTTGACCTTAAATAATATACGGTAAAATTGACACAAATAGCACAAAAATGATCAAGTACAGATGTACAATTCTTTTTGGAATTTTTTAAAGAGTTAGGGTGTTTTTGACATTATTTTAGAAAAATGTATTCCGGAATAGCAAATTGATGGAGAATGTGTGATTGAAAATGGAAATAAAAATTTTAATAAAAATCTTAATTTCACAAAGGCTAAATATATTCACGCCATGATTTTTAATAATTATACTATATTTTAATTGTATAAAAAGCTCGTAATCTTTATATATTGTAACATTTATGTTTCAAACTTTTTTATTTACATTTTTGTTCTCAAATTAATATAAATTGTTTCCAATTATGTTAATCTTCAAGTTTTTCTCTAAAATAAAGTAAGAAGACTCGTTTGTTTGAATAAACAAAATAAATAATACTGTAAACACGATTAAATATTTGACCTTCATTTTAAAAAAATGTTAAAAATTTTTGGACGAAAATTATGATTAAGGACAAGATATTCTGATCGACGATATATTAAAATTAAGAATGTGATGAAAAAAGTTAAGGATATAAATGTAATAATGATAAAATTAATGACCTTTAATCTAATTAAAACGAGGTATATTTAGGGGAATCCATTCCAAATCCAATGTCAACCCGTTATACCTTGACATTTGATACTCACGATAGTTGTGTTCGTACTCTGAAATTATAGACCATCAAAATAAAACGTAGTTTTTATGAGGAAAAACTCGCGTTTAACCAAAATTTCCAATTTACTTTCTTTAACCATAACCAAAATTTTTCATTCATTAATGGTAAAAAGATCGATATAGGAGGCCAACTAGAAGGAATTGATCGCTTTAACTATTATTAATTTATTAATCTACGTTAAGGTTTAAAACTACTACATTAAATATTACGTCGGGCAACTATAAGGACCAATTATGTAACATTATTTAACTTTAGAGACTAAACGAGGTCACAAAAATACTTTAGTTTTATGAACTTCAGTGGCTGTTGCTGAATCTAACTTATTTCATAATGCTAACTTTTAGTTTTGAATTTAATTGATATTGTAACATTTGGAACCCCAACTATTTTTGGCACATCCATCCCTACTTTCAAGTTTGAGATAACCTGACTCTCTATTTGACCGTTTACATCTACTCAATTAAAATAGAAGAACAAATAGAAAGAAAAGAAAAAAGTATTCTAAATCAATTATCGCTCATTTCATCTACCCGAACTTGTCCATTCAAAGTGAAGAGAAGAGTTGCAACGACATTAGGGGATGCAAGGGAGAAAAAACACAAGTGTTACGGGAAACCAGATCGAGGTTGGTGTGGAGAGGGAACGAATATGGTTGCGAATATTTGAATGGTTTAGTTACTACTATGTTACGTGTTCAACGCACATGATTTTGTAATAGTGATGTGAATATTTGTTTATTGAATAAAATAATTATAGTTCAATAAAAAACTACAGTTAACATACAAAATCCTATGCTTCAAATTTTAAAACATGGGGTAATATGTTGACTTTACTTTTTGTATTGATGGCATGACAACAGATCATAGTTTAACTCCTGTCTACGTAGATATGTTCTTATACACTTGGAGAAATCGTTAGCCACCCTTGCCTTGACGGTGATGGAGGCGACCACCAGTATTTCAATGATCAAGACAATCGACGGCTACGAAAATATAAGGTGTGGGACGTCTAGGGATGTGAGCCACACAAAGTGCATGTACGCCAAGAATATGTAAAATGAGAGAGAGAGAGAGAGAGAGAGTTTATATTATATGTGTAAAGTTGCATTTGCTTCAAATGTCAAAAGTGTGTAGGTTTATACAGTGGTGGAGTAAGATTTTGATTATTAGATAAGGAGACACATGGACGCATCAGATGACTTAGGTGTCTCGTGTCTCCTCCTAAGTATCAATCCATCAATTATAGGTTGATGGGCATTTAATGCAACAATTAATGTTTTTTGGAAAATGGGTTTAAGATTTGACATTTAGGCATCTATTGCAGAGACGTTACATCAATCGATCCTAAAAAGAGATGAAATGAAATAGAAGATGCTTCTCATTAAGTGAGAGGTTGATTGCTTCGAACGTCTTCGTGCAGTAGAGGTGGCACCTCATTTTTTACCCAAGAGGTCGTCCTCCTAGGCATGTTGGATAAAGTGATCTATCACCTCGATTTGGTCCCATCTCGATCGGGAGGATTGTGACGTAGAGTATGGGTATGATTTGACTTGCTATTAGTTACCATGTGAAGGTGATCTTGGAGTCGCATTGGAAGAGACATAACATAATATATCTTCTATCGTTATATTAAATTATCACGATAACTACATCTAAGTACATATAGTGAATCTTCCGATACATGCATACGGTAAAATGTGTTTTTACCAATTCCATTTATACCATTAAGTTCTCTTATATTTAGCGCATGCTTGGGAGCTTTATTTTGGCCGATTTTGGGTAGCACCATTTATGAATGGTTGGAACAACCGATGCTTGCAAAGTCTCCCAAAAATGTTGTCGTGTGATTTTTATCGATTCTCTTAACCCACCAAATCGACAATTTTTTGCAGTTTCTCAAATTCTTTTCTAATTTTACATTTTATAAAATACTTATTTCTAGTTAACATATTTTGTTTAAACTTATAAATAAAAATTTAGTTATAAGCAAAACAATTGCATTATAATTAAAAATTACTTATAAGTAAAATATAAAAAATTATTTTTGCGTAAAAATATTATTAATAAGACAAAAAAATCACTTATAAAATATAAAAAGTTACTTACAAGTAAAAAACTCACTCATATGTAAAAATCATTTAAAAGTACAAAATTAACTTATAATTATAAAGTTTATTTATAACTAAAAAATAATAACTTAAAATTTAATTAAATTTTTAATTTCACTAAACTTTTTAAGTTTTGAAAAATGATATATAAGTAAAATATAACTTATAAGTAAAAAATTTAATACAAGAATCTATAAACTGAAAATTTCACTAAGGGGCATATATGTAACTTTATTTCTCTCAAACATAGGTTGAACTATTTTAAAAATCGCTATTAAAACCACTCATACTCGGTCCACTCATATATGATTGTAAGTGTCATAAAGTGTATACTTGAAAATGAGTTTTGGAGAACGGAGACCAAACAAGGAATTTATTGGAAGACAACAAAGTTTAGGAATGCAAATAGACAGACAACTATGATCATATATTGTAATGACCATGTTCTATATGAAGAAATGGTTTTTGACAAATAACACTGCCCAATACCAAGGGAACTATATATTCATGTCTTAAAAGTTTTACAGCGAAGATGGTATTTATCTATACAATTCTTGATGACATTATCCTCCCAATTACAGCTAAGAGACTCTGAAATGCTATGCGAAAAACCACCAACATTCTCATGATAATATGATGTAGAGAAAATTAAAAGTAATATGGACTGTACAGAGTCTAATTAATTTCCCAGTAATGGAAAAAGTGGAAAGGTCCATTAAGTGGCGAAGGTAAAAATAAGTAAAAACGTTACCTAGGTCTAACCGTGTGAATGACTCCACTTGCAAGATCACTACCAGAGATATCTTGCGAAATATAAGAAGTCTTCAGTGCAGAGGACGAAGATGTTGGAGTGAAAATCTTTTCAGGATCAGATTCTACAGATTCTGACATCATGGTATCGGATTCTGGCATCATTAACCATATGCTTTCGAGTTCTCTAACCACTTCGACCATTGAGGGTCGGGTGTCTGTATCATCGTGGCAACAGTTAAGAGCCAGCTTTATGAACTTCACCGCACATTCAGAAGGGTAAGATCCCATCCGCTCATCAATAATAGAGAATATCATACCGGAAGAATATGCAATGTTGACCTGATGAGGATGGAAAACCATTAAGTGAAGTTAACCCTCCAGCAACTCGGTTTTTTAGAGTGAAAATTCAGTACAACAGCATATAGTTAAGAACGGACTGGTAAAATAGAACCAATTTGCATCAGCAATTAGCTGGTATAAACTATAGCATCACCATTACTTTCTATTTTACACGAGCATTTTGGCTAAGTTTTGGGGAAAAAAGTAAAATTACTTTTAGGCAACTTTTTGTCTCCAAACAAGTTCGGAAAACTTGTTTCATACTTTAAGGTTACTTCTTCTAGAAGTAACTCTTACCTAAATAAGTAAATTGCTTATTTTCAACTTTCGACCAAAGAAAACTTATTTATTTTTATGGGTGTGTTTGAGCCACATTATTTTGAAAGAATGTATTTTGAAATAGTAGATTGAGGGAGAATGTGTGGTTGAAAAAGAAGGAAAAGTTATTGATGTCATGGAAAATATTATTTTATTGAAGAATGTGTGTTTAAAAATGAGTAGAAGAATGAAAATGAAAATTTTAATGTGTACCAAATAGGGGCTTTATTTTAAAGTAAACTACGGAACATGCACTAGAAACAATGACAAAGCAGCGAGACAGTACCTCCCTAACAATGTTTTTGCCATGGTAAATAGGGTGCATCCCAGTCAAGAGCTCCAGAAATACAACTCCAAGGCTATAGACATCACTTTTGTCTGTTAACTTATGAGTTAGGAAGTACTCGGGATCAAGATATCCCTGCAAAATCACATATCAGCATTTTTGCTTAGCAAATAAGATGAATTGAATTAGAATTGTTTCGGTTTGACTGTTGAATCAGTCCTGCTGGAAAAATTAATTGAAATACATATTTGAGCTTGGTCATGCAATCATACTCACAGGGGTCCCCTTAACTACCGTAGATACATGAGCAGGTACCAATCCTTCAAGGTCGGGAACTGGAGCAAGTCGGGATAGTCCGAAATCAGCAACTTTGGCAGTAAATCGAGGGTCCAATAATATGTTGCTTGCCTTGATATCACGATGATATATAGGCGGATTGGCTTCCATATGTAGGTAAAGGATACCTTTGGCTGAACCCAATGCAATTCTTAATCTCATAGCAAAAGTCAAAGGCACTTTTGAGTTACCTGTAATATCTCAAACATTAACACAATTGTTCCCATTACACAAAATAAAAATTCCATAAATTCTAATGTTTTTATTGTTTGATTTGGTGAGAATTAGGAAAGCTTTAACACCTCATGCAATAGTGTCAATTATACAAGGATAGAGAACATACCCGCAAAATATTTCTATTATGTTGATAGTTTTGGCTTTGATTGGAACACACAGAGGATGCAATAACAACAAACTTAGGAAAATGTTTAAGGACATTCATTGGAATGAGTGTAATTCTATAGAAGAAAAATTGGTACTCGACAATTTTAAGTTCAAAGGAGGATAAATCGGGGAAAGGAAGTACGACAAGAAAAAGGAACAGCAAGGCGTGTGATCCCCTGATACTTTATTTTTGTAGGTATGAAGATCTCTACTCTGTTTAGCCACCTAAAAATGTCTTTGTTGAATTCCAACAATTATTGTTCTTTTACTCTGATTCAATAACTAAACCACCACCGCATGTCAAGTTTTCCACTTTTATAGATCACCACAATCATGTTTAATTTAAGTTTTACAATTCTTTTACTACTTATTTCTTGATATTTTCCCTGTGTCGTTCTACTTTTGTTAAAAATGTGGATTCAACAATGTCCATATGTGTTGTTCTACTTTCCGCCCAAGAGGCTCGATGTGGGTTAAGATTATTTCAAATATATCCAGCCAAATAATATTATGTATGCTTCCATATAGCACAAATTATTGAAACATATAGAATACCAATTTTAAAAAGAACGAGCTCAAATTTACCGGATAGGTGATCTCTCAAGTTACCATTAGACATGAACTCATACATCAACATCTGCATTATGAAAAAACACGTTAAACAAGAGACTTTTGACATTTATAGCACTGTATAGCAACAAGTTACTGTAAAACAAAAAAACTTGTAGTAGGGAGAAAATAGTAGCCAAAGAAAACGTTTCAAATCTATTAGAGTATGCAGATAGGTAAGGTTATTCCAAAGACCACCAATCAAAACAAGAGATGGCAAAATGCCCCGCATTGTCATGCCTTATTAGGTAATTGGGACGGGGACGGGGACGGGGAATATGGTACCTGTCCCGAATCATTTTATTTTTCTTAAAATTTAAATCATAGTAAAAAATATAAAACATAGTATAAAGAATAATAATTTAACAGATATAATCACTGAATCAAAGATGCAGCTTTTGCTTCTGTGGGTGTGATCTTGACTAAAAGCATGTTTGGCTAAGCTTAAAATTTACACTTATCACAATAAGTAAGATATAAATTTAATACACTTTTTTATTGCTCAAAGTTGAAAATCATTAAGTTACTTATTTTGACACTAACGTTAGAGTTACTTTCAAATTAAGCACCTCATTTTACTTAAAAAGTAGGAAAAACCCGAAAATTAAGTTATCCAAATATGTTTGGAAACGTAAATTTTACTTTTATTTATGTTTAGCCAAACATATCTAACTGTTGTAAATTTTGATATCTGAATTATTGGGATACCTGTTCACCTTCTTCATCACAATATCCAAGCAGCGACACCAGATTCCTGTGGTGTAGCCTTGATAGTAGTTCTATTTCGGTGAGAAACTCCTTTTCACCCTGTAATGATCCCTCCTGAGCACGCTTTATGGCTACAACAGTTCCATCAGCAAGAATGCCTTTATAAACTTTTCCATAACCTCCTTGTCCAACAAAGCTTGAGCTATTAAAATTATTTGTTGCCACTGCCATTTCACCATAAGTGAAATCTTTAAGTCCATCGATTCTGATGGAGACCCTAGATGCTGCAATATAACGGAATGAGAGATTTTAGCGCAGAAGCAAGTAAATGCATTGTGTGTGTGTGTGTGTGTGTGTGTGTGTGTGTACATGCATTTTTGGTTTATTAAGATAAAAACATAGAATAGGAGAACTGGATCAAAGGAAAAAGTTTCGTGGCAGGAGAGTTTGAACACCGAAAATAAAGACCCATATACTACAAAACGAGAGCTGAATATGTAGAAGAGAGACAAACTTTGGAAAACGAGAAACAAGAACAATTTTTCTCTTACTCCATATGGGCTTACACATCCAGTTACTCAACTCAATCAATTTTTTTCTTGTAGCCATTAAAATTTTGGCAGTGTATTACATTACATAGCCATTTTGCCACTATATATCATGTAGGTCTAATAAATTTCAAACTAAGGAACTTAAGCCAGTTTTAGAAACACTGTATCACATCAAACCTTTATACACATTACATCTCTGTGTCATGTCTAGAGGATCTCCTGTTTAAATAACACACAAATGCATCACAAGGATATTACTTTGATGTTTTTCCTAGTAATTTCATGTAATGCAACCTTTAGCATGTACAATTGTTCTCAGAACCCAATGTTGTAGATGAATGCAGCATAAAAATTATTTAAGAAACGCCTCAAACTCTATTAAAAGAAAGATTTCAGTTTAGTCCTTTTAAGCAGATGTCAAATACACGTTAACTATAAGAACACTGAAAAAAGTATCTCACACGACAGCAAATGCAAGTCTTCAAAGAACTAGAGATGTTAAAATTCACTTTCACACTGTTAGGATATATTCAACTCCAGTATGAAATTATAACAAGTTATAACATTTCAATTCAGTTAATAAGAGAAGTACATGCTGCAAGCGTGGATTATAACTCTATAATTTCTCCAATATTATATATAATATTTACCAGTTTATAAAAGGATAATCAATGGACTCTTAACTTCAGTTTTTTGTATTGATAAACAGGTTCCTCGCAATCCAGAATACCTTATGAGCGTTATGATTGCATTATGCAACTTTGCTGGAAAATCACTAGCATGATTATTTCATGGAATAATTGCAGCAAAAGCTCCAAATCTTTGAAACATTACGAACTTTTCTCAAACTTTTAATTTGTTGTAGCCGTCACCCCTAAATGTGAGGCCCTTTTGGATGGTTTCCATCAATTTTTCCTTCAGTTGACCACCAAAATTAAGTTTGTCCATATTTTAATCATTATAAAGGGCAAAATGGTAAATATATATTAAATAATTAAATAAAAATTTTAAAAAAGGAAAAGAAAAGACCTCTTCTTTACCCACCCTCCACGAACCCCACACCCAACAACAAAACCACCCCACCCGTCTCTCATCATCAGCGCCAATGGGAATCAACTTCTCAACCCAGAGCTCCACTTGTCAATACCATCATCACTTGTCCCATACCAGACTAATACAAGGCCGAAACTTCAGATTCCAAAGACTAGCCCAAATTTGGAGGCACGGTTTGGTGGCACAAACCTTCCAGCTTTGGTGGCACGATTTCAACTTCAAATACCGGCCCAAATTTCACTCTCCTCATTAAAGTCCTCAAGTTCAATCATCTCCCCTCTCTTCCGCTGCCTTAAATCTCTAGCTAATTTTTTTTCAATGGAAATTTGGTGAGAAGTTTGTGTATTATCAAACTTCAAATGTTGGGTTCAAGCTTAGTGGAATTATTTGAATCTGTGTGTGGATCGAGAATTGGGAATTCAATTGGTGTGTTTTCCATAGTTGTTAGGACCGGAATTACATTTTTCCCAGTTGAACTCACGGCTTGAAGCATGCTGGATGCATCAAATTGAATGGGATAGGCTTGAGAGGAGTCCGTTTGGTAGCTGCTACCATGGGTGTTAGCCGAAAAGGGAGTTGCGGCCAACATGTGTATCCGGAAAGGGTCTTGTCGGCTATTTACGATGGAAGTGACACCGACATGGCACCAATGGTTGAAGATTGTTGTGTGATTTTGATTTTTGGAGTGGGGTCAGGTCGAGTAAAGAAGCCAAACTTTTATATTTTTCTTTTATTTATTTATTTATTTAAGTTTTTTAATTATTTAATGTGATAAACAGATAATTACAATTTTAACTTTTTAAAATTAATTAAAATATAAACAAACTTAATTTTGGTGGTCAACTGATGGAAAAATGGATGGAAACCATCCAAAAGGGCTTCACATGCAATGGTGGAAAAATGGATGGAAACCATCCAAAAGGGCTTCACATGCAATGGTGGAAAAGGTTAGGGGTGATGATTGCAACAAATTAAAGGTTTGGGAAAAGTTTGTTAATGTTTCAAAGGTTTGGGGTTTTTGCTGCAATTATCCCTTATTTAATATTTGGCAAAGAATCAATCAAAATAATTCGATGGATTACTCTAGACGCCATGAAACCGAAAAAAAATAATTAATTTACCTACTAATATCTATCAGGGATTATAAGATGCTTACATGGACGTCTTTTTGAATCTGCAAGGCGTCTCCTCGTGTGAGATCTGAAAAATAGGAGGAACACAACAGCAGATAGCATTACAGATCCAGCTGCTGTCCCTAGTATTATGCCAGCTAGTGCTCCCTTGCTTATACCAGATGGTGAAGAAGAGGGAAATTCTGCAGAAATTAGGAAGTTACAACATCTCCAGAAAAATATGTGAAAGCAGCGCATGCTCACAAAAGAGATTACGCAACCAGAGAGAAATTTCAGGGACCTATAATAGCAGCAATACCTCGAAATTTGGGAGTTAATGAATTCATACTATTTTTCCATGTATGTACAAATAAAACAGCCATAAAAAGGCACAAAAAAATTTATCCTCACAGCATAGTAGGAGCTAAACAAATCAAATGCAACAGTAAGAGTTCGAAGAAAGTATCCAGGTTATTGCTTGATGACTTCATGTTCGAAAAATCCATCCATTGTTCTGGTTTTTAACAAATGACACTGCCCCAGAGCTGATTTTCACCATTTTGTGCAAGTAAAATCTGAATGCCACCAACTTCCATAAATATAAAACAGTTATTCATTTTTCAATATAAGATTACTCCATTTTCCTCTTATAATTGCTTAGTTGACAGGACTAACGAAAAAAAATTCTGTATCAAGAGATCGACATTAATTCTCCAGGCACATTTTTAAGCATACAGTTACATATATTGTTTCATTAGAAGCTCCCACTAGACAGTGATATAATTCAGAAACAAAATGTAAGGAAGATAATAATCCTTTCTCTTAGAAGATAAAAGGCAGAAAGCGAGATAACATGATCTATATGATCATTTTATCTTCAAATAAATCTATAGCAGAATATGTCAGAAGAGAAAGGAGACGAACCATCTTTATAAGGTTCCAAAAGCGTGAAATTTAGCAGCTCAAAAGGTCCAAAGACAGCGTTACCATGAATCCTCCATCCACTAAACAAGCCACGAATTCGGAGGACCTCACTCCTATTAAACAGATGAATGCTGTCGTTTATGTATACTGGAAAAATCTTCAGGTACATTCTCAGTCGAGGTCCCTTTTGCCATGCAACCGAATCAATGTCAAACTGATAAATACTCAAATTGAGACCAGAACTTATGTAATGCTCAAATTTATCAATATAAGGACGAAAATTTGTGAACCCGGGACTCTTTAAACGATATCCAACAAGCAGAGGAGCAGCACAAAAGCAGCGAACATCAGAAGATGCTGGGGCATACTCATAAGGAGGTGGACACGATTGAGGATAGCAGGCATTGGAACTTGTTGTGTTGACCATATCGCTGAAATCTTCCTCATAAGATCCACAGAACTGAATTAGGTTACCCTTGGTGCATATGGGGTTTCCTTGAAGGCTGAAAGTGTTTATATTTATGAAAGAGGGGAAAAAATATACTTCAATATCATATGATTTAACACTTGGATAAAATTAGAACTTCCATTTTTTATCTGGGGAAAAGTCCAATTCAAGAGGAAAGAAGTCATCACAGCTCAAAGTGACAGTTGGACAAACCTAATAGTGACGTTCCACGGTAGGATAAGACTGCCAGAAATATTTACAAGCCTATTGTTCCGAAAATCCCTGCAACGTCAGAAAGCATAACTGCATGAGTGAGATAATAATAACAATAATAACATTTTATCATCTAGTCCTATTAAACCATTATTTTCAGTATGACAGAAGTAATGAAAACTGAATTCAACATCAATTTCTGCCTAATTGGTGATAGTTATACACCATAGCCCCTTGGGGGGGGGGGGGGGGGGGCGCAATGAATGGGATCAATAATAGGATACGAATAATTCTTTCCCTTTTTAGGTCTTACAAGATGAGTGTCTCGGATTGATTGAGAGTTCTATTCTGCCAAATGGTGGATGGAACTGAACCACTTAATGAATTGTTTGCTAGTGATCTGCAGGAGAAATGATGTGGATATGGATACTATCAGTTCATTACGTACTTCGTGAAGGATCGAGATAACTATACCTTGGGCACTAACTGATCGTGTGAATGAAAACTCATTGGCAACCTTTAAATTTAGATTCAATCATTTCCAGAACACTAAATTGATTAATAAGTCGAAGAGCTCACAATTTCTGCAAAAGAGGAAGCCTTGAAAAGCTTTCAGGAATAGTTCCATTAAGATTGTTGTATGATAGGTCACTGCATATTTGAAACTAAGTATTAGTTCCAGTAATGAGTCATGTTTTTCCAAGGCAAACCATTTAATACCATGTCAAAGTAATTCAATATAAGAACCAGAACAATCAGAAATTGAGTCCTTACATAGTTGTCATATTCTCAGAAAGCACGCCTGCTGGTATCGTTCCACTAAGCTTGTTTAGGCTCAAATCTCTGAATTGAGAAGGATAATTAGAAGAGGAAATACCGGTTAAAGACCATACTATCTCAAAGGTTAATGAACACAAACTTATGAGGTCCTGTTCAACATAATAACTGAATTTATAAAATGTGAGCTTGTTTGGTAGGGTGGACTCTATATTGGACAATATTGAAAAATCTAAAATATTGTCTATTGTACAGTCCATCATGCCAAAGGCATGCATCTAATGCATACAGACTTACATAAAAGCAATATAGGGCATGTTGTAAAAGATTGTCTATTGTACAGTCCAGCATGCCAAAGACATGCATCTAATGCAACAGACTTACATAAAAGCAATATTGGGCATGTTGCTCCAGTTAGGAATTGGCCCTTGCAAACTGCAGTTCCTAAGACTCCTGATACAGCCAACAAAAGCTAATTGTAATAAATCTTGACCTGAATAAATTCTAAAAACGTGTCTCATCCCCAGAAATATGTCTGCCTCCATCAATAGTATAGGGCTTCCAATAGCAGATATTCACATTTTATGATAATAGTGTAAAGTTTCACGAGTTTGGGCTTTTTCTGGACCTTTTGGTAATAAACTTGAATGGTGATCGTGAACTACCAGATTATCTTGCCTATAAATCTGTTTTGGAGCACAAATGAAAATTGTATATACTTACAACTTCAATAAGCATGATATGTTTCCATAAGAAAGAGGTATTGTACTCCCTTCAAAGTTGTTGTTATCAAGTTGGCTGAAATAAGAAAAGAAGAAAGAAACAGTCAAATTTGAATGCTCAGAGATTTGTCCAGTACATCCCCAAGAAAAATATTGACACTCTTTCTTCATATAACGATAAGTAGAAGGAATAAAAAAAACAATACCAAGGAACAGAAAAAATGTAAATTTATCTTATGGAAGCAAGATAACATACAGTATCATTAAACTCGGCATTTTGGAAAGTTCTGGTGGAAGATGTCCCGATAAGTTGTTATTATCAAGCAACCTGCGTTGCATTAACTCTTTAACTAAAATAAGATGATAAGGTGGTGGATCGATAAGAAAATCATGTTTCCAACTCACAAATGAACAAGATTTGGCAATCTAGAGAGCTCTGGCGGTATTTGTCCACTGAGAGAATTATTATTCATGTGGCTGTTCACAATAAAAAATAATAATTAAAAATGAAAAGATGATAATGAAAAAACTGAAAAGCAAAATGATATTAGTCCAGAAATCAAGAGAAATCTTTACAAGTGCTTTGCATTGTTCAAATTAGCTAATGACTTTGGTATTGAACCAGATATTTGGTTCTCATCAATCTGCAACCTGTCCAAGTTACGAAGATAACCAATCTCATCGGGCAAGGAACCTGTTAGTTTATTTCCATTGAGAAGCCTGAAACCAGAAAAAGAAAATCACACGGGAGGGATGCAAAATATAGTGCACCTTCTAAGTAACTTTATATCTCTAAACATATTTGGATAATTTGATTTTTTCTTACTTTTAAGTTTAAAAAGTCAATTCTTTTAAAAGTAACCTGGTATTAAGATAAGAGACTTGTTTATAACTTTGATCCATAAAAAAATTATTTATTTTAAAAATTACTATTGTGCTTAAGTAAAAATTTTTAAGCTTAGACAAACATTCTCACGCCCTAAACAACGTGTCAACATCAAAAGAGAGGATATTTTCTCAAATGATTCAGATTCTGGACAAGATTTAGCATTTAATTTGATGCACTTCCAAGCATGGATTTACAAGCACTCATTTCCATAAGCACTAGTTAAACATTATACAAAGTAGAACAAGTGGGGAGGGAAAATGTGCAAAGAGCTTTTTCAACTTACAACAATTCTAACGATGTAATGTTGCCTATCTCCTTTGGTATGGTCCCACTAATGTTGTTCCACATAAAATCCCTATTAAAGTAATTAGCAAAAATAGTTAGTGAAAAGCAAAGGAAAGCTACCTTTCTGTAGAAAATAATTAATTGCAAAAACATAAACACTATTGGAAAAGAGTAGAATGTAATTCATCTAACTCACATTATCTTCATATAAGATAAATGGACAAGTTCTTGAGATAAACGTCCAGACAGATTCATATTCAGTAATGACCTGCCAGGAAAAGTTGTGTGTTAACCAATTTTATATCCATTAAACTGTAAGATAGAACATGAAAAGAACTGAAATCATACATTTCTCTGACATGAAGATAATCATCATCCAGTGTAGTATTGTAGCAGAAAATTCCAGTCCATTCTGAAGTACATGGGTCCCCCTTGTTCCAGCTTCCAAGATTCTTATATGGATCAATCAAAGTTTTCTTGACAGCTCTCAATGCATTCACTGCAGAAAACATTTAAAACTTATCATGGTTTTATCAAGAAATAAAAAAACGCCATGTTTCTTCTTTTATTATGTTCATGAAATTGAACAGAACTTGTCTACGTTTGTTTCATGATTTTGCACGGATTACAATCTTTCTATCCTTTGCCAACAGATAAATGATAGAATTTGAGTATAAAGAAGACGTTGAAGGGAGAATGGAGAAAGTTCACAATAATGTAACATGATTCTGATACTCAACTCAATCCATTGACATGATGCCCAAATGACTACATTTATTTTTATTTCTCTCCTACTATTACAACAACAATTCACCTATATTAGGTGAATTGAATTGTGGACAAAAGGAATTGTTCCAAAAATAAAATCAATACAATACAATATACTCACTATTCACTCTAATGGATAGTACCATATCTCGGAATCAAATAAAATTAGCTTAATCATTTTTCGTCAATACTATGATTTAGTGAAGTGTTGAATTTAAACCAAGGAAGAATTAAAGGAGAAAATTGTCTGTTATTTTGCTCCTTCACATTTTAAAAAAGGATTCAAATGAAAGATGAAATCAATCATGTCCAACAATGGCATTCATGGAAACTAATGCAAAAACTAGGTAAGATAAATGGGTAAACTCATCCCAAATTTAGAAGAAATAAGGCACCAAATCACTCATTGTATGTTATACTTAAGTACCATACACGAAAAAAGTCAAAACATTTAGAAATAAGGAGAAATACATTGAAATCAAATCCGATGAACTCCAATCATCTTTCATCAAGAAGACAAACTACCTTTTGGTAGCAATCTACTTACCATTGTCAGTACAGTCTAATATAGCAAACATGCGCATGGTATATTACACATGAAAAACAAGAACAACAAAATTCTTTTGGAAATTTTGAACGGTAGACCTACAACATCAGAGCCTATTCATCATTAGCATGTTCGAACAGCAGAAATTACCTTCTCCAGGATGAGTTTTCTGGCTATCCGCACCAATAAGCAACAAAAACCAGCACAGACACCCAATTAAAGTCAATTCAAGCTTGACAAAACTTGGCTGGGATTTCCCAGAAGAACCCATTTTTTAACAAATCACCACCAAACAACTTCAATGCTTAATTCACACCTGATATAATGATCAACAAAAATGAAATTCAAAATTAACCCAACGCTAATAATTGGGAAAGCATATAAAAAGTCAAGGATTGAACTAAACCAAACACCTTGAGATAGCTGAAAGAAGAGAATTTCAAACCAAAAAAGTAAAAGCCCATTTAATTTTTAATTCATTTTTCTCTCTTGGACCACATATCCACTCAATTAAACGTAAACGCAAAAATTAATATTTTTCTTTTCAAATAATGGAGCTCAAAATTATAAACTAAAGGGTGATAACAACTCAAACTAATAATAAACAAATATCAAGCTGTACGTGTCGGGTTTAATGGCTGCCTTCTAATCTTTGAAATTGATACAAAATCTCAGTCAACACAGGTGCACCAGCAAAGAATGCAGCAGGTACAAAAAAAATGGCAGAACGGATGTGGAAGAACAGCAGATCAGGTGCAGGGAAATAAACCAACAAGATTAAACACAGAGAATGAATTTTAAACAGGAAGAAATCCTCTTCCTCAAGCCTCTTTATTAGCCAAGAAGACTTTACATTCAATTACATAAATCAATCACCATTTCAAGTGATTCATCTTAGACACAGTTCATTGTCAATCAATTCTCTACAGTACGGATAAAATTATGAATATGAGATAAATACCCTTATGGAATTGTACCTGCAGGTTTTTTTGTGTTTCTGGGTCTCCATTAAATTTTTACTTGGGATTAAAATTATGTTGACTGAGTCGCCATTAACGGGATAAGTAGATGAATATAGGTATGACAATAATGCAAGTAG
The DNA here is from genome assembly GCA_019097785.1 of Fraxinus excelsior. Taxonomy (NCBI): domain Eukaryota; kingdom Viridiplantae; phylum Streptophyta; class Magnoliopsida; order Lamiales; family Oleaceae; genus Fraxinus; species Fraxinus excelsior. The sequence goes on along the minus strand of CM032643.1, from coordinate 18,166,983 downwards.
TAGCCATCTTTTTCAAATATGACGTTTGGACTGTAAAATATTGGATTCAATTACACAAAGATCATGCCATTAATGGCTTCCACATTTTTGTTTATTCAATTTGAAAAGAACTGCTAACAGCCAATGATTTTTAATAATGTGATAATGATTATACTGATAATCTATACATGGTTACACTTGAGAAAGAGTAAATTGCACGGTGGTTCCCAACGTTTGAACTCCTCATTAGCCATTATATCCATTTCATATCTACTTATTATTTACTCTTTAGTGCTACCATTAAATCTTTTGTTTGATTAGGATTAAAATCAAATTTTTAACTCATATTTAATAATCATTATTTGGGTAAAATGGAATTTTGAATCGTGATTTTGTGAAGAATATATTGTTAAAAAGTGTAGAAAAGTTTTTAATTTACGCGTAGAATATTTTATTTTGTAAATCTGTAGTCGAAAATTATATGTCGAAAAAAAAAAAGAATTTTGAAATAATAGTTGTCAAACCGGTTAATTTCACAAATGGTCACTGAAGTTACCTGAAATTTTCAAAACGGTCACTGAAGTTTCAAAGTTTCAGAAATGGTCACTGAAGTTTGAAATTTCTTTCAAAACGGTCACTGAATTTTCAGATTTTTTGGCCAAGTTTAATGCAATTTTTCGGCAACTTTCGACCACCAAAATCGCCAATTTCGGATACCGTTGGAAAGCCCACGATGTCCTCTTCAATTACCACCAACAATCTCCCCAAAACTCCAAGTGAATCGGCCGAAATAAACCCACGAAGTCGGCAACCGAAAATTGTGAAAATTTGCCCAGATTTTTTGGGCAAGTTTGAGGCAATTTTTCGGCAACTTTCGACCACTAAAACTGTCGATTTCGGATACCGTTGGAAAGCCCACAATGTCCTCTTCAATTACCACCAAAAATCTCCCCAAAACTTCAAGTGATTTGGTCGGAATAAACTCACGAAGTCAGCTACCCAAACTGGGCAAAAAAGTCCGAAAATCTGCTCAGTTTGGGTAGCGACTTCGTGGGTTTATTCCGACCGAATCACTTGGAGTTTCGGAGAGATTCTTGGTGGTAATTGAAGAGGACATCGTGAGCTTTCCAACGGTATCTGAAATCGACAGTTTTGGTAGTCGGAAGTTGCCGAAACATTGCCTCAAACTTGCCCCAAAAATCTGAAAATCTGGGCAGATTTTCATAATTTTTGGTTGCCGACTTCGTAGGTTTATTCCGGCCGAATCGTTTGGAGTCTTGGGGAGATTTTTTATGGTAATTGAAGAGGACATCGTGGGCTTTCCAACAGTATCCGAAATCGGCGGTTTTGGTTGTCGGAAGTTGCCGAAAAAATTACCTCAAACTTAACTAAAAAATCTGAAAATTCAGTGACCGTTTTAAAAGAAATTTCAAACTTCGGTGACCATTTCTGAAATTTTGAAATTTCAGTGACCGTTTTAAAATTTTCAGGTAACTTCAATGACCATTTGTGAAATTAACCCGTTGTCAAGCATAGGCTTGGTAGATTTTAATTAAAAAGTTGTGAATCTCATTAAATATGTTGTTAGAATTAATTGTTCATTTTGATTTTAATTAAAATTAAAATTTTTATCCTTCAAAATATGCGCATGGTGATGCCAAAATGGCGCTATCAAGCTTATTGACCCTCTATTTTTTAATTTTTTAGGTGATTAAATGCAAGGGTAGTAAAGGAAAGTTTCAATCCTCAATTTTCAATGCAAATGCAACTGTACCTTTGGATCTTTCGTTTTACTCAAATGGTACGACTTTTCCGTCTACTTTCTCTTTTTAATCAAAAATTTGGAAATGAATTTTCAAAAGACTTCGATGACTTTACAGAGAATAATCGACATGCTTGTCATAATTTTGAAAAGTTAAAAGTTATTTTTAAAATTAATCTCCAATGTATTACTATATGAATTGCTATTTAGGTGACGTATAAAAAGAAAGGCTTTCGATTTATGTGATATTGATGTATAATGAATAGACGTTAATCAATTTTAATCTCCAATGAGTTCTCTTCATATTCAAATTTCAAATTTGATGTATATTTAATATGAGACCAATAATAAGTGCGAGGATAAAAAAAAATAAACAAATATGCGAGATAATGTTAAGAAGTGTGTTCACATTTGTATGAATTTCTTCAAAGTATTATATTTTTCTTTCCACTGCTTCATACATAGTCCAAGACATATTGCATTAAAAAGGAACTTTGCACACATTTTCTATTTTAACTCTTGTGACAACTTTTTTAATGCAATCCATATTGTCATTTGATATTTTAAAAATTGATTTTAGACATGTTTGAATATTCTTTAAATTGCTTTGTCTGATTAAAATATTTTTTTAAGTTTAGCGGCTACATTTTAATGAATTTTTGGCAAAAAAAAAAATGTAATTTGAAATAGTAATTTTTGAAGAATGTGAGGTTTAAAAGTAAAGAAAATTTTGAATTTACGTGTAATATTATTTTATTGAAAAATATATGATTGAAAATGAAAATATAGAAAAATGCAATAAATTAAAATAGAGCCCAAACATGGACTTAATGTAGCTTTCTCATTAAGTTATTCTGCCAAAAAATAAGCAGTAGAAGAAGCTAATCCAAATAGGTAAGGCTTCTCTTTTGTCAAAAAGAGGAAGAAAGAATATAAGCTATCCCAAACATGCTTGACATATAGTAGCAAGGTGTCATCTGTTCCACAAGGTAGGTTATTTGCCCATTAAAGTTATATGTGAGTTGAAGTACATGATAAATGAAAACATTGTGTCATTATTAAAACTGCTCTTTATGCCCAAGGTGAAATGAACTAATATCTACTCACAATTGTGTAATTTTTACTTTTATAGGCCAAAATCTCCTAATTGAAGAAGAACAAGGCAAAAGGAAAGAAAAAGTAACTAAAAGTGTACAAAAGCGTAAATATGGGGACTAAAGGGTAAAGTATAGAAAGTTGAAGGACTTTGGATGCATTTATCAAGGGCCAAAATGTGTAAAATAAAAGTTGGGAGACCTAATGCATAGTTAGTGGAGGACTCAAGCTATAAAATGAAGAAAGCTAAAAGCTCGTGTATGTAGGGAACAAGCCCATGTGCACAGGGGATGCTCAGTGGCCGATCTAGGATATCGAGCTAGCTAGGGTGAATAATTGACAATCGTAATAGCGAGATTGTTTAATAATACTTAATTAAATAATATTAAAAAAATCTCAATCAATATATAAATTCACTAAAACGTAAAAGTCATATACATATGAAAATATAATTCAATGCAACCCAAAATTAAAAAAAAAAATACATTTGTCAATCATATATAGATGATAGTTTCAAGTTTTTAAGAATTTAAATGAGACAAGACGAAATTTATACTTAAAACATGATTAAACGGAAAAGAAAAACTCAAGTTTAGACGAAGTTTATGCAAAATTTTTAAAACAATAATTTTTAGAACTAGAACTATTTTTGACTTAATGTTTTTCCAACTCCTAGAAGAAAAAAATGGTACTTAAATTGTCCAAATTTAATTTTACAAAATAAATTGATAAATTCTAATACTAAAAGTATATATTATGAAATAATATTTCGAGTCAATAAATTTTTTAAAAAGGATATTTCGGAAACGAAAACTAATAATATATAATTGTTTAGGCTTTCAATTCAAAAACAAAAAATTAAAAGGGGAGGAGATAATTGGAATCAAACCCACAATCTTTTCAAGACAAAACAAGGACTTCACAATACGAGAAACGTCATTTATTGATTAAAAATTGGAAAAAATTTTATTTATTTATTTATTTATTGTTTTAAAAAAAGAGGGTAAGTGAAAGGAATCAAACCTCTTTCATCTCACATGGAGAGTGGGACTCAACCATTTGAACCACATTGCTTATCATGTGACATTCATGCTAAAAGAAACTCTATTTATTGGTTATAAATTGGTACATTTTTTATTCATTTAGACCTTGTCAAAACATTAAAAAAAGTTAGTGAAAGGACTCGAACCCCAATCCTCCCGCATGGTAAGTAATCACCCAACCATTTGAGCTACATTACTCGTATCATAACAATTATGCACTAATATATATATATATATTTAATATAAAACCTTCCTTTAACCTTTTTCTCCACGAATCCAACACGGGCGACAGCTCCGACTTGCTAGGTACTGGACCCGCCCTTGGGGATGCTTTAGCCAAAGGGCAGTATGCCCGTTGGCTGTGTGTCACGTGCGCCAATTTAAAGCGGGCATAAATTATGTCCCATTTTTGTAATTTTTGAAAGTTTTGGGGGCTTTTGGGTAATTTCTTGGGTACGATTTTAGGTCAATTATAAACCAAATTTTAGCCATTATGACGAGAAAAAATCAAGATCAAGTTCATTTTCATTTCAAGAATTCAACCGAGAGACGGGTTACATGATAAGAATGTAAAATGCATATTTTTCCTTCTTATTTTATGCGCTCGTATGTTTATTTTGTGTCAAAATGTACTCATTATGCTCATATTTTGATTTAGGTGGCAATTCTATGGATATGACATAATTTGGAAAAAAAAAAGTGAAAATAGACCAAAATGGAAGAAAGTGATAGTTCAGGGACTAAAGTGAAAATATTCTAAACTTGTTTCTAACCTTGTGATGAAGATTCGAGAGTATTAGAGGCCAATTGGATGAAGAAAGGAGTCAAATGGATGAAATTTAGCCAAAACATTATCACATATCAACTTTCAAGCTGAAAAGGGTTGCACCGATTTTCAGTCTCATTTTGAAACCAATTTTTGATATGGAAAAAGATAGAATTTGATGATGGTATCTGAAGCAAAGTTGTAGCTCTTTAAGTTATCTTTTCAACACATCTTGAATCATTTCAATCAAACATCGGTGTTAAAAGATATGACCAAACACTAAAAGTTGTCCAGCTGTGTACTAGGCGCCCGCCTAGGAGCTCGCCCAACCATCAGAATGATTAACAGAAACCATTTTGTTTGCTTGGACGAACGCCCCATTTCCTACTGGGCGCCCGCCTAGGCCAAATCGGGAAAAAATCATGGGTTCTAAATTTAAGTCAACAACCTATGAAAACAACTATAAATACATATTTTAAAACTCTAGAACACAACCAGAATGTACCAGAACTCCTCCAACCTATTTTCTCTCTATTTTAATTGGATTTATCATGTGTAACTAACTCTTGATACTTAATTGAAGGATACCGAAGCCTTGGAAAACATTATAACTATGAGATCCACTCTTAAAATTTTGGACTCATTTACATTTTTTTAAAAAGTTTAGGAGTATATTGCAATTTATTCTTTATTTTTATTTTTCTTTTCTTTTATTTATATAGGAGGGTATAATGGTTATTTTATGTTAAAATTGGTGAAAAAGACGTTTTGCACAAGAAAATGCAAAAGTAGGGACGTTCTGCACCAAAAAATCAAACGTAGGGATATTTTCCACAAAACCCGTCATAGGTAGAAACGTTTTGCGCCAATTACCCTTGACTTTAAATAGTATATGGTAAAATTGACACAAATAGTGCAAATGTACGATTCTTTTTGGAATATTTTATAGAATTAATTTAACAAATGCTAAATATATCCACACCACGATTTTTAACAGGGGTTAGCACATAACGTCCATACCTATCATTGTTATTGTGGAAAACGTCATTATCTTTTTTCTTTTTTTTCACTCTTATTTTCACATTTTAGTACGCAAAATGTCATTTTCACCTATTTTCTCAATTAAAAATTGTGAAATGACGAATATACTATTATCTTTAAATTAAAAAAAAAACACTAATTCCAATAAAATTCCCAATTTTTTTAAAAAACATAAATAAGTCCCAAATAGATTATTAAAATAATAATTAGTACAAACTGTCTCTATCTTTTACCGTTATTGCGAAAAACATCCATATCTTTCATTTTTTTTTTTTGGAATTTTTATTCTTAATTATACATTTGATTGTGCAAACCATCATTTCCATCCAATTTCTCAATAAAGATCTGCAAAATAATGAATATACCCTCCTATTTAAATAAAAAATATATTTTTTAATTTCTAATTCTTTAATAATTTACTTGGGATTCATTTGCATTATTTAAAAAATTAATTTTTTTTAATAATTTATTGGGGACTCGTTTGCACTTTTTTTAAAAAAGGAGAATATGTGGAGTAGCATCAAATCTACAGCAAATTACGGTATTCTAGCCAACAATGCCTCAACAGGCTTCAATTCTTTAGCTTTTTAATTTAAATAAGAGAGTCTATTCATCATTTCACAACCTTTTATTGAAAAATTGGATGAAATGGATAAAAATAATGGTCTGCGCAATCAAATGTTTACTAATGGTGAAAATGCAAAAAAAAAAAAAAATGTAGGGACTTTTTTTTTTTTACAATAATAGTGAAATGTATAGATATTATGCATTAATTATCATTTTAATAATTTATTTGGAACTCATTTGCGCTTTTCAGAAAAACTTAGGTATATGATTGCAACTATTTCTTTTTCTTTTTCATTTTGTTTTATTTAAAGAAAATGGTATATTCGTCATTTCACAATTTTAATTGAGAAAATGAATAAAAAAGACCTGTACACAACGAAAGGTGGAAATAAGAAAGGTGGAAATAATAGTGAAAATGCCAAAAAAATAATGAAAGATATTGATATTTTCCACAATAAGAGCGAAATGTGATAACGTTATATGCTAATTACCCATTTTTAATAATTATACTATATTTTAATTGTATAAAAACTCGTAATCTTTATATATTGTGACATTTATGCTTCAAACTTTTTCCTTTGCATTCCTATTCTCAAATTAGCATAAATTGTTCCCAATTATGATTTCTCTTCAAAATCTTCTTTAAGATGGAGTAACAAGACTCATTTGTCCATTGTATTTTTGAATAAGAAAAATTAAATAATACTGTAAAAATATGATTAAATATTTGACCTTCATTTTGAAAAATGTTAAAAAAAATTGGACGAAAATCATGATTAATGACAATATATTCTGATCGACAAAATATTAAAAATAAGAATGTGATGAGAAAAAGGTTAAGACTATAAATGTAATGATGATAACGAATAATGATCTTTAATATAATTAAAATTAGGTATATTTATAATAAAATGTGGTGTAAATATAGCCTCTGTTTGTCAACTGTTAATCTAAAATTCTGTTTGTTACAGTAAGATTTTTCACCATACATTCACTCAATAAAATATTCTACACACAAACCAATAAACTTACTTTAAATTTCAACCACGCATTCTCCAAAAAAATACTATTCAAAACTCCATTCTTCTTCCAATAATGAGAGACAAACAAGCTGATAATCAACATTTTCATAAATGGTCACCGTAGTTCAAGTCAAATTTAAAATTAGTCGTCATAGTATTTTTGTGACCCATTTAATAACGGAATCTGCTCCAGATTTGACGTTGATCCATTAAACTTTGACAACGTAAATTACAAACTATCAAAATAAAATATAATTTTTAGGTAAAAAAATCTCACGTTTAGCCAAAATTTAGGGGAATCCATTCCAAATCCAATGTCTACCCCGTTATACCTTGACATCGACTCGCGATAGTTGTGTTCATACTGTGAAATTATAGACCATCAAAATAAAATGCAATTTTTATGAGAAAAACTCACGTTCAACCAAAATTTCCAAGTCGCTTCCTTTAACCATAACCAAGATTTATCATTAATTAATGGTAAAAAGATCGCTATAGGAGGCCAACTGGAAGGAATTGATCGCTTTAACTGTTATTAGTTTATTAGTCTATGTTAAGGTTTAAAACTACTAAGTTAAATATTACGTCGGGCAGATATAATGACCAATTATGTAACATTATATAACTTCAGAGACTAAATGGGATCACAAAAATACTTTAGTTTTATGAACTTCAGTGACTGTTGCTGAATTTAACTTATTTCATAATGCTAACTTTTAGTTTTGTATCAAATCCCTTTCATTTTTTTCTCTTTTCTATTTAGTCCGAGTGTATATAGCCTTATGGATATTGTAACATTTGGAACCCCAACTATTTTCGGCACATCCATCCCTACTTTCAAGTTTGAGATAACCTGACTCTCTATTTGACCGTTTACATCTACTCAATTAAAATAAAAGAACAAATAGAAAGAAAAGAAAAAAGTATTCTAAATCAATTATCGCTCATTTCATCTATCCGAACTTGTCCATTCAAAGTGAAGAGAAGAGTTGCAACGACATTAGGGGATGCAAGGGAGAAAAAACACAAGTGTTACGGGAAACCAGATCGAGGTTGGTGTGGAGAGGGAACGAACATGGTTGCGAATATTTGAATGGTTTAGTTACTACTATGTTACGTGTTCAACGCACATGATTTTGTAATAGTGATGTGAATATTTGTTTATTGAATAAAATAATTATAGTTCAATAAAAAAACTACAGTTAACTTACAAAATCCTATGCTTCAAATTTTAAAACGTGGTGTAATAAGTTGACTTTACTGTTTGTACTGATGGCATGACAACAGATCATAGTTTAACTCATGTTTACGTAGATATGTTCTTGTACACTTGGAGAAATCGTTAGCCACCCTTGCCTTGAAGGTGATGGAGGCGACTGCGAGTATTTCAATGATCAAGACTGTTAGGTTTTAGATATTTTGTAATTGACAATTCTGTAAACAAAAAGAGTGAATTGTACTATGTTTAAAAAGTCAAGAAGTAATGTGAAAGTAGTTGAAAAGTAGGGTTATTAGGTCTAGGGTTCGAGGGTGGCAAAAGGAGTAAAACGGCGCTGTCGCCAAGGTTTGGCTCGAGCTACAAAAATAGAAACATCGTCGATGGACTGTTGCCCCTCCTTCGCTCAAGTGATAGGCTGTTGTTCGACCGTCGCTCAAGCGACGTGGTTATTCGAAAAAAAATTATTTCGCGATTTAAATGTTTTTTACCTAGCCCATTCGTTTTCTAATTTACCTATATATACCAAAACACATGTGTACGAAAATTTACAAGGTTGAACATTGAGAGAGCTTCATCTGTGAGAGATTCATTTTAATCTTTCAACATTTGTCAATTTTGATTGTTTTGGTGAAAAAAATATCATTCCAATAATCGAAATACTAAACTGCATTTCCTCTACATCTAGTCAGAGTTCAGAATATCGAGAGAAATTAACTGGAGTTCTAGTCTGTAAAGAACAAGGTGTTCTTCGTTGATCCACGGGACATAGACGATTTCACAAGGCTAGGAGTGCTACAGGGTAGCAAATTCCATAGAATGCTTTGGCAACAGCAGTTAAAGATTGGTGCATGGGAGCACGGGATTCAGGGAGAGATGTGAATAGTGTAGTCGAGAGATTAAATAGTACGGGTCGTTTAGTCTGATAGAATGTAAGTTGTTAAAATCGTTTATAGTGAATTGACTAACAAAATGTTTGGAGTTTTTCCCAATTGGGTTTCTCCGTAAACATCTGTGTCTTATTTACTGCTTTGTTTATTATTTTAATTATTTACGGTATTTAAGCATATTATTAAATTGACTGATTGAATAACCATCTAGAAAAGAATTAAAAAGTGACTTGTTGCTATTTAATTCGTTAGTAATTTTTAATTCCGCGTCATGTACATATTCACCCTGCTATAGGTGTTGTTAGGATTGAACTACGCTTTTTTCAAAGACAATCATTCACGACGAAAATATAAGGTGTGGGACATCTAGGGATGTGAGTCACACAAAGTGTATGTATACCAAGAATATGAGAGAGAGAGAGAGTTTACAATATATGTGTAAATTTGCATTTGCTTCAAATGTCAAAAGTGTGTAGGTTTATATAGTGGTAGAGGTAAGATTTTGACCATTGGATAAGGAGACAAGTGGACGCATCCGATGGCTGGGGTATCTCGTGTCTCCTCCTAAGTATCAATCCATCAATTATAGGTTGATGGACATTTAATGCAACAATTAATGTTTTCTGGAAAGTGGGTTTAAGACTTGACATTTAGGCATCTATTGCAGAGACGTTACATCAATCGATCATAAAATATATGTGTACGAGATGAAATGAAATAGAAGATGCTTCTTATTAATTGAGAGGCTAATTGCTTCGGATGTTTTCGTGCAGTAGAGGTGGCACCTCATTTTTACGCAAGAGGTCATCCTCCAAGGCATTGGATAAAATGATCGTCACCTCGACTTGGTCCCATCTCGGTTAGGTGGATTGTGACGTGGAGTACGGGTATGATTTGACTTGCTATTAGCTGTCACGTGAAGGTGATCTTGGAGCACATTGGAAGAGACATAACATAATATATATTATATCATTACATTAAATTATCACGATAACTACATCTAAGTACATATAGAAGGTGTTTGATGTAGATTAAAATCAGATTTAAGTGGATTGTGATAGAAGTTTTTGAAATGTATAGTTTAAAAAATGTGGGACACATGAAAGATGTAATTGATATTGATTGTTTGACTTTGACTTAGATTAAAATCTAATTTTAATAGATTTTAATCTGGCCCAAATAGAGGTAGCAATGGGCCAAGCCGAGACTCGCACAAGCCGAGCTCGCCCAAAATGAGTATATATATATATATATATATATATATACACACACACACACACACACACACACACACACACACACACTAATATACACAAACATTATCAAATTTTTTTTAAATATACATTTTTCAAAATAATTTTAATTTTTAAAATAATAAGAACAAAATTTTATTTGTTGAGAAATGAGAACCTAAAATAAAAATGTAATATATATATATATATATATATATATATATATATATATATAAACAATTTTTGTAAACAATTTTTTAAATATACATTTTTCAAAACATTTTGATTTTTTACAATTAAAAAAAAAAGATAATTCATTGGTAATTCATTGAGACCGGATAATTCATTCACAAATTGATTTTGAGCAGGTATTTGTGTTTCGTTCTCCATACCGAACAAATTTTCAACAAATAGTCGTGAATCCATTTGTTATAAATAATAGAAATTGAATATAGAAATGTAGAATTAAGAAGTGAATGAAGATTATGTAGTAGTGTATGAAATGAATTGGTAAAATAGCAAGAAATAATGTTAGAAAAGTGTAGAAGATAATTATAGAATGAATGAATGATATTATTGATAATTGATAAATGGAGATCAAAGAATGTAAACCAATGTTTGACCCACATTATTTTTTTTATTCTTATTCTTCTACTCATTTTCAACCACACATTTTTCAATAAAATATTATTTTCCATCACATCAATAATTTTTCCTTCTTTTTCAACCACATATTCCTCATCACATCACTTCAAAAAAATGCATTCTCTCATTTTAATATACACTAAACACACTTTAAATTGTAGAGTATAATATAGTAATTAATGAAAGATTGATATTGGTGAGAAAACATGATTGATTAGGGTGTGTATTTATAGAGGAAAAATTATGAAATTAAATAAAAATAAAATAAAATCGAGGACTAGAACGGTTACTGAATAAATTCAGTGACCGTTTCGCAAACGGTCACTGAATATTCAGTGACCTTTTTGGTCACTAAAACTTTAAAAAAAAAATGTTTTTTTTTTAAATGAGCCACGAGCTAAGCTCGTGGGCAGCTAAGCCGCTCGTCATTGTTACGAGCCGCCTTGCTCGGCTCGTGATCGGGCTCATTTTTTGACGAGCCAGAGCGTCTCGTGGGTGTGAACAGTACGACCCGAGCCGACGAGCCGCTCAGCTCGATTGCCACCTCTAGGCCCAAACAGCCATATAGTGAATCTTCCGATACATGCATACGGTAAAATGTGTTTTTACCAATTTCATTTTATACCATTAAGTCTCTTATATTTAGGGCCTGCTTGGGAGCTTTAGTTTGACCAATTATGGGTAGCACCATTTTATGAATGATTGGAACGACGGATGCTTGCAAAACCTCCCAAAAATGTTGTCGTATAATTTTGATCGGTTCTTTCAACCCACCAAATCGATAAATTTTTGTTGTTTCTCAAATTCTTTTCTAATTTTACATTTTATAAAATAATTATTTCTAGTTAACATATTTTGCTTAAACTTATAAATAAAAATATACTAAATAAAAAATTATTTGTAAGCAAAACAATTGCATTATAATTAAAAATTACTTATAAGTAAAATATAAAAAAATTATTTTTGCGTAAAAATCTTACTAAGAAGACAAAAAAAATAATCACTTATAAAATATAAAAAGTTACTTACAAGTAAAAAAACTCAGTCATATGTAAAAATCATTTAAAAGTACAAAATTAACTTATAATTACAAAGTTTATATATAACTAAAAAATACTAACTTAAAATTTTAGTTTCATTTTAAGTTTTAAAAAATGACATATAAGTAAAATATCACTTATAAGTAAAAATTTAATACAAGAATCTATAAACTGAAAATTTCACTAAGCGGCATATATGTAACTTTATTTTTTTAAAAAGTTTTTATAACCATTAAATAATAAACTCTCAAACATAGGTTGAACTATTTTAAAAATCGCTACTAAAACCACTCATACTCAGTCTGCTCATAAACGATACTTTAAAAAGCCGATAATCGGTACGCCATAACTCCCAAACAGGCCCTTTAGTAATGACTTTTAGTTTAACATCTCTTTTTTTATACAAAGAAAAATCCTTCAAAAGGTACTAATAGAGAATATTCTCCATTATTTTTCCTAGTTCCACCGATTCAACAGAAGACAATAGCGGTAAAACTTAAGCTACACTCCTTAGTAGATGTTGATAAAAATTAATAAAATATATGATTGTAAGTGTCATAAAGTGTATAGATGAATATGAGTTATGGAAAACGGAGACCAAACAAGGACTTTATTGGAAGACAACAAAGTTTAGGAATGCAAATAGACCGACAACTATGATCATATATTGTAATGACCATGTTCTATATGAAGTAATGGTTTTTGATAAATAACACTGCCCAATACAAAGGAACTATATATTCATGACTTAAAGTTTTACAACGAAGATTTTATTTATTTATACAATTCTTGATGACATTATCCTCCCAATTACAGCTAAGAGACTCTGAAATGCTATGCAAAAAACTACTAACATTCTCATGATAATATGATGTAGAGAAAATTAAAAGTAATATGGACTGTACAGAGAGTCTAATTAATTTCCCTGTAATGGAAAAAGTGGGAAAGGTCCATTAAGTGGCGAAGGTAAAAATAAGTAAAAACATTACCTAGGTCTAACTGAGTGAATGATTCCACTTGCAAGATCACTACCAGAGATATCTTGTGAAGCATAAGAAGTTTTCTGTGTAGAGGATGAAGATGTTGGAGTGAAAATCTTTTCAGGATCAGATACTACAGATTCTGACATCTTGGTATCGGATTCTGGCATCATTAACCATATGCTTTCAAGTTCTCTAACCACTTCGACCATAGAGGGTCGGGTGTCTGTATCATCGTGGCAACAGTTAAGAGCCAGCTTTATGAACTTCACTGCACATTCAGAAGGATAAGATCCCATCCGCTCATCAATAATAGAGAATATCATACCGGAAGAATATGCAATGTTGACCTGATGAAGATGGAAAACCATTAAGTGAGTTAACCCTCCAGCAACTCGGTTTTTTAGAGTGAAAATTCAGTACAACAGCATATAGTTAAGAACGGACTGGTAAAATAGAACCGCTTTGCACCAGCAATTAGCGGGTATAAAATACAGCATCAAAAAATTTCGTGCACATTACTTTCTATTTTACACGAGCATTTTGGCTAAGCTTTGAAAAAAAGGTAAAGTTACTTTTAGGTAACTTTTTGTCTCCAAACAAATTCAGAAAACTTGTTTCATACTTTAAGGTTACTTCTTCTAGAAGTAACTCTTACCTAAATAAGTAAATTGCTTATTTTCAACTTCCGACCGAAGTAAACTTATTTATTTTTATATTTTAAAGTAAACGACGAAACATGCACCAAAAACAATGACAAAACAACGAGATAGTACCTCCCTAACAATGTTTTTGCCATGGTAAATCGGGTGCATCCCAGTCAAGAGCTCCAAAAATACAACTCCAAGGCTATAGACATCACTTTTGCTTGTTAACTTGTGAGTTAGGAAGTACTCTGGATCAAGGTATCCCTGCAAAAATCACACATCATCATTTTTGCATAGCAAATAAGACGAATTGAATTAGAATTGTTCCGGTTTGACTGTTGAATCAGTTCCTGCTGGAAAAATTAATCAAAATACATATTTGAGCTTCGTTGTGCAATCATACTTACAGGGGTCCCCTTAACTACCGTAGATACATAAGAAGGTACCAATCCTTCAAGGTCGGGAACTGGAGCAAGTCGGGATAGTCCAAAATCAGAAACTTTGGCATTAAATCGAGGGTCCAATAATATGTTGCTTGCCTTGATATCACGATGATATATTGGCGGATTGGCTTCCATATGTAGGTAAAGGATACCCTTGGCTGAATCCAATGCAATTCTTAATCTCATAGCAAACGTCAAAGGCACTTTTGAGTTACCTGCAATATCTCAAACATTAACACAATTGTACCCATAACCCAAAATAAAAATTCCATAAATTCTAATGTTTTTATTGTTTGACATAGTGAGAATTAGGAAAGCTCAACACCTCATGCAATAGTGTCCATTATACAAGGATAGAGGACATACCCGCAAAATATTTCTATTACTTTGATAGTTTTGGCTTCGATTGGAACACGCGGAGGATGCAATACCGATAAACTTAGGACGTGTTTAAGGACATTCATTGGAATGAATGTAATTATATAGAAGAAAAAATGGTACTCGACAATTTTAATTTCAAAGGAGGATAAATCGGGGAAAGGAAGTACGACAAGAAAAAGGAACAGCAAGGCGTGTGATCCCCCGATACTTTATTTTTGTGGGTAAGAAGATCTCTGACTCTGTTTAGCCACCTAAAAATGTCTTTGTTGAATTCCAACAATTATTGTTCTTTTACTTTGATTCAATAACTAAATTACCACTGCATGTAAAGTTTTCTACTTTCATAGATCACCACAATCATGTTTAATTTAAGTTTTACAATTCTTTACTACTTATTTCTTGATATTTTCCCTATGTGTGTTCTACTTTTGTTAAAAATGTGGATTCAACAATGTCCATGTGTTGTTCTACTTTCCGCCCAAGAGGCTGGATGCGGGTGAAGATTCTTTCAAAAATATCCAGCCAAATAGTAATAATAAGAAGTATGCTTCCATATAGCACAAATTATTGAAACATATATAATACCAATTTTAAAAAGAACGAATTCAAATTTACCAGATAGGTGATCTCTCAAGTTACCATTAGACATGAACTCATACATCAACATCTGCATTATGAAAAAACACAGTAAACAAGAGACTTTTGACATCTATAGCAGTGTATAGCAACAAGTTACTGTAAAATGAAACAATTTGTAGGGAGAAAATAGTTGCCTTTGAAATGAACTGTGAACACATAAGTGCTGTAATCTTGTCACATGCTCTTCCTACAATATTATATTTTCTTGTCATATTGGTGCACAATTGGGAAAGCGATAAATCTTTTCGTTCATGTAGCAACTCCTTACTTTCAATGTTCTTTGTCAGCATAACAAAATGACTCTGCAAATTATGGTTTCAAGCTTTAAAACCTGTATCATATGGTCATTACTTGTCCATTTTTATAACGGTTTCTGCATTTTTTTGTCAGTTATTTATCCAGGCTTATATTATATGTAGCTGGATATCAGAAGAAAAGCTTTTAAATGATGTTGGGAAATGTTGAATCCCCTATAGAGTACGGATATGGGGAACATTGTTCAAAGTCCACCAATCAAAATCCGGATAGGTCCTGTTAGTAAGTAAACATATATCGCATGGATTGAAGATGCAATCAAATTATGTTGAAACGTTTCAAACCTATTAGAGCATGCAGATGGGCAAGGTTATTCCAAAGACCACCAATCAAAACTAGGGATGGCAAAATGCCCCGCATTGTCATGCCTCATTAGGTAATTGGGACGGGGAATATGGTACCCGTCCCGAATCATTTTATTTTACTTTAATTTATTTTTCTTAAAATTTAAATCGTAGTAAAAAATATAAAACATAGTATAAAGAATAATAATTTAATGCCAGCAGCAAATGTAATCCCCGTCCCTGAAAATCCTTGACGTGGAGGGCCGCCACATTGTCATCCATAATCAAAACCAAGATAAGCTTTGGTAGTTGGTAGTAACTCAACAGATATAATCACTGAATCAACGATGCAGCTTTTGCTTCTGTGGGTGTGATCTTGACTAAAAGCATGTTTGGCTAAGCTAAAAATTTACACTTATCACAATAAGTAAGATATAAATTGATACACTTTTTTATTGCTCAAAATTGAAAATCATTAAGGTACTTATTTTGACACTAACGTTAGAGTTACTTTCAAATTAAGCACCTCATTTTACTTAAAAAGTAGGAAAAAACCGATTATTAAGTTATCCAAATATGTTTGAAAACGTAAATTTTACTTTTATTTATGCTTAGCCAAACATCTCTGACTGCTGTAAATTTTGATATCTGAATTATTGGGGTACCTGTTCACCTTCTTCATCACAATATCCAATCAGCGACACAAGATTCCTATGGTGTAGCCTTGATAGTATTTCTATTTCAGTGAGAAACTCCTTTTCACCCTGTAATGATCCCTCCTGAGCACGCTTTATGGCTACAACAGTTCCATCAGCAAGAATGCCTTTATAAACTTTTCCATAACCTCCTTGTCCAACAAAGCTTGAGCTATTAAAATTATTTGTTGCCACTGCCATATCACCATAAGTGAAATCTTTAACCCCATCGATTCTGATGGGGACCCTAGACGCTGCAATATAACGAAATGAGAAATTTCAGTGCAGAAACAAGTAAATGCATTGTGTGTGTGTGTGTGTACATGCATTTTTGGTTTGAGTAATGCTATTCATCTCCACTGGGGTTGAGCCCTAGTTTATGTGACAATTAGACGACATTAAATGATAGATTCATTTAAATACAAAGTTACATGACTCATTTAATTGAATCTATCATTTAATGCCGTGGAATTTTCACATAGATTGGAGCTCAACCCCAGTGGGGATGAATAGTATTATTCTTTTGGTTATTAAGATAAAAATATAGAATATGAGATTTGGAACGAAGGAAAAGTTTCGTGGCAGGAGAGTTTGAACACTGAAGATAAAGACCCATGTACTACAAAACGAGAGCCGAATATGTAGAAGAGAGACAAACTTTGGAAAATGAGAAACAAGAACAATTTTTCTCTTACTCCATATGGGTTTGCACATCCAATTACTCAACTTGATCAATTTTTTTTTCCTGTAGCCATGCCACTATATATCATGTAGGTCTAATAAATTTCAAACTAAGGAACTTAAGTCAGTTTTAGAAACACTGTATCACATCAAAACTTCATACAAATTACATCTCCGTGTCATGTCTCGAGGATCATTTATGTTTAAGTAACACACAAATGCATCACAAGTATATTACTTTGATGTTTTTCCTAGTAATTTCATGTAATGCAACCTTTAGCATGTACAATTGTTCTCAGAACCCAATGTTGTAGATGAATTATTGATTGACCTTTAAAATGCAGCATAAAAATAATTTAAGAAATGCCTTAAACTCTAATAAAAGAATGATTTCAGTTTTGTCCTCTCAAGCAGATGTCAAATACACGTTAAGTATGACAACACTGAAAAAAGTATCTCACTTGACAGCAGAGGCAAGTCTTCAAAGAAATGGAGATGTTAAAATTCACTTTCACACTGTTAGTATATATTCAACTCCAGTATGAAATTATAACAAGTTATAACATTTCAATTCAGTTAATAAGAGAAGTACATGATGCATGCGTGGATTATAGCTATAATTTCTCCTAAATTATAGATAATATTTACCAGTTTATAAAAGTATAATCAACGGACTATTAGCTTCAGTTTTTTTTGAATTAATAAGCAGGGTCCTCACACTCCAGAATACCTTATGAGCGTTATAATTGCATTATGCAACTTTGCTGGAAAATCAGTAGCATGATTATTTAATTTTTGGCAAAGATTCAATCGAAATAATTCCATGGATGACTCTAGATGCCATGAAACCACAAAGAAAATTAATTTACCTACTACTATCTATCAGGGATTATAAGATGCTTACATGGACGTCTTTTTGAATCTGCACGGTGTCTCCTCATGTGAGACCTGAAAAATAGGAGGAACACAACGGCAGATAGCATTACAGATCCAGCTGCTGTCCCCAGTATTATGCCAGCTAGTGCTCCCTTGCTTATACCAGATGGTGAAGAGGGAAATTCTGCAAAGATTAGGAAGTTAGAACATCTCCTGAAAAATATGTGAAAGCAGCACATGCCCACAAAGGAGATTACGCAACCACGAGAGAGAAATTTCAGGGATCTATAATAGCAGCAATAACTCAAAATTTGGGAGTTAATGAATGCATACTATATTTCGACGTATGTATAAATAAAACAGCCATAAAAAGGCACAAAAAAATTTATCCTCGCAGCATAGTAGGAGCCAAACCAATCAAATGTAACAGTAAGAGTTCGAAGAAAGTATCCAGGTTATTGCTTGATGACTTCATGTTCGAAAAATCCATCCATTGTTCTGGTTTTTAACAAATGACACTGCCCCAGAGCTGATTTTCACCATTTTGTGCAAGTAAAATCTGAATGCCACCAACTTCCATAAATATAAAACAGTTTTTCATTTTCAATATAACATTACTCCATTTTCCTCTTATAGTTGCTTAGTTGACATAACTAACGAAAAAAAAATTCTGTACCAAGAGAGCAACATTAATTCTTCAGGCACATTTTTAAGCATACAGTTACATATATTGTTTCTTTTGAAGCTCCCAGTAGACGGTGATATAATTCAGAAACAAAATGTAAGGAAGATAATAATCCTTTCTCTTAGAAGATAAAAGGCAGAAAGCGAGATAACATGATCTATATGATCGTTTTATCTTCAAATAAATCAATAGCAGAATATGTCGGGGACGAACCATTTTTATAAGGCTCCAAAAGCGTGAAATTTAGCAGCTCAAAAGGTCCAAAGACAGAGTTACCATGAATCTCCCATCCACTAAACATGCCACGAAGTCGGAGGACCTCACTCCTATTAAACAGATGAATGCTGTCGTTTATGTATACTGGAAAAATCTTCAGGTACATTTTCAGTCGAGGTCCCTTTTGCCATGCAACCGAATCAATGTCAAACTGATAAATATTCAAACTGAGAGCAGAACTTACGTAACGCTTAAATTTATCAATATAAGGGCGAAAATCTGTGAAACCGGGACTCTTTAAACGATATCCAACAAGCAGAGGAGCAGCACAAAAGCAGAGAACATCAGGAGATGCTGGGGCATACTCATAAGGAGGTGGACATGATTGAGGATAACAGGCATTGGAACTTGTTGTGTTGACCATATCGCTGAAATCTTCCTCATAAGATCCACAGAACTGAATTAGGTTACCCTTGGTGCATATGGGGTTTCCTTGAAGGCTGAAAGTGTTTATATTTATGAAAGAGGGGAAAAAATATACTTCAATATCATATGATTTAACACTTGGATAAAATTAGAACTTCCATTTTTTATCTGGGGAAAAGTCCAATTCAAGAGGAAAGAAGTCATCACAGCTCAAAGTGACAGTTGGGCAAACCTAATAGTGACGTTCCACGGTAGGATAAGACTGCCAGAAATATTTAAAAGACTATTGTTCTGAAAATCCCTGCAACGTCAGAAAGCATAACTGCATGAGTGAGATAATAATAACAATAATAACATTTTATCATCTAGTCCTATTAAACCATTATTTTCAGTATGACAGAAGTAATGAAAACTAAATTCAACATCAATTTCTGCCTAATTGGTGATAGTTATTTATACACCATAGCCCCTTGGGGGGGGGGGGGGGGGGGCGCAATGAATGAGATCAATAATAGGATACGAATAATTCTTTCCCTTTTTAGGTCTTACAAGATGAGTGTCTCGGATTGATTGAGAGTTCTATTCTGCCAAATGGTGGATGGAACTGAACCACTTAATGAATTGTTTGCTAGTGATCTGCAGGAGAAATGATGTGGATATGGATACTATCAGTTCATTACGTACTTCGTGAAGGATCGAGATAACTATACCTTGGGCACTAACTGATCGTGTGAATGAAAACTCATTGGCAACCTTTAAATTTAGATTCAATCATTTCCAGAACACTAAATTGATTAATAAGTCGAAGAGCTCACAATTTCTGCAAAAGAGGAAGCCTTGAAAAGCTTTCAGGAATAGTTCCATTAAGATTGTTGTATGATAGGTCACTGCATATTTGAAACTAAGTATTAGTTCCAGTAATGAGTCATGTTTTTCCAAGGCAAACCATTTAATACCATGTCAAAGTAATTCAATTTAAGAACCAGAACAATCAGAAATTGAGTCCTTACATAGTTGTCATATTCTCAGAAAGCACGCCTGCTGGTATCGTTCCACTAAGCTTGTTTAGGCTCAAATCTCTGAATTGAGAAGGATAATTAGAAGAGGAAATACCGGTTAAAGACCATACTATCTCAAAGGTTAATGAACACAAACTTATGAGGTCCTGTTCAACATAATAACTGAATTTATAAAATGTGAGCTTGTTTGGTAGGGTGGACTCTATATTGGACAATATTGAAAAATCTAAAATATTGTCTATTGTACAGTCCATCATGCCAAAGGCATGCATCTAATGCATACAGACTTACATAAAAGCAATATAGGGCATGTTGTAAAAGATTGTCTATTGTACAGTCCAGCATGCCAAAGACATGCATCTAATGCAACAGACTTACATAAAAGCAATATTGGGCATGTTGCTCCAGTTAGGAATTGGCCCTTGCAAACTGCAGTTCCTAAGACTCCTGATACAGCCAACAAAAGCTAATTGTAATAAATCTTGACCTGAATAAATTCTAAAAACGTGTCTCATCCCCAGAAATATGTCTGCCTCCATCAATAGTATAGGGCTTCCAATAGTAGATATTCACATTTTATGATAATAGTGTAAAGTTTCACGACTTTTGGGCTTTTGCTGGACCTTTTGTTACATAAACTTGAATGGTGATCGTGAACTACCAGATTTTCTACACCTATAAATCCGTTTTGGAGCACAAATGAAAATTGTATATACTTACAACTTGGATAAGGAAGATATGTTTCCATAAGAAAGAGGTATTGTACTCCCCTCAAAGTTGTTGTTATCAAGTTGACTGAAATAAGAAAAGAAGAAAGAAACAGTCAAATTTGAATGCTCAGATATCTGTCCAGTACATCCCCAAAAGAAATATTGACACTCTTCCTTCATATAGCGATAAATAAAAGGAATAAAAAAACAATACCAAGGAACAGAAAAAATGTAAATTTATCTTATGGAAGCAAGATAACATACAGTATCATTAAACTCGGCATTTTGGAAAGTTCTGGTGGAAGATGTCCCGATAAGTTGTTATTATCAAGCAACCTGCGTTGCGTTAACTCTTTAACTAAAATAAGATGATAAGGTGGTGGATCGATAAGAAAATCATGTTTCCAACTCACAAATGAACAAGATTTGGCAATCTAGAGAGCTCTGGCGGTATTTGTCCACTGAGAGAATTATTATTCATGTGGCTGTTCACAATAAAAAATAATAATTAAAAATGAAAAGATGATAATGAAAAAACTGAAGCAAAATGATATTAGTCCAGAAATCAAGAGAAATCTTTACAAGTGCTTTGCATTGTTCAAATTAGCTAATGACTTTGGTATAGAACCAGATATTTGGTTCTCATCAATCTGCAACCTGTCCAAGTTACGAAGATAACCAATCTCATCAGGCAAGGAACCTGTTAGTTTATTTCCATTGAGGAGCCTGAAACCAGAAAAAGAAAATCACACGTGAGGAATGCAACATATAGTGCACCTTCTAAGTAACTTTATATCTCTAAACATATTTGGATAATTTAATTTTTTCTTACTTTTTATGTTTAAAACGTCAATTCTTTTAAAAGTAACCTGGTGTTACGATAAGAGACTTGTTTATAACTTTGATCTATAAATTTTAAAAATTGCTATTTTGCTTACATAAAAATTTTTAAGCTTAGACAAACATTCTCATACCCTAAACAACGTGTCAACATCAGAAGAGAGGATATTTTCTCAAATGATTCAGATTCTCGACAAGATTTAGCATTTAATTTGATGTACTTCCAAGCATGGATTTACAAGCACTCATTTCCATAAGCACTAGTCAAACATTATACAAAGTAGAACAAGTGGGGAGGGAAAATGTGCAAAGAGCTTTTTCAACTTACAACAATTCTAACGATGTAATGTTGCCTATCTCCTTTGGTATAGTCCCACTAATGTTGTTCCACATAAAATCCCTATTAAAGTAATTAGCAAAAATAGTTAGTGAAAAGCAAAGGAAAGCTACCTTTCTGTAGAAAATAATTAATTGCAAAAACATAAACACTATTGGAAAAGAGTAGAATGTAATTCATCTAACTCACATTATCTTCATATAAGATAAATGGACAAGTTCTTGAGATAAACGTCCAGACAGATTCATATTCAGTAATGACCTGCCAGGAAAAGTTGTGTGTTAACCAATTTTATATCCATTAAACTGTAAGATAGAACATGAAAAGAACTGAAATCATACATTTCTCTGACATGAAGATAATCATCATCCAGTGTAGTATTGTAGCAGAAAATTCCAGTCCATTCTGAATTACATGGATCCCCCTCGTTCCAGCTTCCAAGATTCTTATGTGGATCAATCAAAATTTTCTTGATAGCTCTCAATGCATTCACTGCAGAAAACATTTAATACTTATCATGGTTTTATCAAGATATTAAACCGGCCATGTTTCTTCTTTTCTTATGTTCATGAAATTGAACATAACTTATCTACGTTTGTTTCATGATTTTGCACAGATTACAAGTAGACATTGAAGAGAGAATGGAGAAGTTCACAATAATGTAACATGTTTCTGATATTCAACTCAATCTGTTGACATAATGTCCAAATGACTACATTTATTTTATATTACAATAACAATTCACCTATGTTAGATGAATTGAATAGTGGACAAAAGGAATTGTTCCTAAATAAAATCAATACAATACAATATACTCACTATTCACTCTAATGGATAGTACCATATCTCGGAATCAAATAAAATTAGCTTAATCATTTTTTCGTCAATAATATGATTTAGTGAAGTGTTGAATTTAAACCAATGCAGAATTACAGGAGAAAATTGGCTGTTATTTTGCTCCTTCACATTTTAAAAAAGGATGTAAATGAAAGATGAAATCAATCATGTCCAACAATGGCATTCACGGGAACTCATGCAAAGAATAGGTAAGATAAATGGGTAAACTCATCCCAAATTTAGAAGAAATTAGGCACCAAATCAATCGTCGTATGTTATATTTAAGTACCATACACGAAATAAAGTCAAAACATTTAGAAATAAGGAGAAATACATTGAAATCAAATCCAATGAACTCCAATCATCTTTCATCGAGAAGACAAACTACCTTTTAGGAGCAATCTACTTACCATTGTCAGTACAGTCTAATATAGCAAACATGCACGTGGTATATTACATATGAAAAACAAGAACAACAAAATTCTTTTGGAAATTCTGAACAGTAGACCTACATCATCAGAACCTATTCATCATTAGCATGTTCGAACAGCACAAATTACCTTCTTCAGGATGAGTTTTCTGTCTATCCGCACCAATAAGCAACAAAAACCAGCACAGACACCCAATTAAAGTCAATTCAAGCTTGACAAAACTTGGCTGGGATTTCCCAGAAAAACCCATTTATTTTTTTAAATTCACCACCAAACACCTTCAATGCTTAATTCACACCTGATAATAGTGATCAACAAAAATGAAATTCAAAATTAACCCAACGCTAAGAATTGGGAAAGCATATAAAAAGTCAAGGATTGAACTAAACCAAACACCTTGAGATAGCTGAAAGAAGAGAATTTCAAACCAAAAATGTAAAAGCCTAGTTAAATTTTAATTCATTTTTATTTCTCCTTTTCTCAACCACGTATCCACTCAATAAAATAAAAACGTAAATTCATTTTTTTTTTTTTTTCAAGTAATGGAGCTCAAAATTAAAAACAAAAGGTTGATAACAACTCACAATGAAAGTATCAAGCCAAACAAGTCTGAACTGTACGGATAAAATTATGAATATGAGATAAATACACTTACGGAATAATTACAGGAGATAGGAGTACCTGCAGGTTTTTTTGTATTTCTGGGTCGCCATTAAATTTATAATCGGAAATAAAATTGAAGGGATTAGTAAATGAACAGACAAGTGAATAAGGTGAGACAATAATCCACGTAGCAGCCGTCTTTTTCGAATATGACGTTTGGACTGAAATGTGATAATGATTGTACTGATAATCTTATGCATGGTTAGTAAATTACACAGTGGCTCCCAACGTTTGACCTCCTCGTTACTTGTAGCCATTAAACTTGAACCATCCATTTCATATCTACTTATTATTTACTACTAGGTGTAAGTAACGTGCAATGCACGTTTGCTTAGTTTATATTTAATAGTTTTGTTTAAGAATTAATTTGTTATTAATAAAGATGTAATTTTTTGGTTAATTAAATAATTAATGATGTAATGTTTATATAATTGATAAATAATTAAATAAAGTGTTTCTCGCTGTCATTTCCAACCAAAAATCACAAACAGAAAACTCAAGGTATGTTAAGGGGTAAGAAGATAAGTTTACTTATGCTTCATTTGATTCTCATTAATGTAGAATGAGAATGAAAAATATAGCCGTTATTGGACCCCACACAAGAGATAGAAATTCAAAATTGATAGATTGATGTGATTGATAACGGTCATATTTTTCATTTTTATGAGTTTTTAATGAGAAACAAACGGAGGCTTAAACTTTTTGTATGACTTAAGTCTTTACTCTTTTTTAAGTAATAATACAATTCATTTTATCGCTAAAGTATTATATGTATTACGATAATATATGTATATCATGTGTTAGACTTAGTATTGGTAAGTGACGGGTAAATTTTCGAGGACGAAAATATTTTAAGGGGGTGAGAATGTAATACCCCAAAAATTTTCATAAAATATAATTTAATTTTTATATACTATATTTTAATATTTTGAAAGTTAGGGACTAAATGATACATTTATCAAATTATATTTTATTTGTGTCAAATATTTAGATATTGATGGAGTTATCGTAAATATATGAATATTGGTCTAGTTGGATAAATCGTAATTAAATATATAAATCAGATTCGAGAAAAAGTCGATTCGGATAAGTTAGCTCCAAGATATTTTAGTTTGAAGGAATTATCAAAAGCTCATTTATTATTTAGAAAAAAAAAAATATCTCCTGTGATAAAAGAAGAGTTGTTTTTTGAGATGCTACTCCATGAAAGAAAAGATGGAAAGTAAGCAAAAGGAGTCATTTCAAAAGTTGCCAACTCATTTTCTATATCTGCTAGATTAGTCTCTAGAATTTGGTATGAAGGAAAATATTTTAGTACTACAAATAATGATGTACCAGATTTCTATTCTAAGCTATTGAACAGGAGATGTCGAAAGAAAGTCGAAATAGATTTCGAACAAATGAAGTGTATCCCTCTCCATCGTCGAACAAATATAAGATCTTTATCGAAGGCTTTGGATATATCAAAATCAACCGTACATAGGAGAGTCAAAGAATGACATATTCGAGCACATTCAAATTTGGTGAAACCATATTTATCGAGAACAAGAAAGCAAGGTTGGAATTTTCCCTATCAATGGTAGCTGAAGGTACCCTCGCATCTACACCTACTTTTGCTAACATGTATAATCAAATACATATTGATGAAAGTGGTTTTGTATGTCCAAAACATCACGGAAGTATTATCTCCACAAGGATGAAACGGAGCCCTTTTCGCACATGTAAAAGTAAAAGATTTATTACAAAGATAATGGTTTTGGTAATCTTTGCCCGTCTACAATTTGATGCTACTACAAATGAAGATTTCGACGGTAAAATTGGAATATGGCCATTTGTGTCTAATGAACTAGCCAAGCGGAATAGTAAGAATTGTGTAGCCGGGACTTTGGAGTACAAGTCTATTGTGTCGATAACTAAAAATGTGATCCGATCATGTGTAATTGAAAATTTGCTTCCTGCAATCAAACAGAAATGGCCATGTTCAAGTTCTAGGACCATCTTCATTCAACAAGATAATGCCAAGCCACATTTAGATGTTAATGATATCAATTTCATAGAAGTAGCGAGAAAGGATGGATTCGA
The DNA here is from genome assembly GCA_019097785.1 of Fraxinus excelsior. Classification (NCBI taxonomy): domain Eukaryota; kingdom Viridiplantae; phylum Streptophyta; class Magnoliopsida; order Lamiales; family Oleaceae; genus Fraxinus; species Fraxinus excelsior. The sequence continues at coordinate 18,140,498 of CM032643.1, read as the reverse complement.
TATTCGTTTATGTCGCCAACCTCTGAACAATCCCGATATGAATGTCTTAGACCTTGGTTTTTTTAGAGCCATTGATTCACTTCAACATCAAGAAGCTCCAACTACAATTGAAGACTTTGTTTTAGCAGTGGAGAATGCTTTTGAAAAATTTCCAACTGATGATTTGAACAACGTGTTTTTGACATTGCAATCATGCGTGATTGAGGTGATGAAAAAATCAGGGGGTAACAATTATAGGATTCCACATATGAACAAACAAAAATTAATAAGAAAAGGGCAACTACCGAATTGCATTCAGTTCGAGTCTGAAGTTGTAGTAATGGCAGAGGCAACTCTCAATTCAATCGGGGAAGTTTGCAGATTTGGCTTATGAGCCTCTATTTGGACCCATAATACCTTTTCGAATAGAGAACGATGAGATGGACCTAACCCACAGACTTTTGATTTTTGAAGAATATCATTTAAGTTGTGTTAATAGTTTCCCATTGATCAATCAATATACAAGAGGGAGCATTATTTATTTTACTATAGACCATCTGTGTGTAAAAAATTTGCTTTAAATTGATGTATCAAGCTTACTCAAAACTAGAAGTAAACGTACTGTTAAAAACATATGCCTATTTGGCAATGAACACATCCATAAGTTGGCATTGAATTGTTGTAAACATTGGTTATGCATAAGCCTCGTATAATTTGGGTATACTATTTCTTGATATTAGCATCGACTTTATCAACAAGAGCATCATTCTGGTCCTCATAGATTTTGGGTAGATAAATTTTGATCATCCAAGAAACAACACGTTGATATTCTTAATAAGCGAAAATATAACCATTTTCAGTCAGCGGAGCATTCAAATCAAGCAATGGTCTCGTCGCTTTCTTCGAATTGAGATCATTTCTTAAAATTGTTGTACATGTATCTTGTGGATGATTTTTAGATTTCGTCCTCATGGGTTAGAGAAATATTTTAGAGAATTACATTTGCAAATAATCTCATATGCAGAGAAATTAGGGTGGCAGTGTGTGTGAATGTGTTTTTAAAAATTTAGAGTGTGAAGACATAGACAGAGAATCACATAAGCATAGTTTTGTGAAGACAGTGAAAAAGTTGAAGAATCACAAGTAAAAGAAGAAGAAATGAGAGTTGTGTGTTAATGTTTTTTTTTTTTCATATTTCCAATAAGTGGCAAATGTGTGTTTATTTGGATGATTTCAAGAAGTAGACAAAGTAGGGAATATTGATTGTAACTAGGCAAATTAAATAAGAGTATATTAGTAAAAGAATAAAACAAAATATTCTCAATTAAAAAACTTGACTATATATTTGGAGAGAAAAAAAAAAAAGGAAACTCATCATATATAATTGGAATAGAGGGAGTAGTATTTTTGAAGAATGTGCAGTTTAAAAATAAGGAAAATTTTGAATTTACGTGTAATATTATTGTATTAAAGAATATATGATTGAAAATGAAAAAATAGAAAAAATGCAATAAATTAAAATAGAGCCCTAACATGAACTTAATTGGGAAAGCATATAAAAAGTCAAGGATTGAACTAAACCAAACACCTTGAGATAGCTGAAATAAGAGAATTTCAAGCCAAAACCGCAAAAGCGCAGTTAAATTTAAATTTATTTTTCTTTCTCTTTTTATCAATCACATATCCACTCAATAAAATAATATTAAATGTAAACTCAAAAATTATTATTTTTTTCAAATAATGGAGCTCAAAATTAAAAACAAAAGGGTGATAGCAACTCACAATGAAAGTAAACTAATAATAAACAAATATCAAGCCAAACAAGTCTGTATTGTACAGATAAAATTATGAATATGAGATAAATACGCTTATGGAATAATTACAGGAGACGGGAATACGTGCATGTTTTTTGTATTTGTGGGTCTCCATTAAATTTCTACTCGGGAATAAAATTGGGTTGATTGAGTCTACATTGAAGAGATAAGAAGATGAACATACATGTGAATATAGGTAAGCATAGTAGCGGCCATCTTTTTCAAATATGACGTTCGGACGACATGTTTTTTGTATTTCTGGGTCACCGTTAAATTTCTACTCGAGAATAAAATTGGGTTGACTGAGTCGCCATTTAAGGGATAAGAAGATGAACAGACAAGTGAATATAGGTAAGCCAATAATGCAAGTAGTAGCCATCTTTTTCAAATATGATGTTTGGACTGCAAGTTTTTTGTATTTCTGGGTCGCCATTAAATTTCTACTCGGGAAAAAAATTGGGTTGAATGAGTCACCATTGAAGGGATAAGAAGATGAACAGACAAGTGAATATATGTAAGCCAATAATGCAAGTAGTAGCCATCTTTTTCAAATATGACGTTTGGACCGCAGGTTTTTTGTATTTCTGGGTCGCCGTTAAATTTCTACTCGGGAAAAAAATTGGGTTGAATGAGTCGCCATTGAAGTGATGAGAAGATGAATAGACATGTAAATATAGGCAAGCCAATAATGCAAGTGGTAGCCATTTTTTTCAAATATGACGTTTGGACTGCAAGTTTTTTGTATTTCTGGGTCGCCGTTAAATTTCTACTCGGGAAAAAAATTGGGTTGAATGAGTCGCCATTGAAGTGATGAGAAGATGAATAGACATGTAAATATAGGCAAGCCAATAATGCAAGTGGTAGCCTTTTTTCAAATATGACGTTTGGACTGCAAGTTTTTTGTATTTCTGGGTTCGCCGTTAAATTTTCTACTCGGGAAAAAATTGGGTTGAATGAGTCGCCATTGAAGTGATGAGGAAGATGAATAGACATGTAATATAGGCAAGCCATAATGCAAGTGGTAGCCATTTTTTTCAAAAGTATGGACGTCTTGGACTGACAAGTTTTTTGTATTTTGCGGTCGCCGTTAAATTTTCTTACTCGGGAAAAAATATTGGGTTGAATGAGTGTCGCCTCATTGAAGTGATGGGAAGATGATTAGGACATGTAATAACGGCAAGCCAATAATTCAGTTGGTAGCCATTTTTTTCAAATATGACGTTTGGACGGCATTTTTTTGTATTTCTAGGTCGCCGTTAAATTTCTACTCGGGAATAAAATTGGGTTGACTGAGTCGCCATTGAAGGGATAAGAAGATGAACAGACAAGTGAATATATGTAAGCCAATAATGCAAGTAGCAGCCATCTTTTTCAAATATGACGTTTGGACCGCAGGTTTTTTGTATTTCTGGGTCGCCATTAAATTTCTACTCGGGAAAAAAATTGGGTTGAATGAGTCGCCATTGAAGTGATGAGAAGATGAATAGACATGTAAATATAGGCAAGCCAATAATGCAAGTGGTAGCCATTTTTTTCAAATATGACGTTTGGACTGCAAGTTTTTTGTATTTCTGGGTTGCCATTAAATTTCTACTCGGGAAAAAAATTGGGTTGAATGAGTCGCCATTGAAGTGATGAGAAGATGAATAGACATGTAAATATAGGCAAGCCAATAATGCAAGTGGTAGCCATTTTTTTCAAATATGACGTTTGGACTGCAAGTTTTTTGTATTTCTGGGTCGCCGTTAAATTTCTACTCGGGAAAAAAATTGGGTTGAATGAGTCGCCATTGAAGTGATGAGAAGATGAATAGACATGTAAATATAGGCAAGCCAATAATGCAAGTGGTAGCCATTTTTTTCAAATATGACGTTTGGACTGCAAGTTTTTTGTATTTCTGGGTCGCCATTAAATTTCTACTCGGGAAAAAAATTGGGTTGAATGAGTCGCCATTGAAGTGATGAGAAGATGAATAGACATGTAAATATAGGCAAGCCAATAATGCAAGTGGTAGCCATTTTTTTCAAATATGACGTTTGGACTGCAAGTTTTTTGTATTTCTGGGTCGCCGTTAAATTTCTACTCGGGAAAAAAATTGGGTTGAATGAGTCGCCATTGAAGTGATGAGAAGATGAATAGACATGTAAATATAGGCAAGCCAATAATGCAAGTGGTAGCCATTTTTTTCAAATATGACGTTTGGACTGTAAAATATTGGATTCATTACACAAAGATCATGCCATTAATGGCTTCCACATTTTTGTTTATTCAATTTGAAAAGAACTGCTAACCGCCATTGATGTTTAACAATGTGATCATTGTACTGATAATCTATACATGGTTACACTTGAGAAAGAGTAAATTGCACAGTGACTCCCAACGTTTGACCTCCTCGTTACTTGTAGCCATTAAACTTCAACCATCCATTTCATGTCCACTTATTACTTACTATTTAGTGCTACCATCGAAAATATGAAAATAACCATTAAATCTTCTGTTTGATGAGGATTAAAATCAAATTTTTAGCCCACGTTTGATAATTATTATTTGGGTAAAATGGAGCTTTGAATCGTGAGTTTGTAAAGAACGTATTGTTAAAAAAATATAGAAAAATTCTGAATTTATATGTAGAATATTTTATTTTGTGAATATGTAGTTGAAAATTATATGTAGAAAAAAAAAAGAATTTTAAAATAATAGTTGTCAAACAGAGGCTTAGTAGATTTTGATTTTTTTTAAAAAAATTAATGAAATGTATGACTAAAAAGTTTTAAATCTCATTAAATATGTTGTTAAAATTAATTGTTGATTTTAATTTTAATTAAAATTTTAATCCTTCATAATATGCGCATAGTGATGCCAAAATGGCACTATCAAGCTCATTGGCCCTCTATTTTTATGGTGATTAAATGCAAGGGTGGTAAAGGAAAGTTTCAATTCTCAATTTTTAATGCAAAAGCAACTGGACCTTTGGATCTGTCGTTAATAAAAAATTTGGAAATGAATTTTTAAAAACTTCGATGACTTAGAATAACGGACATGTCTTGTCAGGATTTTGAAAGAATAACATACATGTCTTGTCACGATTTTGAAAGAATAACATACATGTCTTGTCAGAATTTTGAAAGAATAACAGACATGTCTTGTCACGATTTTGAAAAGTTAAGAGTTATTTTTAAGATTAATCTCCAATGTATTATATGAATTGCTATTTAGGTGACATATAAAAAGAAAGGGTTTCGATTTATGTGATATTAATGTATAATGAATAGACGTTAATCAATTTTAATCTCCAATGAGTTCTCTTCGTATTCAAATTTCAAATTTGATGTGTATTTAATATGAGACCAACAAAATAATAAACGTGAGGGAGAAAAAAAAATAAAAAAATTAGAAAGATATATTGCATTAATATCTTCAGTGTGTGTATATTTTTCTTACCCCTTCTTCATGCATAGTCCAAGACATATTGCATTAAAAAGGAGCTTTACACACATTTTCCATTTTAACTTATGTGACAACTTTTTTAATGCAATGCATATTGTCAATGGACATTTTAAAAATTGATTTTAGACATGTTTGAATATTCTTTAAATTGCTTTGTATGATTAAAATATTTTTTAAGTTTAGCTCTTGTTTGGGCTCCATTTTAATGAATTTTTGGAATATTAATTTTTGAAGAATGTACGGTTTAAAAGTAAGGAAAATTTTGAATCTACTTGTAATATTATTTTATTGAAGAATATATGATTGAAAATGAAAATATAGAAAAAATGCAATAAATTAAAATAGAGCCCAAACATGGGCTTAATGTAGCTTTCTCATTAAGTTATTCTGCGAAAAATAAGCAGGAGAAGAAGCTAATCCAAATAGGTAAGGCATCTCTTTTGCCAAAAACGGAAGAAATAATATAAGCTATCCCAAACATGCTTGACATATATGTGTGCGCGTTGAAGTACATGATAAATTAAAACATTGTGTCATTATTAAAATTATTTTTTATGCCCAAGGTGAAATGAGCGAATATCTACTCACAATTGTGTAATTTTTACTTTTATAGGCCAAAATCTCCTAATTGAAGAAGAACAAGGCAAAAGGAAAGGAAAAATAACTAAAAGTGTATAAAAGCATAAATCTAGGGACTAAAGGGTAAAGTATTGAAAGTTGAAGGACTTTGGATGCATTTATCAAGGGCCAAAATGTGCAAAATAAAAGTTGGGAGACCTAATGCACAATCAGTGGAGAACTCGAGCTATAAAATGAAAAAAGCTAAAATCTCGTGCATGTAGGGGACAAACCTATGTGCACGGGGGCTACTTCAGCCAAAGAGTAGTATGCCCGTTGGCTGTGTGTCACGTGCGCCAGTTTATGGAGGGCAAAAATTCTGTCCCATTTTTGTAATTTTTGAAAGTTTTGGGGGCTTTTGGGTAATTTCTTGGGTACGATTTTAGGTCAATTATAAACCAAATTTTAGCCATTAGGATGAGAAAAAGCAAGAAAAGTGGAAAGATTTTGAGAAAAAATCAAGATCAAGTTCATTTTCATTTCAAGAATTCAACCGAGAGATGGGTTCTATCTTTTGTCTTATATTTTGTTCTTTAATGTTAAAGTACTTACTTTTATGTGTATTTATTATTGTATTTAATATTTTTCATTTATTTGGTCAATAAATAATTTTGTTGAGTGATTTGTGCAATTTTCGAGATAATAGTATACATTTTAGATCAAATAGTAAATAATATGGTTCTTGTAGGAAATAGATATACACTCCTAAACCTAGATGGCCCATTGAAGTATTTTCATAAAGATTTAATACTATTGATTTGGTTTTAATCAACATGAAGATATAGTATGTTAAACCAATTGATTATGGTTAATTTCGCTCAAGAGAGATAATTAGTTAAAATAAGAAAATTGAGGCTAGCATACTAGATGATTAATTTGTTGACTTGCATGTGGAGAATTTAATTAGGCGATGGTTGAGTAAAATCATGAATCCCGAATATTTATCTTTAGGGTGGATTCAGTACCCGACGAACTGCCACAACCGCCCATGCTGGATTTGTCGAAAAAGAAAGGAGTATAAGGCTTTGACAATTTACCAAAGTTAAACAAATGGTTGTGTAGCTCATATGGTAGAGCGATAACTTTGCACACGAAAGGGACAGGGTTCGACCTTACAATGACTCAGTAGTTGAACTGCTGACCCGATAATTTGTCAAATGAACGATCGGGTTAGGTATGATAACTATGCTTAATATATACTTTTATTGTTAGGTTTATCAATTTATTATGTAAAATTTAAATTTGGACAATCTATGTAGTGTTATTTATTCTTATAAGAGTTTGAAAAGCATTTTTTTTAAAAAAATTAGTTCTAAAAATCATTGTTATAAAGGCTTTGCATAAAACTTCGCCTAAATTCGGAACTTGTATTTACCGTTTAATCATGATTTACGTATAAGTTTTATCTTATCTCGCTTAAATTCGTAAAAACTTGAAACTTAATCATATGTATATGATTCAAAAATATATTTTTTTCTTGTTATTTTGGATTGTATCGGATTATATTTTCATGTGTATGACTTTTACATTTATATTGGTTGAATTTTTTTTAATGTTATCTAATTAAATATTAATAAATAATCTCGCTATTGTGACCGTCAACGGTTAACGAACCGTCCTAGCTTACTTGACTTTCTGTATCCAACCCTATCTATCTTCCTTTTTTTTATATTCGTTATTTTTGTTATTTTATAGAGTTTTTAGTATTTTTATTATGTTCAAACTCCCAAAATTTATTGTGTGTTTTCGTTGTTAGAATTAATTTAACTATTATGCAATTGAGTAATTATGTATGAACTCTTCGGTTTACTTTATTACTTGTACGCGATCCATGCGTTTGCGGTGTATGTTTTTAGCGAACACAAGATATGTGATTTTTAGTTCAATACTTCAATTTATGCTTCGACAAATTTAATTGCCAGTTGACATTTATTGTTTCCACAAGGATAATTGGAATATGAGATTCCTTATTTGATCCTCATTAAGATTATAATTCATTTTTCTCTCTCTTTTCGCATCAACCACGCATTCTCTAATAAAATAATATTATGCGTAACGCTAAAACATTTTGTTTTTGTTTTTGTTTAACAACACATTTAAAAAAAACAAAACTATTCCAACCAGTAAAATCTCAAATAATGGGAGCCAAACAGAGGCTCTTTTTTAACTTTTATTTTGTCAATCTGATGAGTGTTCTACACTCATGATATTTATGTCACTAAATGCATTATTTTGTTACCCTTGAGAGAGTTTTAGGACGTTTTGATGTTGTGATATAAATTGATGAAATTGAAGGAAATAAGCAAAACTTGGCAAATTGGAGAAATGAGCTAAATTGTAAGAGATCCAAAGTTCGAGGATTAAGGTGCAAATACTCCAAAGTTATGTCGGACCACACAATGAAGATTTGAGAGTGTTTGGAGATAATTGGATGAAGAAAGAAGTCAAAGGGATCAAATATAGTCAAAGTATGTTAACATATCAATTTTCAACCGAAAAAGTTACGCTCCAGATTTGTAGTTTCATATGGAGACTCATTTTTGACATAGTAAATGTTTGAATTGGAAAATAACATCTGAAGAGCAGTTGTCTCCCTCTGAATTCTTTTTCCAATGCATCTTGAATCACCTTAATCGGACAACGGACGAAAAAGTTATGATCAAAATAGTGAAAGACATGCAGAGTAGAAACGAGGACAGCAAGGCTGGCGTCCTAGGCGTCACGACGTCGGCTGCGAGAAGGGAGAAAAACAACGAAGGATGGAGTCGCGACACTAACCTTGGACGTCGCGACATCAGCTGAAGCAAAAGTCGCGACGTCGGTTACCGGGTAAAAGGAAATTTTGATTTTTTTAAAGGAATCCGGTCCAATCCACCTCCAACTCGTCTTGCAAACTTGGGAAACTATAAATACACTTTGGGAAGACCTAAAAGGGAATCTTGGACGGCTAGAAGAGGCAAGGAAGCACAAGGCAAAATTCTTGAAGAACTTCATAGAAGAAAGGACAATTGACATATATTGGAGAAGGAATCAAGCGGCGACAATCGATTTTTCTGAACTCTTGTCTTTTCATTCATGTTTTTATGTTAAACTCCATGTTGTCAATTATATTTATCTTGAACTAATACTTTAGATCTAGGGTTTGATGTAATCGACTTGAGACATGTTTTAATTCCTAATTATCTAGTTCTTTTGGATTTTTCTATCAAATTATTTATGTTGTTTGGGTTTAATGCTTTCAATTACTTGATCACTAGTTGAATGAATTGATGCGTGAATTTCGGCACTCGAGAGAAGGAAATTTAAGCGTGATCATAAAACAATATAACCTAAATTTCGTGGATTTCGAGAAAAAGTACGGATTTTTTAGGCTTGTTTGAGTTAAGAACCGCGTGCATTATAATTTCTATGTATTTAATTTGGAATAGAGATATTGAAATTAAATCGTAGAAATAAATTCTAGCCGGTACTCGAGAGAGGGGATAAGATTAAATTCGGGTTCTTGCCTATATATTAAGAGTCTGATTGAGTTAGTAATTTTAGGTTGAAAAACATTGTCGAAAGTGCGATGAAATCATTCCCTAGTATTTTATAATCTGATAACTTCGTTGAATTTTGCATTTGTTTAATTGCCAATTTTAGTTTATCATTATTAGATAAAAATCACAACATCATCCCATTTTGCTTGTCCAGATAAAGTGGAAACTGCATAATTATAGTACTCAGTAGATATCAACATCAATCCCTGTGGGTTAATACCCTTAATGGTCACTGAACTTTGTCGAAAGTTCCCCAGGGGTCACCGAACTTCAAAAATCCCCTAATCAGTCACTGAACTTTGCCAATTGGTCTCCCATCCATCACAGACCTAACTCCGTTAGTAATTGTGATGGGTGGGAGATAGGGATGTCAACGAGCCGAGCCGAGCCCGAGCTGGCTCGATTTTTTTTTTTGTGGCACCTTATAGGTTTATGTCTGATAACATGTTAGATTTATAAATGAGTAACTATCTATTATAACAAAGTAAGAAATCTTTTTAATGATCGATTTAAATTTTCTTACAAATTTTAGTAACCATTGATGAAATTAGCTCAATTTTTAAATGTAATTAAGTAATATATATCACTAATAATTTCACTTAATATAGAATAATAAACATTTGTGTAAATAAAAAAATGCATACTTTAAATATTTAGGTACTTAGAGTTTTAGAGAAATGAAAACAGTAATAAACTAATAATACAATAAATATTAAACAAACAAATATCACTCATTTTTCAAAATCTATGTGATACATTATGAGATAAATTTGTCACTTATAATTAGTTTATTAGTTTCATGATGAGTGAAATAAGTTGGCAAATTTTGATTTTTTTTTTTTCGGGCCGGCCCGAGCCCGAGCCGAGCCGAGCTGTGCGAGCCGCCGAGTTTTTTTGTCATCCCTAGTGGGAGACCAATTGCCAAAATTGAGTGATTGATTAGGGGATTTTTGAAGTTCGGTGACCATTGGGGAACTTTTGACAAAGTTCAGTGACCATTGAGGGTATTGACAAAAAATTGACTTTTTTTTTTTTTCAATCAAGCCTTATCTACATTATTATAAACAGGGCATAAAAGGACAAACAAGACCTTGTTACAAACTATAAATAACATATTTTATGAAAAAGAAAAAAATGGAAAATCCTCAATTACAAAAAATGTTTGACAGATTTTTACTCACATTGACGTAACGAAATGTGATTTGCCTATTTTGTTTTTGTTTTTGTTTTTTTATCATTCAATGAATGCATGTAAATATTTTCTATCAAATTTGTCTATACTTATAGCATGATTGAAAAAAAAAACATGTCATCTTATGATCACTTGACAATGGCACACCAAAGCCACCAGATCAAATAGCTATTCTAGAATCTCCACAATTCGCGACCACCACTCCTTCACCCCCACCAAAAGCAGAAGCGTTGTCGACCTTACAATTGTCTCCTATACCTTCAAAGCACCCTCCACCACATCATCCCCCATCTTATCCTTCCCCAAAACTTCATCCATACTTTTGAAGCATCTTGGATTCCCACCATCACTTTCTCCCAATTATTTGTTATATAATAAGCTAATTTAATTATAATTGAACTCTTTAAACTTAGTTATATGTGTATGTGAAATAAAATATCTAATTTGATAATGAGTTATTTGTGTATCATCAATATGAATAAAATAAATATGTAATTGTTGTAAAGTCTTAGACTAAATTTGAATAATTGAACATTGGGATTGGATTGGGAATAAAGTTAGTTGGGCTAAGATTAGTTTTTGGACTAGACTAAATTTCTATTCTTTTTTATTTTCACCATGAATTTAAGCCAAGTTTTCCATTTTTTACAAGGTTAATACCCTCAATGGTCACTGAACTTTGTCGAAAGTTCTCCAGGGGTCACTGAACTTCAAAAATTCCCTAATCAGTCACTCAACTTTGCCAATTGGTCTCACATCCATCACAATTACTAACGGAGTTAGGTCGGTGATGGATGTGAGACCAATTGGCAAAGTTGAGTGACTGATTAGGGGATTTTTGAAGTTCAGTGACCCCTGGGGAACTTTTGACAAAGTTCAATGACCATTGATGGTATTAACCCCAATCACTGTGGGTTCGACACTTTAATTTCATCACTATATTACAAAACTTGACACTGTACACTTGCGGTATAAATTCACGTTATAGAACACGCGTAACACAATCTTATGTTCTAGTCTTGTCGGGAATTAATATAGTAATATGATAAAATTTTACCTTTGGGTTTTATGTAGAATTGGCTAGTATATAGGATTGATTGTATGATTAAATTGGTTCAGTCTATATTTCAACTTTATATCAAAGCAAGTTTGATCCGACTTAGATTAAACTTGAAATTGCTTTCATTCTCCGATGAATGGCCCAAATCTCACTTTTTTTAAGGACAAAAAAAAAAGAAATTGAAATTAAAGAAACTCAAGCTGAACCTTAACCTCTTCTAGTGACACTACGACCTCTGCTAACCACCGACCTAAACCCCATGCACTGTTGTTGTTTGTGACCAAGGCAACTTTTCGCGACCTAAACTCGACTCATGTTCACGACCCAAACTTAGGCCTCAATCAACCTTTGGTGACCTTTTCGTGAGTAAGTGTGTGAGGCCTATTGTATATTGTTCAAAATTAATAAAATGAAAATGGAAGAAGGAAAAAAAAAATGAACCACGCGGCCGCATCGTACAAACTTTCGACCGTTTTGTAGCCAGTTTTTGTCCTTTTGGAATTTAAATTTGGTGACTTTTGGAGAGTTTCTTGCACCACTTCATATAACATTGTTTCTAGGTTATAAATAAGTGGTTTGTGATGAACTTAAACAATTATAAATCATACAAAAACTATAGCTCCAAATTTTGAGAGAGAATTTCATTCCAAATATACATATTTTCCTTTTCATATTCAAAGTTCTTTTGTGTTCTTGAGTTTTCAAGGATCATACTTAATTGCTTGAGTATTAATTCTTGCAAGGCTTGTTTAAATCTTGCAAACCACTTGCCATCAACCCTTCAAGCATTAAATCATTCCTAGATGGACAAATATTTTGAGGACAACAGTATCGTGATCAAGTCTTTAGTTGAATTTATCAAGTTTGATCTCTTGCCTTCAAGTTCGTGAGTTGTTGCTGCAACATTGGTTCATTTATTCTTCAACTCCGGTGTTTTCTCCATTATTCTACAACAATCTCAAACAATATTTCATAAATGGAGAACGAAAGCACGATGGCTACAATCAAATTGAAGAGCCAAGACCTTGGACGGTTGGATCGCTTTGATGGTACAAATTTCACAAGATGGCAAGACAAATTGAAGTTTCTACTTACAACATTGAAAATATTCTACATACTTGATCCGAAATTGGCATCATTACCGGAACCTATAAATGGAAACACCGATGCGGTAAGGGCTGAAAGACAAAAATGTCAAGAAGATGAACTTATATGTTGCGGTCATATTCTAAATGCTTTATCAGACCGACTATATGATCTCTACACCAACACTTCATCGGCAAAGGAAATCTGGAATGCTTTGGAGAATAAATACAAAGCCGAAGAAGGGGGAACAAAGAAATTTCTAATTTCAAGGTATTTTGATTTCAAGTTTCTTGAGAATATTCCCATGCTTCCCCAAATCCATGAATTTCAAGTACTTGTGAACAATTTGAAGACGGTAAAGATTGATATTCCAGAAACTTTCCAAGTGGGGGCTATAATTGCTAAACTTCCCGGAACTTAGAAATGATACCGGAAGAAAATCATGCATAGTTTCGAAAACTACTTTTTGGAACAATTGCAAAAACATCTTCGAATTGAAGAGGAATCGAGGGCAAGAGATAAGTATGATAATTTTTATGAAGACACATCTAAAGCCAATGTCGTGGAGAAGCCCGAGCCGTCTACTAAAACCAACAAGAGAAAGCCTTCAAGGAACTTCAACAATTCCAAGAAGAAGACCAAAGGTAGTTGTTTTGTATGTGGAAAATCTGGACATTATGCAAAGGAATGTCAACACTGAAAAAAGAACAACACCGAAGGAAAAGTGAACTCCATCGTAGAAGACAATATTGTGTCCACCGTTAGTGAAATCAACACAATCAAGGGAAAGGTTCCCGGGTGGTAGTATGATACATGTACAACTGTACATGTATCATATGATAAGTCATTATTCAAGACTTATTTCGAAATCGATGGAGAACAAGAGATTCAAATAGGTAACGAGGTCAGATCCAAGGTATATGGAAAGGGAAACGTGGATATCATCTTCACTTCTGGCAAGACAGTTACCTTAACCAATGTATTACATGTTCCTGATATGAATAGGAGCTTAGTTAGTAGAAATCTCTTAGAAAAATCGGGCATAAAATGTGTTTATGAATCCGGTAAATTTGTACTATCCCTAAATGAAAAATTTGTTGGTAAAGGCTATTCTAGTAAAGGAATTGTCAAACTTTGTACTATTGACAAGTCTTTAAATAATAAAGTTGATTTTGCTTATATTGTTGTTGATTCATTTTCATTATGGCATGCTAGATTAGGTCACATAGGTAAAAATACTATAAAAAGTATGTTAAAATGTGACATGATTTCATATAATGAAAATGATTTTTATAAATGTAAGACATGTATTGAATCTAAAATGATTAAAAAGCCTTATCAAAGTGTTAATAGGACTTCTAATATATTAGAATTGATTCATACCGATATATGTGAACTAAATGGAATGTTGACTAGAGGTGGTAATAGATATTTTATTACTTTTATTGATGACTACTCTACATATACATATTTTTATTTGATCAAGCATAAACATGAAACTTTTGATATATTTAAAGCATATAAAAATGAAGTAGAAAATCACCTAAGTAAGAAAATAAAAACTCTAAGAAGTAATAGAGGAGGTGAGTATTTTTCTAGTGATTTTAATTCATTTTGTGAACAACATGGCATAATTTATCAATGTTCTGCACCTAGGATACTTGAACAAAATGGTTTGGCTGAAAGAAAAAATAGAACTTTAGTTGATATGATTAATGCTATGTTAATGTATGCTAAGTTGCCATTTAATTTATAGGGTGAAGCATTGTTGAGTGCGTGTAAGATATTAAATAGGGTTTCTTCTAAAAATACTAAGGTTTCACCTTACGAATTGTGGAAAGGAAGAAAATCAAACATTGGTTATTTCAAAGTGTGGGGGTATCTTGTTTATTGTAAGAACACGAATCCTAACCGGACCAAGTTGGGTCCAAGAGGCATTAAATATGCTTTTGTAGGATATGCTAACAATAGCAAATCTTACAGGTTATTGAACTTAGAAACCAATGTGATTATCGAATCAAAAGATGTAGAGTTCTTGAGGATTCATTATCTTCAGATAATGAATTGAGGGAAATTCACAATGATATCCCTAGCTAAAGTGGAACACGAGATGAAACATCTTCTAAAGATGTTAATAAATCTAGGATTGTGAAGTCCTTGGGATCGGATGAGATTGATTCTCAACGTATTTCTTTTTACTTGGTAAAAGGAAATTGAGTGAATGTTGTAAGAACAATTCCTTTTGTTCTACAAGTGGAAACTGACCCTAAAACTTATAAAGAAGCTATGGCTTCACGTGATAACATCTTTTGGAAAGACGCCATTAAGGACGAAATAGATTCAATAATGTCAAAAATAGTGGATGTTATTATTTAAGTTAATCACACTATATAGAGAGTGTGATAGATAAGTTCAAACATTTGAATATAAAAGATTGTAGTACCACATTTGATCCAAGTTCAAAGCTGATAAAAAATGATGGAAGAGAAATTGCTCAACTGGAATACGCAAGTGCCATTGGGAGTCTCATGTATGTTGTTCAATGCAAGAGACCAGATATAACATTTACAATTAGTAAACTTAGTAGGTTTACTAGTAATCCGAGCAATAACCATTGGAAGGCCATTGGAAGAGTTTTTGGATATTTGAAGAAAATCAAGAATTTAGGTCTACAATATACTAAATTCCCGGCTGTATTGGAAGGATTTACCGATGCTAGTTGGATATCTAGTACGGGTGAAAGTAAATCCACTTCAGGTTGGGTGTTTACACTTGGTAGTGGGGCTGTTTCTTGGAAATCAAAGAAACAAACATGCATAACACACTCAACTATGAATCCGAATTTTTTACACTATCGAAAATTGGGAAAGAGGCTGAGTGGATTAAGGATCTCTTATATGAGATACCTTTGGGACCGAAGATAACATCTTCTATACCTATCATGTGTGATAGTCAAGCCACGTTAGCAAAATCATACAATGAAGTATATAATGGAAAGTCTAGACATATGAGTCTAAGACACGATTACATAAAGAAATTAATCAAGAGTGGAATAATTTCCCTAAATTATGTACAATCAATTGAAAACTTGGCAGATCCTTTAACTAAACCTCTAAATAGAGATTTAGTAAATTCTACTATGAGTAGGATGGGTTGAGACTCTTGAACTAAAAAGGTCTACCAATGATGGCAACCATACCCATCTTTACCTAAAAAGTATTTCACGGGTTCAAAGGGTAATAACAAGTCATTCGATATGTAGATAGTTCAATATTATTGATATCTGCAATAACCCTATTCTAGTTATAATGCTGGTTGTTACTTAAGTGAGGGATGAGTTTTCAACCTTAATGAAGTTCGGTATTAATTACAAGTATCTTAAAAGTAACATGATACTGAAAGAACTTCACCTAAATAAATCTCGAGGTGGTGCCGCCTCAATAGAGAGTTAGAGTTTCTCTTTTAAAAGTTTATTAAAAAAAGGATTAGCGCAAGGCCATAATAGTGCTAAGCAAGTTTGAGAAACTTGAGAACATGTGATACTCATGTGTGTGTTCTAACTTGTATTGTCATATGGAACAAATGGTTCAAAGCTTCATGATACATTTGATTCCAACTTTACTTTGTTTAAATTACACTATGGTTAGATTCAAATCGAAATATATCTAATCCTTATGCATTAATATCGGATAATTTTGAATATGAGATTTTATTCAATATTGAACAAGTGGGAGATTGTTGTATATTGTTCAAAATTAATAAAATGAAAATGGAAGAAGGAGAAAGAATTTGGAATGAAGAAAAAAAAATGAATCATGTGGTCGCATGGTTCATTGTGCCATGCGGCTGAATGATACAAATTCTCGATCGTTTTGTAGCCTTTTTTGCCTATCGAGAATTTAAATTTGGTGGCTTTTGGAGAGTTATTTGTACCACTTCATATAGCATTGTTTCTATGCTATTAATAAATGGTTTGTGATCAACTTAAACAATTAGAAATCATACAAAAACTATAGCCCCAAATTTTGAGAGAGAATTTCAATCCAAATATACATATTTTCCTTCTCATATTCAAAGTTCTTTTATGTTCTTGAGTTTTCAAGGATTATATTTAGTTGCTTGAGTATTAATCATTGCAAGGCTTGTTTAAATCATGCAAACCATATGCCATCAATCCCTCAAGCATTAAATCATTCCTAGAGGGGGCAAATATTGTTTGAGGACAACGGTATCATGACCAAGTCTTTGGTGGAATTTATCAAGTTTGATTTATTGTCTTCAAGTTCGTGAATTGTTGCTGCAACCTTGGTTCGTTTATTATTCAACTCCGGTGTTTTCTCCATTATTCTACAACAAGGCCTAAGTAAAACTTTGTCTTGCGTACAACTCACTTGGTACATAAGCCAAAATTTCTTTTCCATTTGTCCACTATTTTAGTACCATAAAATTGTTGGGCGATCCTTCCTCTTGATCAACATAGCATTCTTGTAATCCTAGATTGTTGAGCATGAGATCTCTTGTCACGAAAATTGTTGGATCTTCTACTACTTCTAATTTTATTGGTGGTTCTCAAAAATCTTATTGTGGTGGTTGTTCTCCATTTCTCCAAAAAAATTGAAGTCGTGACCCTTGGATAATTATTCTCCATGCCGCGGACCATTTCCTTTGGTCGATTCAACCCTATGGTACACTTAGGATTTTATACGATCATTTATAATATTGTACGATCAATCCGCCATCTAGTACTCCCTAAGGTTCGACATATCAAACCTCTTTATCTTTCTATTGTTTGCTACTAGTTCATAACACCTCTCTATCTTATGTTGTTGTGCAAAGTGAAATCGAAATGATTTATTTTTTGAATGAATTGTACAAACCTATTACATTCTATTCATAGTACAATAATAAAGATAAAAAAAGGAAAAATAATCTCCTAATTTAGGAGACAAGAAATTAGCCTAACAATCAACCTAAAATGAAGGTTGAAGTCTCTTAATGAATTGGAAGATGAAAAGATGAAGCTCTCAAGTTCTCTCTATGTTTTAATCTTAATATTTACGTTATGTGGCATTCTAGTATTTATACGATAGAGTTAGGGTTGAATGGGTCGGATAAAAAGCCTTGAAATTGCGATTAAAAATTTCCTGGCTAACCCTGTCGCTCGAGCGAAAGCTCAGTGACAGTCGAGCAGTAGTGTGTCGCTCGAGCGACGTCCCGACGACAAGCGAACAACCTAGTTTTTGTTTCTGATGCTCGAGCTAAGTCTTGGCAACAATCTAGCGAAATTTCGACGCCGTTTTTCCTTCTTTTCCATTCTCAAATCCTAAACCTAAATAACACAATTTTTACTATTTGCAACTAACTCCTAGACTTTTACAATTTTAGTCCATTTTATTTACACACTTGTCAATTACATCAAATGCCTAACAAGAATTAATCAGAATATCTACTAATAGCATAAACACATGCACAAAAAATATAAGCTTAGAAATAGAAATTCACCATCACAGTAGGTTTCGCCTGTTTTTCATAAGCTAGATTAAAATGCAACATTTTTTCAAAAAATAAATAAACAAACACATGAATGAATTATACAAAGAGTAATTCACAAAAAGCGCCCTCATCATTTGCGCTCATTGCACAAATCATCTCTATTGTTTCAAATTTGATATTTACACTCTCATTTCAATATTTTCTTATAGAATTGATCATTTCTCTCATTTGTCAATTCCTTTTGTCAAATGTGGGTATTTAGTGCAAAATGTCCCTATCATTTGCTTTCATTGCGCAAAACATCCATTAAAAAGCAAGTCAAAGTCGGTCGAGTATCCATTTTGGGCTAGCTTGGGGCATGAGCCGAAGCTCGGCTCGTGGTGGATGAGCCAAGAGCTCACACGAGCCATGCTCGTGTGGGTAAGGTGGTGTAATGTCGTAGACACCCAAAAATAGTCATTAAACCTCTAAAACTGATGTAGTAATGAAAGTAAGGGTCGATCCCACGAAAAGTATGCAATTCAACAATTTATGCTTCGTATAATGATTGGGGAGTTTTGTTTATAATGAACTCAATCTTATAACAAATAACAATGTAAATTAACGAGTTGTATTAAATCAATGAAACGAGTCTTGATTAAAGTCAACTTCCACCATTAGAGATTTATAACTATTCATCAATCCACAAAGAATAATCAATTCACATTCACAATATTCATCGTCGGAATAAATTCATATTTCTCCTTAATTTTAGTTAATCAGAAACCAACATTCTAATTAACCATAATTATCAAATAATCTTAGACCAGCGTTAAACATTCAATTTAATAATAGCTTTAAACAATAGAGAAATCGATGAACTAGATAATACAAACACCATCGGTTGCATTCAATCTATTTAAACATTCTTCTTAAGATTCAATAACTTCTATCGCAGAAAATTATCAAATCCTAGTGTTTACAAGTTAAATGATTCAAATAATTACGAATTTGAGATTTAACTTAGCTATAGATTGCAATATATGAAAAAACTAATAGATCTCTTAGCAATCAAACATGACAATCATAAAATTATGCATAGAAGAATATTCAATACTAAAAATATAAATTAAACAATGAAAATAGGTGGATCTCACAGTTAAAATGTTTTTCAAGGCTTTGATATCCTTCAATCAAGTACCAAGAGTTAGTTACACATGATAGATCTAAGAAAAATAGAGAGAAAATAGGTTGGAGGCGTTCAGATCTTTTTTTTTTTTTTTTTTGTGTTCTGGGGTTGATAAATATCAAAGGAACTTGTTTTCATAAGTAGTGGAACAGAATTAGGAAACCAGAAAATAGCGTCAATAGTTACTACCATGCGATCAAAAGGTTATAAACCATGCAAGGCATGGTTATGCAGTTTCGAGCCTCCCAATTCTCGGTAAAAGAGTGGGCGATTGCAAGGTATTGTTCCATGCGATCGCATGGCTTTGTCATTTTTTTCGCCGGACAGCTTTCAGTACTTTAACCATAATTTTCTCTACCGATATCCAATTGAAGTGATTCAAGATGAGTTAGAAAGATAACTCAAAGGGCTAAAACTTTACTTCAGAAACATCTTCGAATTAGATCGTTTTACATGTCCAAAATTGGTCTCAATATGAGGCTAAAAATTGATGTAAACTTTTCAGTTTGAAAGTTGATATGTGATAATGTCTTGGCTATATTTCATCCATTTGACTTCTTTCTGCATCCAATTGGCCTCTAACACTCTCAAGTCTTCATCACGATGTTCGATACAACTTTTAAATATTTACACTTTGGTTCTCGAACTTTCGCTTTCTTTCATTTTGATCATTTTCTCTTTATTTCTTCCAAATTACGCCATATCCATCGAATTGCCACCTAAACCAAAATATGAGAATACTAAGTACATTTAGGCATAAAATAGTCATATGAGTGCATTAAATAAAGATGTAAAATGTGTATTTTACATTCCTATCATAAGGGCCAAGCCGAGTCATTGTCACCCCTACCCCGAATGCGGTGAAGAGTACCCGTTTAGGTAAATGAGGCAAAAGCGGGACGAATGTCATTTCCCTATTGGAAAAATAGTCACGTACTTCTACTCGCTCTGTTTAAATATAATTTCAAATTAGGTTTTTATCAAGTAAAAAAGAAATTTTTTATCATTTTTAAAGAAAATATGAGTTGTTATTAAAAAATGGAAAAAAGTAATAATATCCACTAACTAAAGATATAAAACAAAAAAATAAATAAGGCAGGGGACTTGTCCAGTCTGCCCCGTCCCGCTTTAAGTGGGTATGAGGATGTGACAATGTAATAAAAATATCTGATGGGACGGGAGATGGGAATGGCCAACTCGTTCATCCCTAGTTTGGATTAAAATCTTGAATGAACTCTCTAATGAAAGAAGAAATCTCATCTTCAGATTTGGTGACGGTGGAGAGTAGATGATGGGTGTAGGGGTTAATTGGGAAGATGAAATGTGATTCTTTTGTTAGTATATTTTAAATTGTTTTACGTGAAACTCGTTAGTAATAAAAAAAATTGAAATTGTAGTTGTAATAATTTCTTTCTTCCCTATTCGTTGATTTAAAGAGAAGAGTAAATTAGTGATTATACGATACTTTAGTAGAGAAAATAGATGGTAATGACTTTATTTTCAATGAAAACAAATGATATGGACATTTTGCACAATTTAGTCAAATGATAGGAACATTTTACATCAATTACCCATATTTGACAGAAGGAACTGGTAGAAGGGGGCCAGAAAGTACCAACCTTGAGAAGGTTGAAATGAAGATACAATTACCAAATTGAAACGATAGAGAATAGTTGTACAATGAGTACTGTTATGACTCATAACTAGGAATTGCCACGTGGCATCGTAACCAAGCTGTGGGACCAGATAGAAATAAACCAGGAAGCCCTTTTACTATGAATCGAGGCCCAAGCTATTCCGAGGCCCATTATCCGAGGCCATGAGCTTGACTGAAGCCCAACCTATTCTGAGGCTCTTCAATAGCCAGTAACGACCCATGTGCAGAAATTTGTTCATGATGAAGATCTTTGTTTGAATGATTGATGTGACATTTGTGTAAAGTATATTTGTGTTTTGTCTTGTCAATTAAGAGCATCCAATGCCTTGTAAGGCTAGGAAGTCAACTTGATGTCTTGGCCAAGGAGATGAGACCAAGTGTAATTTGATCCAAAGATTACTATTTCACTTGTAACACTATAAATACTCCAACCATGTAACATGTAAAGGCTAATGAAACTCTGACTACCTGAAGATATACAATTCTCTCATATTAGAACTTTGAATACAAGGAAACCATACAATTTGCTCTCATATATATTTGCCACTAAAAATCTCATTATTATCGATTGGTGATTATAAGACATTCGTGTCCTAAAAATCTTGTCGAAACCCGAATGGAAGCGTCTCGTGTCGTTGAGTCCTTCCACGTTCAAACTTCGGAGTGATCTTGACCGTAGATCTACATTAACGTGTTGGATTTGGCTTAGGTATGAATGAGTAGGCCCGGCATCTGTTGAGTTCGTTTTTTGAGGTTAATAGATTGGCACCATCTGTGGGAACCCACACTATAACCACGAACAATCCTGTAGGAAAAGCTTTCTGGGAAAATTGTTTGGGCATCTCCCTTGAAAAATGATTTGTTCTTGAGAAAAGAATAAGATGAAGCCCCCAGAGTTGGAAAATATTCGAGTTTTAGGCGTAAAAAGAGATGAGTTTAGAAGAGGACACCCCTCTAAGGCGCGAAAAGGAAACTGATGATAAAGCCATAACAACAGCGGCTTTGTACCGACCCCACCACCACCATAGACGGGGTGGAAGGAGGTTGGCAACCCAGCTTACTAGAGAAATGGCAACTATGGAAGTCAACATGTGGAGCATTGCCAACCAAAACTTTGTGATGCAAGAGATATTGATGCAAATGCAAGGTCAGGGAGGCCACCCAATTCCTCCCTATGCCCCCAGGAGCAGTACCAATAAGAAGAGGTGCAAAGCCAAAGAGCTCATCCTCCCAGGCATGCTAGTGGGGTAAGCCATATGGAATGGAAAGTGGGAGTTGATATCTCTTCCAACTACACTTCTGGCTGACCTACCGAGACGCCATTCGACATGGAGAGTAACTTTCCTCTAGAATATGAACCAGAACATAGGCCTTAGAGGTCTACCAACGTATTTGACATGTTGAGCCCAGCTGAACCGAGGCATAGACAGCTTAATAAAATACCAGTGCCTAGGAACGGTCATAGCCACCACCTCATGAGACTTGGCAACTGGAGGAAAGATAAGAATATGCCCCCCAAGTTGTCCCGCCTCGGAATGAGCGTCAAAGGAAGGACAGGGAGACAAGTAACGAAGCAGGACCTTCTGCTCCATCACCCAGGTATAAGGCCGAAGCTAATTATGATTCAGATAGCCCCCAGAGGTCTAGTGACTTGGATGATGATGATGACAACCAACCTTTTTAATAAGAATTGAGGAATGCCCAGGTACCAAGCCACTATATGATGCCCAAGATACCAAAATATGATGGGACAGACGACCCGACTAAACATTTGAATAGTTACAAGACACACATGAGACTGAGAGGTACCACCCTATCTATGAAATGTAGAGCATTCAACTTAACTTTTAGTGGAGCATCTGAAATTTAGTATAGCAGGCTACCACCGGGTGCATCCGAAGTTGGCTGGAGTTCAAAACCACCTTTTTGAAGAGGTTTACTGTGAGCAAAGAAGGACAGGCCCCATTCAGCGTCTTTAAGACCTAAGGCAACAACCCGATGAAACTTTAAAGAGCTTCTTATCCCACTTCATGGATGAAATGACATATTGTGTCGAAGTTACTAATCATGAAGCTTTGTCAGCACTAAAAGGAGGCCTGAATATGAACACTTTATTTTGGAGAGATGTACAAAACCAGGATCCCACGACCTATGATGCCCTGCAAGAAATGACGAGACAGAAAATTATCAACGAAAAGTTGATCGACCACATAAATATGGCTAGTAAGGGTCTCCAGCCTCAACAAAGACAACGTGGAAGAGGACTTACCTCCCATTTGATGGACCACCAGTAGAATAAATCTGGAAATAAAATTGCCCCAAGCTCAGGCCAAGCACTTGTCACAGCCACTTTAAATACGGTACCAACATTGGTCTATAAAGATGTGCTAGCAACAAACCCCCAAACTAATGAGCCCACACGATAGGCCCCTCGTAGAGGATGAGGCCAAGGAAGAGGTTCGGGACCCCGAAGAAGGCTAAACTCCCAAGAATATTGCACTTATCATCATTCATATAGCCACAACACTGTGGACTATAGGGATATCACCCAACATCCTAAGGGATCAAATTCTCGAAATGACAATTGGGACAACTCTCGGTAAAGAAGTAGGCCCCCGCCATGCATGATCATCATCTAAGGCGAGATGAGGCCGCTCCCCGCCATCGGGAAGTGTCACCCCGACAGAGGAGGGAGTATGAAAATGATAGAAATAGGAATAAACAACAACGAAGAGGCTACTAAAATCGAGTGAAAAATGTCCCCATCCATGAGATCGATACTATTTTTGGAGGCCCTTATGTTGGTGGAGAAACTAGGAACTCCCAAAGGAATTACGCTTGGGAAGCAAAGGGTCTCTATTGACCAGCTACATTGTAGACAATAGTTCTCGAAGAAATTAGTCACCTCCTATTATGTTCACACATAAGGATTCAGAAGGCGTTCATTACCTCCATTGCGATGCCCTAGTCGTGAGGGTCGTGGTGGCTCGAAATGGGCTAAAGAATGTTAATGGATAACGGTAGCTCTGTTAATATCCTTTTTGGATCTACCTTTGACAAGATAATTTTGGATCACGAGTTAACCCCCACAAAAACTCTTTTATATGGTTTCACTAGAGTTAGCATAATCCCAAGGGGAACAAATACGCTCGTCGTGGATATAGGAGAGCTCACTTGTCAACACTGAACTTCATGGAATTCTTGATAGTTGATAGTAGGTCCATTTGGTAGTAGGTTCGCCTACCATGGAGTGTTGGGGAGGCCAGCATTGAAAGAACTTAGAGCTGTCACTTCCATCCACCATCTATGCATGAAGTTCCTAACTGACCGGGGAGTGGCGACGGTGAAAGGTGACCAAAGAGGAGTTCGGGAATGCTATTTGAACTCCGTTAGGAAAGCAGAGCCTAGGGACATGAATATGTACTGGGAGTCGTAGGAACAGACGTCCCCTTGGAAACGCTTATATGTGATGAGCTCGACCCACGTATCATTGAAATCGAGTTCCAGACCGCCCCAATGGAAGAATTAGAGAGCTTCCATGTTGACCCAACGGATCCTACCAAGTTGTTATAGGTGGGTCGGGGGCTGGGGCCTGGCCACTAGCTCCAGACGTTAAAGAGAAACTCAAGGGATTTTTGTGCAAGAATTGTGATGTTATTGCATTGAGGTATGAGGACATGGTTAGCATTGACCCTGGGGTCAGCTGCCGCCACCTAAAAATTGATCCTAAAGTTACCTCGCATCAACAAAAGATGAGAGCTTTAAAACCGGAATGATATGAAGCCCTTAAGGTAGAAGTAAAAAAACTAATCAAGAATGGCTTCATCATAGAGGCCCTCTACCCGAAGTGGGTCTCCAATCAAGTCTTAGTGAAGAAGCATAACGGGAAGTGGAAGATAGCTATGTTAACAAGCCGAGTCGAGCCCGAGTCGAGTCCTGGTCGAGCCGGCTCGATTTTTTTAATGTCAAATCTACATTTTTTACTTGAAAATTTTTAAATTTGTGCAGTTTATACGTACTATAAATTAAATAAAAAAGCTCGGCTCGGCCCGAACCCGACTCGTTGTAACCGAGCCTGAGCCGGGCCTAGCTCGAGCTTTTTTCGAGCCGACGAGCTTTTTTGTCATCCCTAGTAGAGGGTATGCATCAACTTTTCTGATCTTAATAAGGCATGCCCCAAAGACAACTTCACACTCCCGAGGATAGATAAATTGGTGGACTCTACCGCCGGATACAAATCTTTAAGCATCATGGATGCCTACTCCGGCTACAATCAAATTCCCATATATCTAGGTGATGAAGAACACACCTCCTTCATCACGAATCGAAGGCTCTATTGCTATAAAATGATGTCCTTTAGGCTGAAGAACCCCGGAGCTACTTACCAAAGGCTTGTAAACAAGATGTTTGCCGACCTACTTGGCAAAACGATGGAGGTCTATATAGATGACATGCTTGTTAAAAGTCTGAAGGTTGGTAACCACATAACTCACCTCAATGATGCATTTCATGTCTTACGAAAGTACCGCATGAGGTTGAGATAAGATCCCCTCAGAAACCAAAAGAAGTGCAAAGTTTAACCGGTCGGGTAGTCACCTCAAGTCGCTTCATATCAAAGGCCACCGACAAGTACCTCCCATTCTTCAAAGTACTGAAGGGAGGAAAGAAGTTCCAATGGACCAAAGAGTGTGAATAGGCTTTCCAATGGCTGAAAAAGTACCTAGGGCAGGCCCCCTCCCATCGAAGCCCCAGTTGGGAAAACCTATACAACTTTACTTGGCCTTCTCCAATGATGCCATAAGTGATGTCCTTGTAAGAGAGGAGGGCTCGACCCAACTATCGGTTTACTACATAGCAAAGCGTTGTTAGCTTCTGAAACGCGCTACCCAAATATAGAGAAATTGACTTTGGCATTAATAATGGCATCCCGCAAATTGATGCCCTACTTCCAGGCCCACACCAACCTGTATTGACGAACTTTTCATTTAGGCAAGTATTGCAAAAACCTGAAGGTTCGGGAAGGTTGTTGATGGGTCGTAGAATTGAGCGAGTTTGAGATCCTCTTCAAGACAAGAACCGCCATCAAAGGCCAGGACTTAGCAGACTCCATGGCTGAATTTGCCAATATCCCTGAAATGAACGAAACAGCAGAGCTTGCTGAGCCTCCTGCTTGGAACTTGTTTGTGGGCGGCTCGTTCGGAGATACAAGCTCGAGTGCAGGTATGGTACTAGTGAGCCCCAAAGGTCACAAGTTGAATAATGCTCTGCAATTTGGATTTAGGGCCACCAACAACGCAGTTGAATATGAGGCCCTCCTTGTCGGTCTGAGGCTAGCTAAGGAAATGCAAGTGAAGGGGCTGCTTATCAACAGCGACTCCCAACTTATTGTAGGTCAAGTGAATGGCAGTTTCGTGGCTAGGGACAAAGCTATGGCGGCTTATCTCAAATTGGTAGTGAGCATACTCCCATCCTTTGAGAGATTTGAATTGAATCAAATCCCATGCATTGAAAATGCCCAAGCTGATGCTTTATCCAAGCTGGCCAGTAGCAAGGATTCTGAATTTTTAACGGTGGTGCCTATTGAGCACCTCTTGAGGCCATCCACCTCTTCAGAAGAGATAATATAGGTGGAAGGAACCCCAACTTGGATGCAGCTCCTCATATCTTATCTCAAGGACCAGATTTTGTCGGACGACAAGGAAGAGTCTTACAAGCTAAGAAGAAGATCTGACCATTTTGTGTTAATAGACGATATTCTTTACAAGTGCAGTTTCTCTTCTCCTCTTCTCCGATGTGTAGGGGGAGAAGAGGCCAACTACATACTCCTTGAGATCCACAAAGGTGTTTGCGACAACCACTCGGGAGGACTTGCTTTGGCGAGAAAAACAATAAGGCAGGGATACTATTGGCCCACTTTGAAAAGGATGTTGTTCAATTTGTTCGTAAATGTGACAAGTGCCAATGTTTCTCCCACGTCTAAAGACAACCCTTCCAGGAGATTATTGTAGTGTCCAGCCTTCGGCCATTTAGCAAGTAGGGTGTGGACCTCATTAGCCCTTTACCGAAGGGCGAAGGAAGTGTGAGCTTTTCCATTTTCGTAATTGATTAATTCACAAAGTGGGTAGAGGTCAAGCCTCTGGCAAAGATCGCTGAGGCTAATACCTCCAAATTCCTATAGAAGAACATAATATGTCGATTTGGTATTCCCGACTCGATCGTCTCAGACAATGGGAAACATTTGATAACAAAAAGGCGAGAGATATTTGTGAAGAGCTGGGTATTAAGAAGCATTTCTCTATCCCTCATCATCCCTAGGCCAATGGCCAAGTTGAGGCGATGAATAAAACCATAAAGCATACTCTGAAGAGAAAACTTGATACAGCCAAAGGAGCTTAGGTAGATGACTTATCCCAAGTTCTATGGGTAACCCGAACCATAAGTAGGACCTCGACGGTGAGACTCCATTCTCATTAACCTATGGTGCCGAGGCTATAAGCCTAGTAGAGGTAGGGTTACCTTCTCCTCAAAGGTTGAGCTTCAATGAGATATCAAATGATGAGCTCAAGAGATGTGAGCTTGATTTCCTTGAGGAGAAAATGGATAACTCCCAGCTGAGGCTAGCAGCCTACCAAAGGAAGATAATATTGTACTATAATGCTAAGGTGAAGAAAAGGTCCTTTCGGATAAATGACTTAGTGCTTTGGAGAGTGTTCCTATCTTCCAAGGAGCCAGGAGTGGGCACCTTAGGACCGAACTAGGAAGGACCCTACCGCATCGAAAATGAGATCTAACCTGGTACCTATGGATCAAAGACATGGATGGAGGGATGCAACCTCATGCATGGAATGTTGAACATTTAAGAATGTACTATCAGTAAGTGTAATCGCAGCTGGAAGTTCTTTCCCAGCCTTTGTAAGTTAATAAAGCTTAGTTTCATCAAGTTGTCAAGTGTGGGTGCCTCGGAGGAAAGGATGGAGTCCCTAAAGGGATCACCTCGTTTGAACTCCGAAGCGTACATCACGTGTCTCCCTTTGACGATGCTAAACGTCAGGGAAAAGCCTTTACATGGATGAATTATCCTCCATGTAAAGAAGCGTGGGCACCTTGGGGGGAGAGGATGAAGTCCCTAAAGGGATCAACTCATTTGAACTCCATGGCATACATCACATGCCTCCCTTTGACGAGGTTGAACGTCAAAGGAGAAGCCTTTACATGGATGAATCATCCTCCATGTAAAGAAGCGTGGGCACCTTAGAGGAGATGATGGAGTCCCTACAGGGATCACCTCGTTTGAACTCCGAGGCCTACATCACATGCATCCCTTTGACGAGGATGAACATCAAGGGAAAAGCCTTTATATAGATGAATCATCCTCCATGTAAAGAAGCGTGAGAGCCTCGAAGGAGAGGATAGAGTCCCTAAAGGGATCACCTCATTTGAACTCCAAGATGTACATTATATGCCTCCCTTTGACAAGACTAAACGTCAAGGGAGAAGTTAAGCCTTTACATATGACGAGGCGAAAGAGCCTCATAATAAAAAGATTTGAAAGCACTAGCGAGGCTAGTTGTCAAATTACAATTAAGTTATTCAAGTTCAGTCAATTTAGTAAAGGCTTGAAGTTTAAACAATTAGAAGTTGTTCAGTTAAAGGTGTTAGAGTTCATCTCAATTGAGGTATAGATTACAACTCAGTTCAGTTTGTTATGGCTAGTGTATTGTCAGGGCCCTTTTCACTTTGAAGAAAAAATAACAAAATATAAACAACACGAAGTATGGAAACTTTCATTCAGTAAGAAAAAATGTAATTACATTAAGAGGGCCAGGGGCGTTACAAAAATTTATACTATCTTGAGCTAGGGATGGAGGAGCCTGAGCCTCAATGGAAGGGGCTTCAGTTGAGGAAGGCTGGGGCACTTCTGTAGGAGCATCTTTAGGCTAAATTTCCACTGCTTCATCCTCCTCAGCTGGGGTTTGAGGAACCTCCTCTTCAATAAATTCAGCTTTCAGCTTAGAGGTATCTAACTCAGGATAAACCTCCTCGACCCTCTCAACAACCTCATTACACGCAAACTTCCTCTAGTATAAGGCGAAGCATCGATACTCCTTAGTGAGATGAAAATTGACAATGTAATTTCTCACTACAATCTCACCGGCCTCAAGAACATCAACTTCGTACTTCTTCACTTCCGAGACATACCACCTTATCTACTCCTCCACGAAGTTATTGGAATCTTTACATCCAACAGGCTCAAGGTTCACATTCTCCATGGCCTCATCAGTGAGCTTCTGGTGGTTATTCGAGGTTTCAACTTTTTTGTAAGGCCACTTCACACTGAGACTCACGCACCTCCTTCTTCAAGGCCTCAATCTCGGCTAAGGCAGAAGCTAACTTGGCCTCATCTTCTACTTTCTAGGCCCTTAGTTCAGTAGCTACTGCCTTCTCCTTTTTCAGCTCAGCCTCGATAGCATTCAACTTTTCATGCGAGGCCCTATTCATCCGTTGAATATCAGATAAAACTGTTTGACATTCAAGTGCTACCCCCGTAAGCTCTGGCACTTTGGCTCACTAAAGTAGCAGTGAGGTCCACTGCATCGCAAGTAGCCACATACGTATGCCACCTCTCAGTCCAGAATTTGTTGAAGACTTCTGTAGCACTTCTCACCTCTGGTGGCAGCATCTCCACTACAGCAGGAGCTATTTTATTGTCCCTTCCATGCAAGAAGTTCGCAGACTTCCCTAAAGTCCTTTCAACTTGGCCTTTTTTGGTGGCTTCGAAAGCTGATGACGTATCCTTCTTTGCCTCTTCATTGGCTTTCCGAGCCTGATCCCCTTTCAAAGCTTTAATGGAAGATTGGAGGAGATTAGGCTGCTGAGGATCTCCCTTTTCAGAATGGGACGTAGCCAAAAGTTGCTGAAGCACCACCAGTGTGGGCAATCTTCCTCTTCTTCTGAGGCTTATCCGTCTTTCATTTGCCTCTGTCAAAGGCCATTTGAGCCTTCTAAGGAGCCTCATCCCCTGCTCCCTTCTCAAAATTATCTTTACTGAGGCGTTCCAGCCACAATTTTACTTGTTTTGCCCTGGAGGATGAGGGCTTTAAGACCTTAGCACCAGCAGTGGCAGTGACCTTCAAAATGGTGTCCATGTCAGGTACTAGAGAGTCCTTCATGGTAAATTTATCTACAAATGCCAAGAAAAAGTTAGAATTTGCAAAAGCAACATGAAAATAAAGTAAGTACAAGAGCCCCTTACCCTTAGAGGCCATTAGTCCAAAATTCAGGAAATATTGACTTCTTTCGAGGAAGTGGGTAAAGCTTCGAAGCTTCAGAGAACGCTTGTATATGTCATCAATCTATCCCACCCAGCCTCGGCAAGCTCGTATCTGGAACTGGAATTTGCAAACAAATAAGTAAAGGAATTAGTACTAAGGAGCAATGCATAAATCAAAAAACTATAAAACTAGGCACTCACAAGCTTCGTAGTACTGGGTCGGCATAGTACAAGCTAGGACAACATCTCCATCAACCATCTGCCACCTACCCCTTACCCAGAACCAGAACTCCTTCCATCCTTTTATGGAGGTGGGGAGCCCAACTACGAAGGGATCATAAGACCCCCAAGGGGTGATATAGTACCACGCCCCAACCAACTGGCTCCACCCATTTGGAAAAACCTGGATGGGCGACAACATGAAGGTACTCAGTAACGTCCTAAAAAGGGGGTTCGGAGGCAGACGTACACCCGCTTTAAGCAAGTATTCACTGAAGGCCACACAATCCCACCTCGAAAAATGGGCTCGTTCGTGAGCCTTAGGGACCAAGGGTTCTACGTAATGGAGTATATAATGGGTTTCCCTAAGTTCGGCTAATTTGGAGGAGGTTATGGAAGATGGGATTCTTGCAGCCCCCCAAGCCGCCTCATAATCTATAGGTTCCTCACCCATACTATACCACTGCTCAAACCTTCCCAACACTAACTCCTCTCTAAACTTAGCCACTGTGATAGCCATCGATGCCTCGACAAACATGATGATTGAAGAAGAAGATAAAAAATCACAGAAAAGTTATAAAAAAGGGTTGGAAAATTATTTTCCAAAGAGAATACCTAAAGGAAATGAGAACTAGAACTCGCCGGAGAACATAACGACACCAGAAAATTCTCTGAATATTGAGAAACCTGAGAGTTCGAAGAGTATTTTGCAAAAGTAACGTTTTAAAATGACAATATTCTAGCTTTTATACAAAGGGACAATTAATGCCAGCCATTGGATCAAGATTCAATTCATCTGAGGCGTCCAAGGTTATGTTCAATCCGAACCACATAATTCAAACGGTCTATAGCATTAACGCCTCAGATTGATTTGTGAATCTCACGTATTGGCTTTGGCATGTGGATGTTTTCCATAAACTATGCATGCTCATAATTGGCCATCATTGTACATTTAATGCGACGGTCGTACATGTATTGGAAATTGTTTCGATATAGCTACCCCACTTTGGAAACAAGCGAAACCGTCAAATCATGTGCACCAATATCTACATTAATGAATTTACAATTCCCGTTCAGCATTGAGCCTCGTCGCCTCAGCTTCAAATACACTTCAGCCTCGACCAGTTCAATTGTGAACTCGCTTCAACACCACAAGAATTTCAGCCTTGGCCAATTCAATTGTGAACTCACCTTAACTTCACAAATATTTCAAAACATGGATTCAGTACCACAAGTACCTTTGCTTCAAAGTAAGTCATGTTTAAATCATTTACAAAATTTCACGCACGGTATGAATATATATGCCTGGCTTGGGGAGACTATTGTTATGATGGACTACAAATTTCAAAAACTATTTTAACATCATTTTTGAAGTCCACGTATGACATAAATAATCACACATGGACTTCGGGGACTATTGTTATGACTCATAACTAGGAACTGTCACGTGGCATTGTAACCAAGCTGTGGGACCATATCCAAACAAATCAAAAAGCCCTTTTACTATAAATCGAGGCCCAAGTTATTCCGATGCCTTGCGCTTGACCGAGGCCCAACCTATTCCGAGGCTATTCAACAGCCAGTAACGACCCACGTGCAAAAACTTTCTCATGATGAAGATCTGTTTGAATGATTGATGTGACATTTGTGTAAAATATATTTATGTCTTGTCTTGTCTTGTCACTGTAAGAGCATTCAATACCTTGTAAGGCTAGGAAGTCAACTTGATGGCTAAGACTTGATGTCTTGGCCAAGGAGATAAGGCCATGTGTAATTTGATCCAAAGGTTACCATTTCACTTGTAACACTATAAATACCCCCACCATATAACATGTAAATGTTGACCTATGGTTGATTTCATCCTTAATGTTTTGATTATAACGAACAAGATTAATATTGTTTCTAACAATTGATTTTGAGTGATGATAGTTCAATGTTAAAATCTATCGAATATTGCCAAAATCAACACATCAAATCAGGCTCATGAAAAAAGTCAAGATCGAATCAAGCATTAAAGTTAAATGTCAAGAAAGATCAAGATCAAGAGTTAAGAGCCAAACATGGAAGAAACTTCGAAGCAAGATCAAAGACTAGGCTTTCGAGATCATATGTAAAGGTATAACACTTTGATCTTTAGTAATGAATAATAATAGCTCAAAAATTATTTTGTGCACAAAAAAATATTTTCATATCACTTGCATAAAATATTTTTTATCAAAAGTAAGATTAATTTTTCAAAGTGATATTGGAACTTAGATAATAATAATTAAAAAAAGTCAACAGTCAACAGTCAATCGGACGTTCGGTTGACCATCCGAACGTCCGGATAAACCGGACTGTCCGGACAAGGCGTTTGTTTGATCAGAAATATTTTCTGTCCATCCGGAAGTTTGGATGGATGAACCGGACGTCCGGTTCATCTCAACAGTCACTTTTTTGACCGTTCTGACTGACTCAAACGGTTAGTTGATTACACGATCCGGACGTCCGGATGGCTTGTCCAGATGGACAGAGTTTGGCCGGTTTGAGTGCTATAAATACCAACTCTCTTTGCATTCAATTTGCACAACTTTAGAGAGAAAATTGAAAGAGTTATTTATTGAAAACCTTTGAGCTTAATTGATTTTTATATTCAATCTCATTTACAAAGAATTTCTTGATTGATCCAAACTAGTTTTATTTATTTCATCAAGAATTCAATCTTGCAAAGAAACTTTTCAATCTTATCTATTTTCAAACTCTTGATAAAAGTTTTCTTTACCAACACTTATATTGAAGTGTAAATCTCTCATCATACTTAACTTGTATTAATTTATTAAGAGAGATCATTGATTGAAAACTTTGATAACAATACAAATTATTTCATCATCTATTTTTTATCAAAGTTTACAAAATCAACACTTGAGTTTATTCATTTGCTATCTATTGAAGTGTTTGTCTCTTCTCTTCTTATACTCAACTTTGATTTTATCATTCGATAAGAAGAGAAAATTTGAATTGTAAAATTCATTTAAATTGTAAGTTGGTTGTAGTCCCTTAAAGATCAACATTGTATAAGGTTTGGTGCACCTTGTTGTAAGTCACGGTGTGGGTCATATCGAGGTCCCATAAAGCTCGGTAGTGTGGATCGTGTTGAGATCCCAGAAAGCTCAACATTGTAAAAGGATCGGTACTCCTTGTTTGTAAGTTACCATTTATTTTAGTGCATATGGCCTTACTCGTGACGGAGAGCTTGGTAACGGGGACATAGATCATTACATTGGATCGAACCCCATTAAATTGGTTTGCTATCTTTACATTATTGCACTTTACTTTAAATTTCTATTTACATTGTGCTATATCATACTTGAATTAAGTTATCATATTTGCATATTTACTTGTTGTATTACACTTAGTTTTTGTATCTTGTTTGTTGAATAGTTTTGAGACTAAGAGTCGAAAAAGTTTCAAATAACCAATTCACCCCCTCTTGGTTAGTCAATCTTGGGCTAACAGTAAAGACTAATGAAACTCTGACTGCCGAAGATATACGATTCTCTCATATTACAACTTTGAATACAAGGAAACCTTACAATTTGCTCTCATATATATTTGCTACTACAAATCTCGTTATTATCGATTGGTGATTATGAGACAATCGTGTCCTAGAAATCTTGTCGGAACCTGAATGGAAATATCTCGTGTCGTTGAGCCCCTTCCACGTTCAAACTTCGGAGTGATCTTGACCGTAGATCTACATTAACGTGTCAGATTTAACTTATGTATGCATGAGTGGGCCCAACATCTGTTGAGTTCATTTTTTGAGGTCAACAAGTACAAACGATAAAAATGTTTTTTGTTAATTACTCATATATAAATAGTAAAAATAAAATTATGCACATACTCACTGGGGTGAACGAGGTCAAAAAATAAAATAAAAAAATCAAACTTCAAACCACATTTTGCTCTTTTTGTACACGTAAGTAAAAATAGATAAAAAAAAAATCATTCGATGCAAGTTGAAATGGACTTTGTCGAGCTAACAGGGTACCCAAAAAAAAAAAGACTATCTAGAACTTTATCTAGACTCGTAAACTCTGTTAGACAGGATAACTCGGCAAAATTAATGTTTTCTATTCATATTTATATTGTTATCCAGATTTTGACGCGATTTTGATTTATTTTAAGAAATCTTAAAAAGAAAAATTAAATAGCAATATCTGGAATGCCTTGGAGATCTGGACTTGAATGTCTAGTTATTAAACACCAGTACCATGTAGGTTGCATGTCTTTCAATTCATGCATTACCTTTATAGCAATCCATTAGAGTATGAAGAATTAAGGATTATGTCTATATTTTTTAGAGTACTAGTCTATTGCCCGTGCAATGCACGGGCAATGTTATTTCGAAGGTAATATTATCGTTTCAAAAAATATATATTTATGTCCTTTTTTGTGGATTTTTCTTAAAAATTTAATGCATAATGTATCATTTTTTCATGCACTCGCTTTTCTAGAGTTAAGAATTATAGATACTGAACTTTATTATCAAGCGTTTTGAAAATAGGAATTAATAACAAAAGAATATAATATTAATTGAATGGCAAATGGAACCCAATAACATTGAAGAATTGCAAAAAAAGTCATAAAGGTAATAAAAGCACATTCTTCTTTCCCTCCTCTCTTCGCATGGGACATGATGTAAAATTTATTTTATATCCTACCAGCAGGTACGAATGTGAGCTAAATAAAAGAACTCTTGACAGTTTTTCGTGCTAATTTGAGAAAATGTATTTACTAACGTAGTGATGAACTATGCTAAATTGACCTTAAAATCATGTGAGTAGCTCTTATCACTTTCGTCAACATCTTCAACAATCCCTTTGACAAGACAACCCGGTTGAGTGCTTTCTACATAGGCTTTACATGCTATCAGAATATCACGAGAATGCTTGTAGAAATGTCCTATCACAAATTCCTCGAAATGCTATGAGCAACACAACACAAAACTTAAATCAGTATATAATGAAACCGTTACCTAAAAGGAAATAATAAATTGAAATTAATTACCAAAATATGCAAGGATTGAAATGCCTAATAATAACAGTAGTACATAGAAGGATCTCAATTTCATCTTACCTTCGGTGGCCGCCTCATACTGTACACCATCGTTTGGAGAGAATGGATAAAAATATTCTCATTGTATGCCATTGAACACTTTTCTCCAGTTGCTGAACCACTTGCACGTCTAGATTTATTAAAATATGGCTTAGCATTTAAAAGTAGGCCATGTATAAAGACCAAAACATGTAGCATAGTTGATATATCATGGATCAACTTCTACTTTTGACTACCACTTCAAGTGCTGAGAAGGCTTAGGCATACTTTGCCACAATTGTACAAGTTTTGATTGATGCGAAGTCCACCAGAATGGTAATGGACTTGCTGCAACAAAAAGTGAGTTAGCATTAATGGAAGACAATGTATTGACATATTCGAAAGTGTAAAAGGGGTTGGGCACAAAAATATCTAAAACATACAAGTGGAATATTGGGATAGCTTCCGGGAAAGAAGATGTCGAAGAAAAAGAGACCATCATGGTATGGGGTTTATTCTACTCTTACTATTATAGCCCTCAAAAGATTCATTCTGAATTCAGAGACATACATAAATATGGTATATGATAGAGTGGCAGCAAAAATATAGAAGGTAAGGAATAGATTCATTCTAACAAACTCAGCAAAATGATGGTAACACCATTAGTTTTAACAAAATGCACATGGACTATAACTAAATTTGTTCAGATATCATCATAAATTGATCCTGAATATTCAGAGAGCTTACCAGGAAAACCAGGTATATCTTGAAGTAAAAAAATGTAAAGTCCATAAGTAGGATTAGAAGCTCACATACAAAATGGAAATGGCTGAAATTAAAACGAATTATGGTTAATGGGAAAATTTATACCATGCATTAATAACGATTAGACAAAAAAGTAATAATAACTAACATGTTATCAAGAGTATAGGCATGGGAGTTTTTGAAGTTTTCTTAGCTATAGTTACTTCCATCATGGTTGTAACTTTAGAGTACCATATTGCCATAAATCCAAGTAAGTGTGAAAGATATACACAAATATCATAAAACCTGAAATATTCCAAATCTAAATTAGTTATTATAGAAATAAGAAATAACAAAAATCAGTAATATCATTATAACAATGAGCGACTAAGATATGCGACAAATACTTACGAAGAAGTTATATTTCTACAAATGAATGAATGAGAGAATTTCTCTGTAGACAACATTCTTCGTACATGTAATGGGTAAATTGTCAGCGTTTGATGGTTTTAGTAAAACCTTTAAAGATTTGCTTGTTTTAGCTCTTGACAATGCCACATAAAGTTGACCATAACAGAAAACTGGTTCAGGAAGATACAAACCAACGTAATCAAGTGTTTGACCTTGTGTTTTATTTATCGTCATTGCAAAACATGGTCTAATCGGGAATTGAGTTCTTTTAAAATGAATTGAAGTTTGATCATTTTTCAGAGGTATAAAAGGAATTCTTGGTAAGAAAACATGTTTTCCACAATATTCACCAGTTGTAATTTCAGCAAGAATTACATTCTTATCAAATTTTCTACAAGTAAGGCGTGTTCCATTGCATAAGCCTTCAGAAGGATTGATGTTCCGCAATAACATCACACGACAGTTTATCTTAAGCTTCAATTCATGAGGCGGAATACCATTTGGAGTCAAAGTGTTCAAGAAATCTTCCTGTAGGCTATGTTCTGATTTGTCATTGCTTCATCAAAGCTATAATATGTTAAAATTGTACCTGGAATCTGATCAAGTAAAATTCTGTTAATATGATCAACACGTTTATTTCTAGGCGTAAGAATTACTCGATTTCCCATCGTATGTAAATTATCAACATATGTTTCTATATTTGGAAAAACATGATTTATCAAAATTTTCAGAGATGTAATTTCATCCTCAAATGGTACAATTATATTGCTCGGAAGCTGAATGCAGTTACAACTGTGTTATTCCTCTGTTCCATTTCCAACTCTAAGCAAATAATCAGAAAATGTGGGATCCAATTTTGCTCGCATGTTCTCAACCAACGGTAGATGTGAATACGAAGGCCATAAGTCAGAGAAGACTAAGCTAGCTTTCATTATGTCTTCTTTTTTTCCTCTTGGTATCACTGGTAAAACTTGTCTGAAATCTACTCCTAGAACGACCACTTTTCCACCGAAAGGCAAATTACAATCATTAATATCTCTGAGCATTTTATCAACGGCACAACAATTCACCATAGGTGCTTCATCCCAAAGTATTAATGTAGACATTTTTAACAAAGTCCCTAGAGCAGATTGTTTACTAACAAAACAGATAACTTCACCAACTATTTCCAGAGGAATTTTAAATCTTGAATGAGCTGTTCGACCTCCAGGTAAAAGAGATGCAGATACTCCAGAAGATGTTGTAGCTAAAGCAATTAAATTTTGAGACCTTACACCTGTTAGGAGAGCTTTATATAAAAAAGTTTTGCCCGTTCCTCCTGGACCATCGATGAAATAGATCACACATGATTTGGAGTTTACTTTTTTCATAATTGTATCATACGCAAATTGTTGTTCATTATTTAAGCTTGATGTATAGGCATAGCCTCCTTCTATATTCAAATTTGTTGCTTCATCTGCAACCATTCTTCTCAACCTTTCATTTTCACCTATATGTACACTGAATGATACTATTTCATAGTCATTTATGCTTTTACCCGATGATTATAAAATAGAATTGATGTCTTCTAAAGCTCGTAGTTCAGCATCCCTTGAAGGTATATTTTCATATACATAATCATCGATCATATAAACTTTAAATTTATCCCACAGTAATTTTGGATGATCGGGTTGCAAAGCATAAGAAGTGTAGCAAAAAAATGTCTTAAAGAAGTAGGCATTTTATAAATAATAGCTTCAGACAGATATTCTTCACAATGATTGTCTCCGTCTAACAAACTGTGTAAAAGTGCTCCTTCTCGATATGTATTAACAGTTACTCCGTTCAAAGTTCGTAAATCATGAAATGATGTTGGACTTCGAATATGATTGAGAAGAACGCGTAGGAAATATCGTTCTCCTTCAGATGGATTCGCTGCGACAATTCGTCCTATAACAACGTGTTTTTTTCTGGGAATCCAAATCTTCTTAGTTGAGTTCCAAACAAAATGGGTTGGAAAATCTCGATACAACAATGTACGCACAAATTCATTTGCTTTATTTACAAAAAAACTCTGTCAACATTGTTTTTTTCGTATTTTCATTGTCAATAATAAAAGACAAATCATCTTCGTTGTCATATCTTACTTATTGATGATTTTCAATATGAAGTTGTAAAGAATAAACAGTTGGATAAATTTCCGCCAAATTAAACGAGAAAATCCTCCACATAGCTTCAGGTGGAGATATCCATCTAGCAGATTGATAAGATGAGATTTCGTCGGTTTCTTTTTCTGTTTCATTTGTGAAAACTGAAAAATGAATACGATCATGTCCTTTATACACGTATTTGTACAAATACTTTACAGCTTTAATAGAAGAACATACTTCAACATTAATGTAGCAGTCAAATTTTGCGCTGAAATAAGGATTATACGGTACAACCCATCGATTGTCTAACATATGACCTCTAACTTTAATAGAAATACCATTATCACGACGTTTATACAAAGGATATGAGTTATCACCGAATATAGTAGTATTAAAATAATCCCTAGGATATTTATTTTACAAATATTGTTTCCTTC
Source organism: Fraxinus excelsior (assembly GCA_019097785.1). Classification (NCBI taxonomy): domain Eukaryota; kingdom Viridiplantae; phylum Streptophyta; class Magnoliopsida; order Lamiales; family Oleaceae; genus Fraxinus; species Fraxinus excelsior. The sequence goes on along the minus strand of CM032643.1, from coordinate 18,101,158 downwards.
CATACATACGTTTTTTGGATTAAGATGTCCACAAGGGCCATGCATATTGTGTTTAACAATAACAGAATGAAGATAAGGATATTCGTTTTCATTAGGAATTTCACAGCAAACTATTTTATCAACATCTAGAGTAGAACAAATTTTGTAGCCGTATTTAAAAATTAACAATCGATGTGCATGAGGAAGTCCCCCTTTTTTGAAATTCAATAACATATATATGCACAACAACTGGACCTAGGATATTTTTTTGTATAAATCATTTTTCAACTCTTCTAGTTTTGCTCTAAATATACGCACAATTAGATCATGTCGATTTTGAATCTCATCATTGTGTTTTAGTTCTTTCTTAATCTCTGGCCAATTTGGATTGCATGTTATAGTCAAGAAGATGTCCAATTTTTCATACCGCTGTACAATAGCCATTGCATCCATATATCTCCTTAACATATCTCTAGGCCCACATGTAAAAGATTGAGGTAAAATAATTTTTCTTCCAATTTTGTACCCTCTTGTCTCTCCATTTTGAACGCTATCTACAATACCCTGGTAAAGTTCAGCTCGAATTTGACTTTGGTTGTTACGAAAATAGTCTAACCGTGCAGTTTCGATCTTCACATACATATCTACAACATATTGCTGGAACAATCTACCATTGTGAAGTAAAATAGACTTACCGGAAGGCCTGATTTGCAATTTATATGAATGATATTCTCGACAAGAAACCTGTGATCATTTCTTCATTCCATTAAGTACTGCAGAAAAGAAGTCATCATTCGATTCGAACATTAACGATGCAAAACTTAGGTGAATGTACAATAACATAAATTTGCAAACCTTGATTTTCCTTTTCAATAAATTCAGCTGCAGAGGTAACTGTATTATGAAATTGAACAAATTCAGAGAAATGTTCAGTCCTTCTACACCTCTCAATGCCTTCATGCCAACCGGATTCTCCGTATGGAAAAAGTAGAGGATATTGCAAAGGATCATAGCAACCGTAGTAATAATGAACTCTATGTGAATCACCAGAATGACCGTATATGGTAATGTCACGAAAGCGAATATTAGTATTTTCATCGCTTTCGACCTATATAGCAGCTACTTCAAATGAGTTAGGAGTATTAAATACTCTTTGATTAAGTCCTGGATCGCATCTTATATGTATTTGATGATCTCGTAAGTTAGTCATATTAAAGACCGAAAAATCTACTATATGAATTTACCTTCAAAATTTCAATTAGAATAGTTAAACTACATTCATCAAAGTTCTCTGAAATCTTCATACGATTTTGAATCTCATTATTTGTATCATAAAAATATAACTGCATATAAGAAGGCTTATAGTTCTGTGAGATAAGTTCGTTTACATAATAATGTACTTGTCCTTGAACTCTAAATGTGTAAATACCTCGATATGCTTTAAAAAGCTCTCTGTCGTATTTGACACCAAATAAAGTGAAAGCAAAATGGTTATTATATCCTCGTGCAATTTTTTAAATGCCATATATTTAGATTCTTTAGAAGTAAACAAGTTGTACAATTCAGTGGGTGAATCAGGCATAGAGATATGTGCTTTCCCATCAGAACAACAAAACCCTTTACTTTCTCTATAAATTTTTCTTGCACCACAATATTTACAATTATTGCATGTCGGTAATACGTATGCAGTCGTTGGTATGTTCAATACATTAAAACCACTTGGTAATGTAAAATTGGAAATATGAGATATATCTTGGTTTGAAGTAGAAGCCTCAAAATCATGATTCATTATAGATTGTTGCATTTGTACATCATTCGAATTATTATGTCCAGATGATAGAGGATTACCTATTCTCCTAAGACGATCATTGCAACCACTTCGAAGTCGTTTTCGTCGATACCTATTCCTTTGATTTTCTTGTTGGCAATGAGACATTGATTCAAAACCACTCGAAGTATCCATATCAAATAGTTGGAGTCCAAAGTAACCAATAGGAACTAAAAGAATTAAAGAATGTTATTAACATTTTTATACTTTGAAATAAAATAAAGTTGTCGAATAGTTGAATCAACTTCTCCATCACCAGATGGTACAAAAATGTCTATTACAATACTAACAATTTTTGTAGAATAATTGAACTCGAACCATAACTGTACAAAAAAATAATCTTACATATGTTAAGATATACATACATAGGGTAAAACTAAAATTTAAAATATCAAAATTTGTGAACAATGACTGAAAATATACTTTAAAAAAAGAAAAAATAGTATTCACAAAGGAAACTCGAGAATCAGCAATTTATTACAAATTTATAAGTTACTATAAATAAATAAATAACCACAATACTATATAAACCTATAATATTATAAACAAAAATCTAAATAGTTCAGTTAGAGAAACTTACCTAAGATAGAGTGCACTACTGTAGTCAACTATAACCACTAGAAAAAATAATTGGACACTGCATAGAAGAGAACAATAAATACAAATTAGAGTCCACAATTTGTTAATAATAGTTAAATGGTAAATACTATAATAAAAATTTTAGAGAAAAAAATACAAAGGTTAACTGCAAATTGAAGTTTACAAAATCTATAAAAGAATAAAAAAAATATTGTACCTGAAGATAGAACAATTCAATTGATGTTAAAAATTATGATATTTTTACTTTGAGAATGATATCGTGCAACTGAAAAAAAGATTGAAAACAAATTTAATATAGAAAAAATTGGGAATGACTAAAAATATAACAAGCAAAGAAAATCATAATCATAATAAAAGTTAAAAATCAAAGTATATGAAATAAGTTACATATTTTTTGACTGAATGGACGAGTTGCGCCCATCTAAAGGTTCAAGGACATTGCCCCCGACGAAGATCGACCTGCCCGGTCAGGTCGCAGGGGTCGAAGGGACAGCGCCCCTCGTAGGGGTTTGGGGGCAACGCCCCCGACGGGGATCGACCGTATGTATGATTTTTACGTATGTATGACATTGAATATTTTCTAATTATTTTGAGTTAAATTATTAATAAATGAATTTGTATTTATAATTTGTGTAAAATGTAAATAAGTTGAACTGTTGGCAAAAAAAAAAAAAAGGCACGGGTATATGTGTTTAATTAATATTTTCAATTATATTTGATATATATATAAAAAAAGCGCAAAAAAAACATATGTTATCTCCTCGTGCGCGCATAGGGAGAACCATTCTCCCTGTGCGCACGGGGAGTGGTATCTCCCCATGCGCGCATGGGGAGAACCTTTTTCCTCGTGCGCGTACGGGGAGTAATTTTTTTTTATTATTGTCTTTCCTAGTCAATGTTTCAACGATTTTTTTTATCTACATAAATTCAGATATAATTTTATATTAGTATTATTAATTGTTGTAATTTAATTAGTAAAAATTTAATGTTTCCGCACAACTCTTCAACTGTAATGGAAGATACCCACCCCAGTAATAATACTAAAATGATATGTTGACAAACTTATTAAGTTAACCTAATATGTTTCAGAATTTATTGTGAAATATAGAGAAATACTAAATCTACACAAACAAAATCAACTATACCTAACTACTTACAAAAATCTTAAACATGGAACACAATTATATTTATTTAAAGAAATACTAAACATGCAAAATTAATAATAATATAAACAAAAATAACTTTTACATATAAATACTTACAGTAAAAGTTTATGTTCTGTTGCAATACCAAAGTTTTAAAATTTAGTCGTACAAGCTGAAGAATATAATGGAGTAAAATAAATATTTTCAGGATTTATAGATCAACATAATAGTATTTACATACAAAAAACAAAATTAACTATACCTAACTACTTACAAAAATCTTAAACATGAAATACAATTGTATTTATTTAATGAAATACTAAACATGCAAAAGATATAATAATAGAAACTAAAATAAATTTTTACATATAAATACTTACAGTAAACAGCAATAAAGGTTAAGAAATTCTCGATGATGGAATAAATTTTTCTTCATTAGTTTTCCCATATAAATAGATTAACGTCTTCAGCCGACTACAAAAATATCAAAAGTTATTGAAACTATCATCCTGAACTAAATGTAATGTGATAGGCAAAAATACAAAAATATAGCACGGCACCTACATTTTTTACTCCCAATTTCTTGAATAATATGAAATATTTGGGAAAATGATTCCCAACTTTTTGTTTCCTATCTCACCGCCTACGGTTAAATTTTTTTTTTTTTGTCATGTAAATATCAAAGTCAACAATTGAGGCTTGACCTCCCTCCGCCTACTTTTTGACCAAAGATTTTTCTGCCATTTTCAGGGAATTTCTTATAAGATGGAGGATAAATTAGGAAAACAAAATACGTCAAGAATGAATAGTAAACTGCGGATTGCCTCTTTTAATAGAAGAGGGATTAAAATTTCTCTCTTCATTTTTTATTTTATTTATTTTGAAATTAAGATTGATAAAAGTGCCAAATAGAAATATTGGATTGTAATAACATTTTTTAGAGATCAATTTTGAATTTGTTGATCTATTCATTAGAAATCAATGTCTAGTAGACTACAAATGCATCTACTTGAATGCCACAGCGCTTACAATACATCGAATGCATTGGAGACGCTTTTAGGTTTCGCTAACTGACTTAATTTTGAAAATCAAACTTGTTGAATTGATTGTTGGTTTCATTTGGAATCCTTGTAAATATGAAGAAGCGTGAAATTAGGGATGGTTGGGGAGAGAGTAACGAATTAAACGAATTGAGTATTTTTTTTTTCATATTTTAAATATAAGTAATATAGAATCGAGATATGTCAAGAAAATATAAAAGGACTTAATTTTTCAGAACTTAAAAGGTCAAAACAGTTTCAAAGTCAATTTTCCAAAATAATAATAATAATAAATAAATGGAAAGGGATGAGTACTCTAAGGTTGGTCTAGAATTCGTTAGTAGTTAGCTTTTGGGCCGTGAAGCCTGTTTTATTGTACATCTTGCTCCTAGCATTTCATAGGGAAGAGTTCAAAAGTTAGGGATTAACTATACACCATTCAAAAATCAAGTTTTAAGTTTGACTAATGCAAAAATCAGGTTTTAGTTAGTTAATGAAAAATATTTATTAATTAAATATAATAAAATCACAGTTATATAATTAATGATTACATATACATAATTATAGGTCACATGTCACATATTTTAAAATTAATTGATTACATATTATTTTGAGGTCATATATACAAAATTTTGTACGTCACATATTATTCCGAGGTCACATATTATTAAATTTTTAGGTCACAGTTGAGTAATTGGTAACAGATTACCAAACATTTGATCACAGACTACCACCACTACCACTATGGCCACTTTCGACTAGAGATGGCAAAAAAACCCGCCCCGCCCCGCCTAGTTAAAAAAAAAATTTGAGCATTGTTTATTTAATTTTGAACATTGTTTGGTTTAGATATTGATGTAATTATTTTAAGTATTATTTTCTTTGGATTATAAAATTTTGAATTGTATTTAATTGGAAATTTTTGGTTTAAAAAAAAACTAAATGGGGCATTAAACGGGGCAAAAATCCGCCCCGTCCCGTCCCGCCCCTTCAAAGGCGGGGTGGGGCCCCGTCCCTAAACCCGTCCCGTTACCATCACTACTTTTGACCACCCTCACCACGTCGCCATCGCCACAACAACACCAACAAAGCCACTGACAATCACATCCACCACCAATTGCATATTACCTATTTTATAGGTCACAAATGTCAAACATCTTCAATAGAAACGCGCCCACAACCCACAACCCACACCTCCACCACCACCTCCGCCACCGCTACAACCACCTCCACTCTGCCACTACTGAAAGCCACATCAGCATGAAAACCACCCCATCGCTCTAAATATCTTCGAGCAACAGCAAAGCGCACACACACCACCACAAATCGTGGCGCCGGTATGAAACCAAAGTGGGAAAAAGGCCTTGCCGTTGACGCACTGCCTTAGATCGACCATCAATTATTGACCTACCATTTCCACTCACACAATTCTTTCAAGAAATTAGAGAGATCTACGTGCGGCTGGGTTGTCTCGCGACGGTGAGGGAGATTTGCGCGAGGTTGGTCGTCGCTACTCGACTCTCCGGTAGTGGGCTCCTCAATGGCGACGACGACAAGGAAGATGGTAGAGAGAGAGAGAGAGAGAGACGAGAATCGAAGAGGAGGAGGAATAGAAGAAAAATGATTTAGGTTTTGTTTGGGATTAGAGCTATGATTTTAATATATTACTTGATTTTTGAATAAATAAATTTTGCACTTGATTTTTAAAAAGCAATCTTTAAACACTTGATTTTTTTGTAATTTCCCTATTTCATATTTGGTTAAGCCCCTGTTTGATGATATTAAAATAAGATTTTTAGTAAATTTTGATAAAAATAAAATATATATAGTTCAAATATTGTGGATCTTATGAAATATTTAATTAAAATTAATTATTAATTTTAATTCTTATCAAATAGGGGCTAAATTTATACATTTTGCATGATGAAAATCATCTAAAGTGCCTTAAAATAGCACGTGCCTTGTTTTACAAATATATAAGTGATAAATAATTAATTTTAATAACAGGAAATAAATAAGTAGGAAAAAGAAAAAGATAATAATATTAAAATATATATATAAACTAGCACTAAACATGATTCTCCCACCCTCAACTACTATTCACTTCCGCTTCTTTTTCCCAACCCTATCCATTTCCTCTTCGTCGCCACCCTACTCGAACTTAGTGATTCTTCTAAGAGCTCTCGAGTATATGAACGTTTCTTACATCCTTTCAACTTTTCTTATAGAAATTTGGCGACTCTTGCATTTATTTATTTTAATTATTTTACTGTCTGTGTTTGAAAGTGGGTTGAGAATTTCATTTTAGTATCATATGTTAGGGGTGTAAGCGGTCCGATTTTTGGGGTTTCTAACAAATTTTCAAATCAAACCGTTTAAACCGGTTTGAGAAAATCCCAAACCTAAATCAAACCATTTTGAACGGTTTGAAAAAAACTCAAACCTAAACCTAACGGTTTGGTCCGGTTTTAAACCATCGGTTTCACCGTATATTTTTTTGTCTGTCTACTTTTATGACGTTAATTCATTGAATTCAATATATATTTATATCTTACTAGCAATAAATCTAAAACAAACTAAATATATCTACTACAAATTTAAATATCAACTAAATCAAAGTGAAATCACAATAAACTAAAATATAGTTTTTTGTTTGCCATTTTTTGTCTAAGACGTTACGATAATGTTACAATACAAGTCTATTAAACTAAATATAAAACCTAAAAAATATAATGATGTTCAACAAGATCTCTTAATCATCATATCTGAAAAATAAAATTACTGATTAGACAGAAAGAATAACCAACCATAATAATAAATCAATTGTTTATAATATCTAACATAACAATTACACAAGCTTACCGTTGTATTTTATTACGAATTCAGTTTCTCACATATACTCACACACCAATTGTTGTCACACATGATTCATAGTCTCCATTGTCAAACAAATGCATTTGTTATATCATCATAGTATTGGATACTAGATAGATAAGAGAATCTTTAAAAATATGGTAATAGAAAATATAAACCACCTGCCACAATTTTCATTGAATCATCAAATGTTTCCACCTTATCTAAATATTGGTACAGTACTATAGGTTCATTCTTAATTTGCAACTAATTCTTTCCGCATATACAAGCCTCAACCATCCTTGCACCTAATAAACTCCTAAAGGAATCAAGTATCTGACCTCCATTTGAGAATGCGGATTCAGAAGCAACTGTAGAAATTTGAATTTTAAAGAGAAAAAAAGTTTTTGATAAATTATGTTAGTCTTGAGATTATTAGATATAAATGAGGATTATTTGGTAATAATAATATATATGTAATAGAAAATTATAAATTGACAAAAATACATACAAATGACAAAACTATTGATTTTTGCATATTTGGATGAATTTTCAAAAATATATATATAATTTATATTTTTTTATTTTTATATATTTTTTCACCGGTCTGATTTGGTTTTAAACTGCAATTAAAATTCTCAAATCTAAATCAAACCGTTTTTGACCGGTTTGGTTTGGTTCAAAACCATTTCGTTGACGGGGTCCACGTGGCACCAAACCGACGGTTTCTAAAATGCGGTTTCGGTTCGATTTTCCGGTTTGGCGGTTTTTGCTTACAGCCCTATCATATGTTATTAATATTAATTTATGTTTGGAATTGGTTGAGAATAGAACTATTTAACTAAATGAGTTAGGTTGTTAGGAATTTTGTTGTTAAATCGAGAATTGATTATAAGCTAAAATCTGAAAATAAGCAATTCATGGTACAACGTTCACATCAAATTTTAAAAGTTAGCTAGTTAGTGGCCTAAACTAGCCATAGAGGATGTTGCAATCTGACAACTAGAAGCCAACTTCGAAGTCCCAATAAATATTCTATTACGTCATCGAATTCATTGTCTTGATTATGTTTTAATTTATTTTATTTTAATCGAGTCACTCTATAATCTATTAAGGGCTCGTTCGGTAGGAATTAAAATCAGATTAAAATTGAAAAACTAGCCATTATTGTTGACTTTTATGAGACGAGTAAGACTCAATAACAGCTATATTTTCAATTTTAATTGGATTTTAATTCCTACCTAACGAGGTCTTAAATCTTCAAGTTCTATATTAACCACTTTAAGAAAACAAATCTAAAAGTGTGTTTGGTAGAGATTAAAATCGAATTAAAATTGAAAAAATCAGCCGTTATTGTTGACTTTTATTAGACAAGTGAGATTCAATAATGACTATATTTTCAATTTTAATTGAATTTTGAGTTCTACCAAACACACTCTAAGTGTTGGAACATTGATTATTGATTGCATAATTTAAAGATCTATGATTTTACCTTTAACATATTTAATAAGTTAGTGACTCGTTTGAGAGTAATAGTCTTAGAATTCGATTGCTCGTTTGAGGTTAGACACATCGAGTACCTCATTAACAATATGAATCAATCTTTATATATTGATTATTTTTTAAATATTATTGTGATATTTATCCATACACAATTCTCATTTACACAATTTATTGGTTAAATATAGTAAAATGGAATTTGTTGGTAGAAGGTGAGATGTTCTTGTCAAACCCCGCAAGATTCCTCAAGGCACTCAAAGACATTGAGAACGTGTCAATTAAAAACATTAATTCCCTTTACCAATAAAAGCCATGAATGGCAACATCGTATCCTATCAATCGCTTGCTCGCTTTGTTTCTTTGGTTGGTATAATTTTTGCTTTTGCTTTTCATAAAATAATTCGTAAGAAAGTTATCTTGAAGCAGCATCCTCTAAAATCTCTTCTAACACGATAAAATACTTTAAGAAAATTATCCAAACGAACAGTAATTAAAAGGATAAAGTGAATAGAGTCTATGTGTGACAATACAGACTTTATAGAACTGATTTGACCTGTATTTGAAGTGGAAAGAATGCCTTCGAGATGGTCTAGTAGGGTCGTTATGGGCCCGACGCGATTTACGGCTAACTTCTTGCTCGAATAATGAAAAGGTTGTTCTAGAGACCTACTTTGTAAACATGTGTTTGGATGTGGTAGGGAGTTATTCCCTCTAGAGTAATTTGGCAACCATTGATCATTGGTTGGGACCTCCAAGGACAACTTTTCTTTACATTCATCATCCTTTAGTTGGTCAAAACACTGTTTTGTTCAATTACATGGGAAAAAATCTTGAGTGAGAAACTACCAGACACGACGATATAATTGGTAATTGACAGGCAAGTGAATGATGAATTGTCGATAACCTGCAACATCCTAAATTAGGGACTTCATTTTTTCATTCAAATTCTTACTTTCAAACTATTAGAATTTGATATTGATCTTAACTAAGTTGTGACTTAGTTTATCGTACTACATGTTTAAAGAAACATATATGAATCTTTTCCCCCCTACTTTCATTCAATTGCATTCATAGTGCAACTCTGGATTTAAAATAAATTGAGGGTTCTTTTTCACAAAAGCAAGTCTATAATGATAAATAAAAAATGACCTTTCACGAATTTCGTAATGATATTGCACAATAAAATTCAAATATGACATAATTGTAGACAGCTAATTTTTGACAGAATGTTTAATTCTTCTTTGTTTTGTTTGGCTATGATCGCATGGCACCAACCCCGAAATCTCTCTCTCTCTCAAATAATAATAATAATAAAAATTAACAGACAAATTAAAATACGAACTCATAATAGTGGATAGAAAAATAAGAAATTGGTAGAGCCCATAATTAAGATGTATTTGCTTTGCACTTATGCTCACGGTCTATGGTCAATCCTGTTCAATTAGGCCTTGTTTGATTGGTTTCTTTTTCCACGGATCCATTTTCTCACTTTTGTGATGCGCCCGGCCACCTTTTTTTTTTTTTTTAATGATAATAAATTTCATAATTAATTGTAGAAAAAAAAATTCACTTTAATGAACAATTTTCATGTCAAACGAACACTAAATTTTGATGAAAAAAAAAATTCGTTTTTTTTTTTTTACTTTTTGGCATGGAAACAAATTTTATAATCAATTGTGAAAAAAATTATCACTTTAATTGGCAATTTCCATGTAAAACAAAGCCAAACGAATACAAAATTTAAAATTTTTTCGAGTGGAAAATTATACTAATCAAACGCACTAATTTAACAATTCCCTACAAAACAATTTCTAGGCAATTACTTTTCTTGGAATTCATTTTCTTTCCACCCTTGCAATCAAACAGACCCTTAGATCTAGCGCATGGCCATCTCGACATGACCAAAAGTAATGAAAGAAAATGAGAACCTCTATTTAAAAAAAATAAAAATTGTTGGATAAATTCTTCTACCGTTCTTGTTTTTATTAGAATAAGATATAATTTGTAGATTCTTCATAATCTCTCTCAAAACAAGAGAACTTTGGGGCACACAATAGCTCAATTGGCCATCATTACATTCGGAATCTACAAATCTTGTTTCATACAGAATACTATTCGAAAATGCTGTGCGTACAAATTGGGTTGACAAAGTTTGGTGACAAAGTGACGTGTCGCCAATAGATGAAATGGGAGTGGACGGCTGTGATCAAATTCACTGAAAATGGGCGGCAAAAATTTTAGTGAAAGCTGGGGGAAAAATCAAGTCGACAAAGACAAAAATATCTCTCATATTTCCCCCAAATTAGCTCACCAAAAACCGGCTGCCTCACAACGGCGATTGTCGTCACAAAATCATCGGAAAGTCCTTGGCTACATATCGTCCACCTTACAACTGCTGAAATTGGGAGTGGACGATTTAGGCGGATTAGGCCGCACCTTGCTTCAGTTGAACGACGACTGAAATTGCACCTTTCTTCTATCGTAGCCGTGTCCTCCATCTCCGGAACAGGGTCGTTGTTGCTGCCGGAGTTTCCACCTTACACCTGCTGAAATTGGGAGGTCGATTTAGGCGGATTAGGCGGCACCTTGCTTCAGTCGAACCCTGCCTAAAATTGCACCTTTCTTCTACCCTAGCCATGTCCTCCATCTCCGGAACAGGGGCGTTGCAAACGATGGTAAGTGGTTGTTCTATTTTTTTGGTGGGATTTTTCAATTTGGCGGATTTTCATGGATTCCATTTGAGATTCCTTGCTTCATCACAATTTCTTGACTTAGAACACATTATATATCACGCTGATTTGAGGAGCTGAATGTTATGTGATTAATTTACTTCTAGAAAACCTAAATGGATCGACTACTACCATTAGATACATCTGAAATTAGGAAAGAAGACCGGGCAAGGACAAGAACCTCAATACGAAATGAAAGAACTAATAACATTGGGCAAAAAAGACTAATCAATTAATAAGGTGTGATAAGCAAAAAAGACCAATGCCCTAAACGTTTGTTCTGGACTGAAATTATTTGGAATGCAAGAAGTATATGTTTAATAAGTCATCAATTAATTATTGTTGAAGCACTTAATTGATGAGTGTTTATGTGTTGCAGGATCAGCCAAACATGGAAGATGTTTTCTCAGTCGATGTCGAAAATGAGAATGTAGAGGAGAATGTGAATGTTGTGGATGATGAAACAGTAATAGGAAATGGAATGATTGTGCCTGAAGTTGGTATGCAGTTTAATGATGAAAAAGAGGAGTTCAGGGAAGGATGAAGATGGTGTTTTGAGATTTGTCACGTTGACATGTAGTAGGGAGGGACGAAGAATAGGTAGTACAAGCACTTCCTTGAAGCCGCAACCAACAATTCAGACGGGTTGTAAAGCTAGAATCTCTGCATCCTTAGATATACATGGTTACTGGAAGATTAACTCGGTCTACCTTGAACACAATCATACAACGAGTCCAACGAAATCCAGGTTGTATCGATGCAACCGAGATATTAGTGCTTACGTGAAAAGAAAGCTCGAAGTGAATGATGTAGCAGGAATACCATTACATAAAAGTTTTAACTCCGCAGATGTCGATACTGGTGGGTACCAGAACATGACTTGCATTGATAAGGATTGTCGGAATTACATCGAAGAAGTGAGACGGCTATGACTGGGTGAGGGTGATGCGGCTGCAATACAGTCTTACTTTTCTGAAATGCAATCCCGCTGTTCGGGCTTTTACTTTAGTTTTGAGTTGGATGATGATTCGCGGCTGAGAAATGTCTTCTGGGCTGACAATTGTAGTAGGCAAGCATATAAGGAATTCGAGGATGTTGTGACATTTGATACAACCTACCTTACCAATAAGTATGATATGCCCTTCGCCCCTTTTGTTGGCGTGAATCATCACGGACAATCAACGTTGCTTGGCTGTGGTTTGCTATCGAATGAGAACACAGATACATTTGTGTGGTTGTTCAGGACATGGTTGAAGTGCATGGGTCAAGCTCCGCATGGAATAATTACAGATCAAGACAGAGCGATGCAAAATGCAATTGAGATAGTTTTCCCGAATACTAAACATAGATGGTGTCTTTGGCACATATTGAAAAAATTGTCAGAAAAGTTTGGATATCATGTGGATAAAGCTTCGATATTTTTGACTATACATGTATTGGTTTATGAATCGCAATTTGTTGAAGAATTTGAGGAAGGTTGGAGAGTGATGATCGATACGTATGACATACGCGATGACAGTTGGTTATCCGGATTGTACGAAAACAGAGGTCGTTGGGTGCCATGTTTTTTGAAAAAAAAAAATTCTGGGCAGGTATGTCAACAACGCAAAGAAGTGAAAGTATGAATGCTTTCTTCGATGGTTATGTACATTCGAAGACATCATTGAAGTAGTTCGTCGAACAGTACGAGCAAGCCCTACGAGATAAGGTAGAAAAGGAATTTCAGGCTGATTTCAAGTCTTTCTCTCAAATGATACCATGTGCTACCACGTACGAAATGGAAAAACAATATCAAAAATTGTACACCCTATCGAAGTTCAGGTCGAATCTACTTCAGAAGGACATCAGGGGACAACGTATGAAGTCTGTGAGGACGTTGTTTGTGGTGAGCGACGACGGAGGAAAAATTTTCAGGTGGCTTTTCGTAGAGAGACCTGTGTAATCATTTGCAGTTGTCACCTGTTAGAATTCCGGGGGATAGTATGTAGGCATGCGATTGCAGTATTGATACGCAACCAGGTGAGTGTGATGCCGGAGCGGTATATACTACGCAGATGGAGTAGGGACGTTAGCAGAGCACACACGCGGGTCGCCGTGAATTATGACGGTATGGTTAGTACTCCTGGACAATTGAGGTATGACGAGATGTGTCAGGCATTTGCCAGTGTGGCAGACCTAGCTGCAGATGATGAGGGGAGATATCGTGCTATTATGGATTGGATACAAATTCAAAATAAAGAGCTTCGGTTGACGAAGTCAATTACCGATAGTAATACAACTTTCCAGACTGTTTTATCTCAAAATTAAAGCATCGAGCCTGTGAAAGATCCTATATCGTCGAAGAAAAAAGGAGCCCCGAAGAAATTGCGGAGAAAAGGGCCATTGGAGACTAGGGCTAAGAAGTCAAAGGTATGCTAACGAAAAAAACTACTTTTTTTCTACTCAATTAATAAAGTAAATAACATATGCCAATTGTGTACATGCAGGAACAATCGAAGAGCACAATGCCAATGCCGATGCCGATGCCGATGCAGGTGCAGATGACAATGCCAATGCCAATGCCAATGCCAATGCAAATGCAAATGCAAATGCCAACGCCAACGCCAACGCCAACGCCAACGCCAACAACGTCAATGCCAATGCCGTACACGTTTTCACAACTCCTAATGGTATGGATATTAAATAGTCATCTTTTTTTTATGGATTTTTTCATGTAAGTAATGCCAACAATTGATGATGTAGGGTCACGGTATGAGGCAGGTGTTCACACAACAAATGCCGTCGTCTACATTCATCCAGACTACAACAACAAATGTGTTTCCAAATTATCGTGACTCCATTTAAATGGTGGCGAAAAGAAGCATGCATTCGAAAAATTAGTTGTTATCCAGGGGAGCTTCATCATCACAAGGCGGGTTAATTGTTGCTAGTAGTATTTCATTTCACTTTCAAAGTTTGTATTTTAATATAATTTATTAGACAAGTTGATATGTTCAAATTTTATTATTTTATTGTATTTTATGTTGAACGTATTTTAAGGTTGGGAAAATATATTTGTTAACAAATATTGAGATTAAGAATTACCTATGAGCATAATAATTATGCCAAAATCAAGCATTATAAAAACTGAGAATATTATAATTTCACAAACATCCAAGGTACATGAAGTAATTTTTTTTACTTCAACTAAAATGTACCAAATGACTGCACTAAACAAATTTCAAAATTAGAAAATTCCTATATTAACAACACATGACCAGTTCACCATAAACAACCAATCAAGCTCGACGGACTGTCACATTCACGGTCACAGTAATCAATAGCTCTTCTTCGTTATTCAGTCGACCTTGAGATTGGAACATTCTCGACATATCTTCTACTTCTTCATCCGCTTGTGGTTTTGCCCTAGTACCGCTAGATTCACCATTTACTTCTCCATCTTTGCACCAATCCCAAAAGCCACACTTCACACTACAACATTTGAAGAATTTGCCTTTGTTCACCGTGTCCTTTTCGATCTCGAAAAACTTCTGAAATCCATGCACACATAGTGGACATCGACGTTTTATCGGGCAATCATTGAAGGAGTGTCCAACACTCCTGCACCCATGACAAACTCCGGAGTTCTTTCCCAGCATTCTATGTTCCTGAAACAAACCAATTGACATTATTGTCTACCAAGTTTCAAAATAATAAAATCAACATATAAGTTATATGTTAATCTGAAAATCCAGCGTGTAAGCTAAACTGGATTCTTCACCATTGAACTAAAATTTTAAACTGAAAAAGCAGCACCTTAGGTAAATGTTAAATTGAAAACTCAGATTCTAAGTTCAACTGAACAACACAAAAATTCAGCATCTAATTTAAATGTTGAAACTGAGATATGAACATCCAACTTCAACTTAAATACCGTGATTTCAGCATCTAAGTTCAAGTTTAA
The DNA here is from genome assembly GCA_019097785.1 of Fraxinus excelsior. Lineage (NCBI taxonomy): Eukaryota > Viridiplantae > Streptophyta > Magnoliopsida > Lamiales > Oleaceae > Fraxinus > Fraxinus excelsior. The sequence continues at coordinate 18,085,541 of CM032643.1, read as the reverse complement.
AACTCAACCATCAGCATGTAAGTTCAACTAGATTCACCTGAAACTCTTCACCATCTACCTAAAATGTTAAACTGAATAAGCAGCTCCTTAGGTAAATGTTAAACTGAATACTCAGCATCCATGTCAAAGTGAACAACAACAAAAATTCAGCATCTAACTTAAATGTTCAAACTGAAAAATCAACATCCCAGTTCAACTGAAATACCGAAATTCCAGCATCTAAGTTCAATGTTATAACTCATCAATCAGCAAAACGATAAGGACCTGAAATACCTAAAGTCCAGCATCTAATTTCAACTGAAAACCCGTAACTCCAACATCTCAGTTCAACGTTCAAAATTCAGAACTCAGCATCTAATTTGAACTGAGAAATCGAAACGAAGACGGTATACATTTTACCAAATCATGTGATAAACTGGCAGATTTGAGCAGAAACATAGAGGTGGAGACCGCCCTAAACGCTACATCGCAATGTCCGTCAAAGCTTGTGTAATTTTTTCTTTCAATTTCGGTACAAACAATTTCCCAAACTTGAAAGTCCTTGTCTAGTCACCCATCCTTAAACATCTTCAGTTCTACCCAAGAATAAAACAACACCGATATCCACCCATGCAAGAAAATGATTTGTTAAGAAATTCAGGTATGATTCAACAAACCTCTGATCCTCACAACGGCGTGAAGCAGGGCCAAATCACCTTGTTGGAGGTCACCGGCTGCCGGAGATGGTGATGAGGCCAAAGTTTAGTTGCTGCCGGAGTTTCGTTAGTTGGGAATTTGGGTTTAGGTTTCTGACTGATTTGGGGGAAATTGTAGAGAGAGAACGAGGAACGTTGGGTCTTTCAATTTCAAATTTTTTTTTTTTAATTGGTGACACGTCACTTTGTCACCAAACTTTGTCACCCAACTTTGTACGTATAGCGCGACCCAATACTATTTGTAATAAGGACAGTACTATTTGTACAGGGTGGCATGGCCATGTACGTGCCCAGTGACACTTTTTTCTACCAATGACCCTGCACAAATTGCATTTTTTTATTTTTTATTTTTTTGGGTAATAATGAAGGTTTCTAGAATTTAGGGTCCGTTTGATACGGTTTATTTTCCATGGAAAATGGAAAATATTTTCAATTTTTCAATTTTTGTAGTGTTTGATTGACAAAATTTTCCCGGGAAAATATTTTCCAACTTTTCAAATTTTCCACATTTTTGAGGAAAATAAATTCTTGATGTTTTGGTGAGAAAATATTTTCCAACTTTTCAAATTTTTTTTTTTTGGTTTTTGCAATTGGAAAAAATTCTAGACACAATGGTAAAAAAAAATTCACTTTTATTGACAATTTCCATGCAAAACAAAGTCAAACGAATGATATTCGGTATGTTTTTTTTTTCAAATTTTTTTTTTGGTAATTGGAACAAATTCTAGACCCAATGATAGAAAACATTATCACTTTAATGGACAATTTCTATAAAAAATGAAATCAAACGAATATCAAACTTTCAATATTTTCCATGGAAAATTATACCAATCAAACACAATTAATTACAATTCCCAGCAAAATAATTTCTAAGAAAATCTTTTCCCTGTAAAATATTTTCTTCAAGAGTGAGCATTACCTCAACTGTGCCATAGGCTACCGCTTCAAGAGTTGGAAAATAGACAATTAACTCCAAAAGCGAGTTGTTCTGAAAAAGGGTGGAGGATTTTTGATACGCGGTTACTAAATCGTAATCACAATTTTTTAAAATTTTATTTTTTAATCATAATTTTGCTCACCACAATTCAATTTAACTTGGCACAATCTAAAAATAGGTGTTGGAGTTAGGGATGACAAAAAAGGTCGTCTGCTCGGACGACTCAGACTCAGCCCGAAAAAAGTCCGAGTCCCATTTTGGGGCGTTGGCTCGAGCCTTGCCCGACTTGTGTTTTAGGGAGAAAAAAGTAAAAAAAAAAATAATTAATTTCAATTGTCTGCGTTCAGGCAGTTGGCAGACTGCAGTCACCAAATTTCCCGGCTCGGGTCGAGCCTAGAAATTTTGGCCGAGCAGAGCCCAAAAAAAGTTTGGACCTATTTTGCTTGAGTCGAGTGCGAGCTTTGAATTTCGACTCAACTCGTTGACATAGTCAGTTGGAGTTGTATCTATCCAATGCTAAATGGCAGTACCAAAAAGGGCATGAGCGAAGGAGGCAGGAAAGGCCTAATCAGCCCACCAATGAAGAGTCAAAATATGTGCAAACAAACTACATCTCTATTGCCTCTCCAACTTGAAACGACAGGTCTTCGTTCTTTTTTAGTTGTCATTATTCGAATTAGTTACATCAGTTGTAGTCATAGATTCATGTATTAATTTGGAATATTTTTCTTTTTAAATCAAAATGACATGCTTTACTTTTTACATTTATGAAATATACTTTCTTTGAAATGTATGTCTTGGTAGGATGTCAACGAGCCGAGCCCGAGTCGGAAAAAAAAAGCTCGAGTCGAGCCCGAACTTTTTTGGACCGAGCTTTTTTGGGCCCAAGCCGAGCCGAGCCGAGCACAACAAAAAAAAATGAGGCTTGACCCGAGCTTTTGACCCGAGCGGGCCGAGCCGAGCCCGAGGCGGCTCGGGTTTTTTTTTTTTTTTTTTTTTTTTTTTTTTTTTTTTTTTTGTGGCACCTTATAGGCTTATGTCGGATAACACGTTAGATTTATAAATGAGTAACTATCCATTATAACAAAGTAAGAAATCTTTTTAATGATCGATTTAAATTTTCTTATAAATTTTAGTAACCATTGATGAAATTAGCTAAATTTTTAAATGTAATTAAGCAATATATATCACTAATAATTTCACTTAATATAGAATAATAAACATTTGTGTAAATGAGAAAATGTTTACTTTAAATATTTAGGTACTTAGAGTTTTAGAGAAATGAAAACAGTAAAAAACTAATAATACAATAAATATTAAACAAACAAATATCACCCATTTTTCAAAATAATCTATGTGATACATTATGAGATAAATTTGTCACTTATAATTAGTTTATTAGTTTCATGATGAGTGGAATAAGTTGACAATTTTTGATTTTTTTTTTTGCGGGCCGGCCCGGCTCGGGCCGAGTCCTCAAAATGAGGCTCGGCCCGAGCCCGAGCCGGGCCCGGCTCGGGCTTTTTCCGAGCCGAGCCCGAGCCGTGCGAGCCGCCGAGCTTTTTTGCCATCCCTAGGCATAATTATGAATCGAATATAAGAAATGTATGTCTCGGCGCATAATTAAGTTTCTGTTTGAGTCACATTCTTTAAAAATTTATTTTTAATCATATATTATCTCCGTAAAATAATTTTACATGTAAACTCAACAAATTTTCATATTTTTTAATTACACATTCTATATAAAAAAAAAATTACTATTATAAAATCTATTCTTCCTAAAATGAGACTCAAACAACCATAAATTTTGATGAGATTTGAGACTATCAACTTCAACGCCTAGCGTGTATGGCTTACAAGAGTTTGTCTATTCAATGACAACGAATTGAGAAAACAAGTCGACTTCCAATTCGCCAAGAGCTTGTTTGAATTCCATTTTTTGATCAAAACGTATTTTTGAAATAGTATTTTGATAGAGAAAGTATGGTTGAAAAATAAGAAAAAAAATTGGAATTTGCGTTTAATATTATTTTATTGAAGAATGTATAGTTGAAAATAAGCGAGAGAAAAATATATTTTGAAAATAATGATCACTAAACAAGCCTAGTTAAACTATTCCTCAAAGCTAGTTGGTCAACAGTTTGGACCATCAAGGACGAACTGTGGTGAATTTAGGGGGGACCGGGCTGGTCCCCCACCCCACGCCCATTTCAAATGTTCAAAGGAAGAAATGTTTTTTCAAGCAATTTATTTATTTATTTTTTAACATATTAGCTTGGCGTAAATTTTTTTAGTCCAATTCTAGATCCGTCCCTGAGAATGATCTTATATTTTGTGGGATTTTTCACTCTCTATGAGTTGACATGTCCTTGAAAAGCTGTTCAAATATGTAAATTAAAATATTGATTTTAATCCCACCAAACAAGGAGCATATTATAAAAGCGTTAAAATCAACATTGTATGAGCACTTGAGGAGAGTACGTAGACCGTGAAAGAATTAAAATGCCAACCACCTTGTGTACCAACTCACAGAGATTAGTAAATGTGACGATAATTTGGTTGACACCAAACCGCATATTAATTGGTATAAATTAGTTGGTAATACATTTAAGACAGCGGTGAGGTAATTCCGTAATCGTGACATTTTTTGTGTACAATCTAAAAAGTTATAATTCATAAGAGTAATACGAACTCGATAAAATATATTATAAGAGAGACGATTGTCCAAAAGTAATCTGATTTGTTGTAATAGTTAAGAATTTATTTACTTTGAAAGTTCAAGAAAATCTTAAAATGAAACCTAATGGATTGATGAGAAAAAAAAAAAAAAAAAAAAAAAACCTATACTTTTTAATTAATTGCACCATATGTTTCAATCTGATGGGCACTATGAAATAAAGGGTATTGAGTCGCAATTTTGTATTTGTTATTTTTTTTTTATTATTTTAAAATATGATGTGCAAATAATTTTTTTATGCCGTCTTTAACGAACTTTTTGAATGGAAACTGTTATCATGGACAAGCAGTGGCAGATCTAGAAATTAAAGTAAGCACAGACGAATATGTGTGATCATGGATTGTTGCTCAATATGAGGAAAAAAAAATTCGATGAAGACAGCATGGGCGGCCGCAAGGACTCGTCGAGCACTGCTCCGCCACATGGACGAGGCGTGCTAATTAGTGAAGTATTGATGATAAGAATAATATAAAAATAAGTTTAAAGTATAATCCCAAAAATGAATAGGATTAAACGGGAATGTAATTGACTAATAGAAGGATCCAACGCTATTGATTCAATAAGTCAATAGAGTAGACTTAATGACACTAAAATTATTAAAAAAATAAAATAAAAATTCAAATCTTGTGAATATAATTTGACTTAGGGTTGTGTTGGGTGGGGAAGTGGATTTGACATTCGCCCCGATATTAAAAGAAATACTTCTCGTGTTTGAACTCCATTCTTTTGTGAAAATAGATTTTAGTATAATAATTTTTTGAAAACTATGTGATTAAAAAGTAAAGATGGTTTTAAATTTACGTGTAAAATCATTTTGTTACGAGAAATGTCATAAAAAATGAGTTTGGAGAAAACTGTTTTATTGAAAAATGAGACTCGACAAGAGCTTATTCATAGTAAATTCTCTTCTTCCTTTTATTTTTTAATTCTTATGAATATTAAAAAATTATAAATTTGAATTCTTAACCAAAAACTTTTTTTTCTACATATTCATTTTCAATCACACAATCAAATATTTTTCACGTAAATTCAAAAATTCTCCTTACTTTTTAACTATGCATTCCTAACTTTATCTTTTTCAATCACGATTTCACGAACGTTTATCAAAATTTGCTAAAATTTTATAAAATATCTTCCTAAAACTCTCATGTTCGTTCCATTCAATCTCGATTCCGTTAGTTGCTTTTGGACTTTTACTTTTAATTAAGCTTTATTTCTAATCACACGTTCTAATGAATTCATAAATAATATTCATTTATGCACCACTTATTTTTATCTGTTTATAAATTAAATATTTCTTTTATAAATTATTCTAAAATGAAGCTAAAATATTGAGATTAACCAAATAAATTACAATCATGTTATATATACATCATCATTTACATTGTTATTTGCGTTTTGCTACGTGACAAAACACTTTGGATAGTATAAAAATTTAAATAATTTTTCCTCCAATTATTTTTTATCAACACATCAAATGTCAAGGATGATGTACATCTGAGTATTTTATGTGAAAATAAAAAATTGAATGAAAATTTTGATTGCATTTTAAATTGACAAATAATAAAGTGACACATATATTATATATGGCCGTTATGGATCCCACTTGTCTAATAAAAGTCAACAATAACGACTAATTTTTTTAATTTTAATTCCTACCGGACCCTAAATTTTGATGTACAATATAATAGCAGCTACAAGATCTTGAATAAATTATCCTCGAAAGTCAATTTAAGAATTCAGACTACAATCCGGTCCACACGGTCATCGTAACATTACTCTCTCTTTCAAAGCATGTCTATTCATAAAGAAATGAACAGCATTATCTCTCTCTCTGATGCTCCTTCACACTGTCAGTCAGTGGTTTGAGTGTGAATCGGCGCAACTGACTTTCTCTCTCCATTCTTTTCCAGCTCACAAAACTCAAATTTAACTCACAAATTTCTGTCTTCATTTTACTGCTGGATCTGTGAATTGAATTCCCAATAAGTAAATCTTTGACAAAAGCATGGTGTTTTTAATGCTGCTGCAGCGCAGTTGGAGTCCTGTAGCACCCTCCAATGCCTCCAGTTACTGCAGTTTCAACATTACAGAAAACTCAGGTTTCGCCTCTCAAGTTCAGCATTCTTGACAAACTCCATATAAAACTCAGAAAATTTCGAAAAAGGGAACAAAAAACTTGTCTGGGACTCTCAGAATGTTTCGAGGTGATTTTGGGTTTCTCTTTGTTTTGCCTTGCCCTTTTAATTTTTTGTTGGGATTTAAGAATTAACTAAGATCGAAGCACGAAATGTTTTATAGCAGATCTGAGTGGTGGTATGTTTGTACATTTTGCAGAGGCTGTTGAATTTTGTTTTCTTTTGCACAAAAATCTGTGCACATATTTATTTATTTTGTTGAACAAGATTGTACGGATGGAAATTTTGCATCCTAATGAATGTTAATAATGCAAGTTTAGGGTTCTTAGTTACGCTGAAACCGTGAATCGTGTGAATTGGGTGAAGATTTAAGAGCTTCTCAGCTACCCAAAATCCCATCTTTACTTTACCATTCCCATGAAAATGTTTTCTTTAGCATCTGGCATCAAATTAAGTGATGAATTTTTTTATGTTAAGAAAAGAAGATTTGGGGCGTTGAATTTTTTATGCTAAGGAAAGAAGATTTTGGGCTAATTAATTACAAACTCCTGCAGCTAAAAAATTGTATAATTATTAAGCCTGAGCTGTATGCAACTTTTAATCCACTTCCTTGTAAAATAAGCATTTTTTATTACTTTACTGTGCTTGAAGATTATAGAGAAAGGTTCCATGCATCTGCACTTTCCTTTAGCAAAATGCATATTTTGTATATATATATATTATTTAAATTCTGTTTCCTTGTCAGCTGTTTCCAAATAATGGCTGTCAAGGGTCAATAATATGCTCTGTTTTTTTTTTTTTTTTTTTGAAAGAGTAGAGAAGACTTGATTTTTAAGATTTATTCATTAGATTTCAATTTTCAAATTCTTTGTGGTTGAGCTTTAAAAATCCTTTTTCCAGCTCTAGTGGGCTATCGTTAATTGCATAACTGCACTTATCATTTTGAATTCCTAAAATGAATTATCGGCCGCTGTGGAAAATGCGTACGTTTTGATTGGAAGAAAAATATCCGAGTGCCATTTTGAAGGAGAAATATGATTTTGTTGTTGGTAATAATCTGATATATAGTCTCTCTCTCTCTCTCTCTCCTTTTTTTTTTTTCCTGACATTGTTGATGTATAACTTGAAAGAGAGGTATAGATGTTTCCCATTTGAAACCAAAAGCTTATGAAATCTGCTGTTCAGAATAGTATTAACACATATTTTTTTTTTTGGGTATTAATGGTTTCTCTTGTATCAACATCCATTTCCACATTATAGTCTTGAATTTCATAATATTTTGCTTACAAATTTTGATGAGATTTTCAGTTCTACGAATTTGTATTTTTTTTTTTTTGTAACTTGATCTTATTACCTGCAGAATTTTTTTCTTCTATTTTGTGCCTTTTTTGAATGCTCACTGTTACTTGCTACTCAAATTAATACTCCATGTCTTACCTTCGTTTTATTATCATCTTTTGGTGCCTCATTTTGTGTTTGGATAATCTAACCATGTATTAATGTCTCTGTAATTCCATCAGAAGAACTGTGGTACCTGCAGCAATTTTACGTTCGTGTCCCTGTGGATTGCCTCATGAAACTCTGCTCTATCAATACATTTCTTCTTTTCTTCTTCATCGCCATGAGTCTTTTTCCTCGGGCTCTTGGTGACTTGAATTCAGATAAACAAGCCCTTCTAGCATTTGCCGCTGCTGTGCCACACGGTAGGAGGCTCAACTGGAATCCTGCTATGCCAGTCTGCAATTCTTGGATCGGAGTCACTTGTACCCCGGATGCTAACAATGTAATTCATCTGCGGCTTCCTGGAATTGGACTTAAGGGTCCAATTCCAGCTAACACCCTTGGAAAGTTGGATGCTCTGAGGACTCTCAGTCTTCGCTCCAATCTCCTTAGTGGTAATTTGCCTCCCGATATTCTTTCACTTCCTTCTCTTCATTACCTCTTTCTCCAACATAATAACTTCTCCGGTAATATCCCAACTATCTTTTCTCCTCGGCTTACTATCTTGGACCTATCATTCAATTTATTTCAGGGAAAAATTCCCCAAACAATTCAGAATTTGACTCAACTTACTGCTTTGAGCCTTCAAAACAATTCTCTTTCTGGATCAATTCCCAATCTAGCTCCGCTGCTCAAACGTTTGAACCTAAGCAACAACCATCTTAATGGTTCTATTCCTTCGTCTCTACAGAAGTTCCCAAATTCTTCATTCATTGGAAATTCCTTGTGTGGGCCACCACTAGGTTCTTGTTCACCTTCTGTTCCACCTGCTCCTTCACCGAGTACTTTTCCACCTCCGCCAAATGTCCCTCCGAAGCAAAGTTCCAAGAAAAAACTCGCTTTGGGAGCTATTATTGCCATTGCAGTTGGAGGGGCTGTAGTGCTATTTCTTATAGCACTAGTTTTACTCCTGTGCTACTTTAAGAGAAAGCAAAGTGATGACAGTCCAGTGCCAAAAGTTAAACCTTCTGGTGGTGGGAGTCGAGAGATACCAAGCGAGGAGTTTAGCAGCGGGGTGCAAGAACCCGAGAGAAACAAGTTGGTTTTCTTCGAAGGCTGTTCTTACAACTTCGATCTTGAGGACTTGTTACGGGCCTCTGCTGAAGTTCTAGGAAAGGGTAGTTTTGGGACAGCATACAAAGCCGTCTTAGAGGAGTCGACAACAGTGGTCGTGAAAAGATTGAAAGAAGTAATTGTTGGGAAGAAGGACTTTGAACAGCAGATGGAAATAATCGGGAGAGTTGGACAGCATCCCAATGTTGTACCTTTACGAGCTTATTACTACTCCAAGGATGAGAAGCTCTTAGTCTATGATTATTTTTCAAATGGCAGCTTGGCAACGGTGTTGCACGGTATGCAATTTCCTCCCTCTCGTTCCTTTCCTTTCTTCTGCCTTTCTTCTTTTTTAATTGCGTTTCATTTAGCACGTTGGTTACTCTTGAAGATGAGAGTTTTCTTTAGTGATTACTTTGAAATCGAACAGTCGAACAAAAATAATGATAGTCAACAATTTTCACAAACGAATAGAGAACATAAAGAATTGCCAAGTGGATAACATGAAGAGAAATCACAGGAAGACAATGGCAAAACTGTAGATTACTTCAATGCAGCATAAGTTTGGTTGTTGAACGTAAAAACTAAAAAAAAGATCTATTATCTTTTACTCCTGTGAGAGAATCTTAATTCACAAGGCAATTGTATTTTAGATATAATTTCTCTGCAGTGTAATCTTAGCATCTTAAACCTTCGGCTGGACTAGAATCTGTAATTGTCAAATGTGTTAGATCAATAGAATTCAATGTATGGCCTTTCGAAAGAACAAATTCAGAACTCGGAAGCAAGGAAACTTGTCTATCATCCATTTTCGTAGGATGTGTTTTGGCTTCTTGCTCTACTCTGTGGACAGAATGATGAACTTGTTTCACTTAAATTTGCTCAGTTTTAATTTAACAGGAAACAAGACAGCCGGAAGAACACCTCTAGATTGGAGTACAAGAGTCAGAATATCCCTAGGAGCAGCAAGGGGCATTGCTCATATCCATTCTGTGGGTGGTGCTAAATTTAGTCATGGAAACATCAAGTCGTCCAATGTCCTCTTGAATCAAGAACTGGATGGTTGTGTATCCGATCTCGGGTTAGCCCCTCTCATGAACTCTCCTGCCACTTCATCTCGACAGGCTGGATACCGTGCTCCCGAGGTAATCGAAACTCGGAAACACACTCATAAATCAGATGTGTATAGCTTCGGAGTCGTACTACTCGAAATGCTTACAGGAAAACAACCGATTCAATCACCAGGACGAGATGATATCGTTGATCTCCCGAGGTGGGTTCAGTCAGTTGTCAGGGAAGAATGGACGTCTGAAGTTTTCGATGTTGAGTTAATGAGGTTCCAAAACATTGAAGAAGAGATGGTGCAGATGCTGCAGATTGCCATGGCGTGTGTTGCAAAGGTGCCGGACATGCGACCAAACATGGACGAAGTCATTAGAATGATTGAAGAGGTTCGGCTATCCGACTCGGAGAATCGACCATCTTCTGAAGAGAATAAATCCAAGGACTCCAATGTGCAGACTCCTTGATTCTTTTCAAATCATTATTCACTTATTTCTACCTTGATTTTTTATTTTCTATTTCCTTTTCAAATTCTGAAAAATCAGCGGATTCAAAATCCTATATGAACATGCATGCACATGCTTGTATGGCTATCGACAGTATGAATTTGTCAAGGCTTTTTTTTATTTTTAAATCTAGTGAGAGCTAAATTTAGTTAAAAGTAAGATTTAACTATTAGACAAGCATTTCAGTACTGAATACCGTATATGCAAGCTAGATACTGTATATGCAACAACAATAACCGCATATAAAAAAGTTACTGTATTTACATCTTAAATACCGTATATGTATAATAGACATTGATTTTATACACTTGATACCAGATTTGCAGTTTAAATGCCGTGTTTAAACATATTTTTGCATATTATAATAGATTAAATTATATATATATATATAAATAACAAATTCAATAATTTGTTAATTACAAGAAATGAGTAAAATAAAATAATTAAACAATAATAAACTTTTAAACTTGAGGCATGTGTCGCACACGATTTCCTTAAAATAGATTCACCCTTCATATATATATATATATATATATATATAACAAATTCAATAATTTGTTAATTACAAGAAATGAGTAAAATAAAATAATTAAACAGTAATAAACTTTTAACTTGAGGCATGTGTCGCACACGATTTCCTTAAAATAGATTCACCCTTCCCCCCCTCACATCGTACGTGCTTGAAGTATAATTATAGCGTTTGTTTCTCTGGATACGACGGTAGAACAGTAGAATCTGAACATCACAGATTTTACTTCGGCGAACTGAGTTAGTGCCCGAACAATATCACCACAAAAACTTAAATAGAAATTGGAAATGAAGACAAACTCGAATTGTATGCAAATGAATTTTTAGATGAAATTCGTGTGTTGAAAACTGGAAAGAACCAAGATATATAAAGACCTGGTTCTTGTAACTTGCCACTTACTTCATGGCAATTACCACAAGAGTTTCAGAAAATGAAGTCGATTGAAAAATAAAAATGTAGCAAAACGTGAACACTCCTAAGGTGCCAATTTTGCTCCTTTCGGTCCGACATCTGTGTACGTAGGTCGCACCCGCACACAAGTTCAAGGTCCGAAACATATTTCGATCCATGATTTGCACCCCCTACACATGCATGTGGAGAGAATATCTATGCTACACGTGATTACACTATTCTAAAGTGTAATCCTTTATAAAGTGATTTTAGTTTTCATTCACCTCCTATGTGGGACAAACATATTTTTTAGTTTCCCACCTACATAAATTCCTTTTAAGTAACACACTTTGAATTTCAATTTCTCATTCACTCGAGCGTCAATTTTGGCAAGTAAATATATGATTTCGATGTACTCACGAAGGAGAACACAAATCAATCTTGATTTTTCAAAATAGTCAAATGGGTCCCATTCAAAAATCATATCAAAGTCAGCTATATACTCACTTTTTTCCAACATTAACTTCATGTACATGACAAATATTAATGATATGGTAAAATTATATAGTCATGTAACCAAGAAGTGATAAGAATTTTGGACTAACTTTAAGACTTATTTTCAGAATTGAGTTCAATAATCGGAATAATTTTTAAAGGGTTTAATGGTAGAAAGCTCCCCTACCTATTAGACGACGTGCGAAAAACACTATTTATTGGAATGGTAGAAAATGTCTTTATTTGAAATCTTAGTGTGGAATACAACTTTTTAGGTGCGAAGAATTCTTTTACTATCTAATTCCGTTAGTTTAATAGCTAAAAACAATAAAAATTGCCAAAATTAAAAAGGATTAATTGTAGTTGGAGTCGCAAACATGTTATTTATTGGGTTAATTTCACAAATGGTCACTCAACTTACCTAAAAATTAAAAAACGGTTACTAAAGTTTAAAACATGCAGAAACGGTCACTGAAATTTCATGTGCTTCTACAAACGGTCACTGAATGACCGTTATGATTTTAATTCAAATTTAAAGGACCAAAACACGTGGACATAGAAGCTTGACTACCTGAAATACAAATTTCTTGCTATTAAGTGTCACCTTTGGAGTAAATTAGATGGAAATTGTAAAAGTGATATTTTAATTCTCGTTCCGCCTATATACGTATAAGACCGTAAATTTAGATATGAGTTATAAATATTTTTCCATGTTTTTTGTGAAACGTGCATAGATTTCATAGCTTTTAATGCATTTTTATTTATTTTAGTTCACATAAAAATATAGTGTATTTTTGTTTAAAATAAATTTGCACTTGAGATGGTTAAGTTTCTATGTCCTCGTGTTTTGGTCCTTTAAATTTGAATTAGGATCATAACGGTCATTCAGTGACCGTTTGTGAAACAAATTAAAACTGACTTTGGTGATCGTTTGTGAAAACACATGAAACTTCAATGGCCGTTTTTGCATGTTTTAAATTTCAGTGACCGTTTTTTAATTTTTAGGTAAGTTCAGTGACCGTTTGTGAAATTAACATGTTATTTATTTGTAAATTATACTCAAATTTTTTATTTGTACCAACTACTATCTAAAACCTTTAAAATTTTGTTGGGAAACTTACAAAAATACCTCTAAAATTAGTGGTTTTTTGAAAAATCATATGAAAAATATTTTGAAAGTAAAAAATAGTGTAAATTGTCACATTTTAATAAAAAAGTGACACGGTATCGCTTTTGTGTTAAAAAAAAGGGTAACATTTGTCACTAAAAAAAGTGAGAAATTTCAAGGTGACAGAAAATAAATAAAAAAAGGTAAAAATGTTGTTAACATTATGTGATTCAATGTCGCTTTTTTATTAAAAAAAATTAAAAAGTGATGTTTATTATTCAAATAGTGACAGAAATTTTAAGAAAGTAATAGAAAAAAAAAAGTGAAAAACATTAAAAAAGTTATAGAAATTCAAAAAAAAAAAAAAAGGACAAATACTAAAAAAAGTGATACACAATACAAGTTCCAAAGTCTAGTTAGCCATGAACCTCATCGTTACACATTTGGTATTATTTTATTGATAATCACCTAATTTCAAAAATTTCAGCAACTAAAGAATTTATTTCAATTGAAACCGTTGTTCTTTCATTATGATTTACAACATTTTTCAAGCAGGAAATCCCATAATCAACTCTTCAATGTTTAACACAAGATACAATATACAATAAAATAAGCAACTTCAATTTGACCAAGAAGAAGAATAAAAGAATTTACTTTGAATCCAAAATTAGCCACTTAAAATCGTAGTTTCCATATCAAAGCAACACTTCATTAAAATAAATGCCCTAATTCACATTACTGTGTTACTATAGATTCAAACATACATTATTGATAGTTATATGACACCAAAGTCACACATTTTGATGATCTTTTTAGTTTCTTTATGAAAAGAAATCAATAGTGAATTGATCCAATGGTCTTAAACACTAAAATTTCAAACTCGCATTAGCTCTTTATATGAAACCAACCTTACAAATCAAAATCAACTCTTCTGTCCTTTCCTCTATTCAAATAAAATAAAGTTCTAGTTCATAGCTGCAATATAAATCAATTAGCAAGTCACAAATCTAGATATTGAATTGTGAAAAACTTAGAGTATCTCAGCTAAACAATGAATGGATGCTCCATTTTTGTGAGAATATCCCTCTGAGCTTGTATATAATCCACATGTTTGTTCTTGATTATAGTGCCATTCCTCATGATTTTCATCACAAAACTCCCATCTCCATTGATTCCACAAGTACCCTTTTTCCTTACCTGAAACACCTTTTTGAATGCACCCATCCCAATCACCCTCATAATGTCAAAATTCGTCGGGCCTACTTTTCATCACCTTCCTTCTCCACCCCATCATCATTGTGCATATCATCAGAAAAATCTCGAATATGTGTTTCACAATATCTAAATTCGCTTCTCTTGCTAGTCATGGTCGCCACCAATATTTTGTCCCTCTACAACCTCTTCTCCACCATCTAGTCCATACCACCGGCTCCTCCACAAGTTCCCAACCACCTTATCCACCAGCTGCCAACCATATGCGCCACCATCAACTACCTCACCAGTCTTCAACCCTCCACCCCACCCCACCCCACCCACCAAGAATTATGAAATCATGGTTTTGGACGGTTCGTGGGTTTCTCTTTGTAATAAGTGAAAACCCAAGAATAGCTAACTAAGAGGGGGTGAATTGGTTTCTAAAACTTTTTCGAAAAATTAACCTAAAATCAAGCATGTAATAACAAGATATATTAATTCAAATAACAAACATGAATATGAAGACAATCAGTAAAGAAGAATAGAGAGTGCAAACGATATTATTAGGGAGGTTCGATCCAACACAATGATCTACATCCTCCGTTACCAAACTCTCCAACACGAGCAAGGCCAACTTCACTATATTGATTGACATGGGGTGCAATCCAACACTTATAAGTAAGGAACATTGATCCTTTTACAACATTGAGCTTTCCGGAACCTCAACACGACCTACAAGTTTGAAGCGAATTGAATTTACAAATTGAAACTTCTCTCTTAATAAATGATATGATCGCAATTAAGTACTAAAAGAAAAATAGGCTAACATTTTAGGATAATTCTTGTTGTACATAATTTATGTACATAAAGGATTACATAATGTGATGTGTCAGTCATCCGGTAGTTGATGTGAAAGTGTGAAATTTGAATTAAAGGTTGGATATGTGTCACTTGTAATTATGTAAACTATTATGTGAAAATTTATGTACTCATAGCAAGGTCCAACATTTTAATAGATAACAATGAGTGAAGCTCAAGTGTTAGGTTTTTGAAAAACTTTGATGTGTTGAATGATTTTCAAAAATTGATTTAATAAAAAAAACTTCAAAATAAAATGATTTGATAATAATAAATAGGATGAGAAATCAATGCTATTTTCTCAAAAGAATCTCACTTTAATGTTTTCTTGTTGTATTAATGAATGGTAAATGAGTTGATATTTATAGAAGTGAAAAACGTTAACTTTTCTGCCTAACCAGACGACCCATCCGGATGTCTAGAACAGTATCGGATAACCAAAAGGTAGCATTTGAAAATCGGTCAGAACGATCAAATATCTGACCGTTACTGGCGAACCAAATGTCCGGTTCACCATCCAGACGTCCGAATGGCCAGAAGGTTTTCTAAACCATTTTTTGTTTTGTTTGCAGCCTGTAGATTTTGCGTGATATTTTTACTAGATATTTCAAGGTAAGTAATATTCAATAGTATTTAAGATCAAGTTGAAAATCTTACATTTGAGAAATAATTTTAGTGCAAACGTTTTAATAAAGTGAATTTTTATCGTGCATAAGAAATTCATCACTTGAGCTTTCAATGTGTCATTACCAAGAGTTAAAGTGCTTTACCTTTACAAACGAGCTGAAGACATCTAGGTCCAATATCTTCAATTGATATGGCACGAGTGCTCGATTTTGAAATGACGCAAAGTTTGTCTTCATTTGTTTTGGCGTGAGTGTTCGATCGATTCTCATCTTCAGCTTTCTATCTTGAGCTTTTTTTGATTAACATTTTTTCGTCCAATAGTTTTGTCTCCAATTTGATTAAGTCAACAACGTGTAACATTTGAAAATTTGAATAAATATTAGAGATAAACATAGTTTGTTTATTATAATCAAGACATAAAATTTGACCATATGTCAACAATTTCCCCTTTTTTATTATGACAAACACTAGATGATTTGCAATAAGAAGAGTATCTCATATGATTCATACACTTGCAATGTTCTTCCCCCTATGTTTGATAAGAATCCTCCATTTCTTATTCACATTAAGCATGCATATCATCATTCATATGTTTTCCCCTTTTAGCATAAGCAAAAAGAACATAAAGTAGAAAAATATATACGAGAAGATAAAGCAAAACATAGACAAAGAAGTCTCAAAGAGAAATAGCAACATGGCAAAGAAAATTCACAATGAAATATTCAATATGTAGCAAATATAAAACGTTAACATGAAGCTAAATGTGAGAAAATATCCATAGTAAAGCAAATAAAGATAAAATTCATGAAAATGTGAGATCGAACTAAGACTAGGACCCCGGAGGAGGTGGTTGAGGAAACTAGGCATAGAAGTGGGCGTAGAAGGCATTCTACTGAGCCTGCATCGCTGTCTGTTGAGCTTGAATGGCTTCTTGTTAAGTTAGCACCCAATGGAGCATTCCACCGAGACCATCAACCGCAGATGTAAGAGAGTCAATGCGGCCACTTAACACGTACTAATCCTCGATGAACGTGAAACCACTGTCGAGGAATGTGGGATACTGGAGCTTGGAATGTCGTGAGGAGGGAGATGAACTTCTGGTATGTCATCGTCGTCACCCATTGACCATGTTCTTTAGTGATTTTCATGCGTTCAAGTTCCAAAATATCAGGAATGAAGGCTTTGGTTATAACAATATGTTTGTTTTTAATTACACATGAAATATCACTGGAGCGTGAAATCAACATACTTTTGTAAAACTCTTTCATGAGACATGGGTATGCATGCTCTTCTAATGTTGCAAATGAAAACCATCCCATATTTTCAAAAAGTTCTTCGATATGAAATGTGGGTGCTTCAATAGTAAAATCTGCAAAATCAACATTCTTACCTATTAAAATTGGTGATTTTTCGAATGGGTTGGCCGGCACCTCGGGTTCCAAATCGAATGAAGAAGGTGAAGTGTGTCTCATCGTGCTTTTGAGCCTTTTACCCGTCCTTCTAGAGTTTGCTATGGTTGAAAAATGAGAGTGTGTGTAGAGAGTCTAGAGTTTGAGATTTTGGGGTGAAAATGGAGTGTAGGGGATGAAAATGAAAATTTCTTGAGAAATAGAAATGTAAAAGTGATGGGTTTTAGAGATTGAAGAGTAATTGGTGATTTGAGTGGAAGAATTGAGTGATGGAGAAAATATTTAGGGAGAGAAATTGATGAGAACCACGTAACAACAAATACTACGCAACCCACAACGAGATTGAAGATTCCAAGAAAGCCCAAAAAATAATCTCGATTTTGAGTTGGAACCAAGAATTAATGAATCAAGTTACCAAACAAAAACAGTGTTTGAATGATCTCTTGATTACACAACACGTTGATCCGCACCCGATGTCGAACGCTACAAGAATTAACTTGATAAGTTCACGGTGTTCAATGAAGAACAATGGTTGAAAGCACAATGCCTCTAATTGTATAATAATCTCAAATTGTGAAAATGTCCTCACATTGAAAAATAACCAAGTATTTATAGGAAAACCCTAGATTCTATTTAAAACCGGAAATAACTCAAAAAGATTACAAAATATAGCAATAAAATAGAATTCTAGTGTAACAAGGAAATTCACGAAAATATAAAAAATTTGTCCAATATTTGAACTATGCAACTGCATAGTTCTTTTGGATGCAGTCGCATGGAGGATTAATTTTGCCTCCATTTGGTTTCGATTGATGCCTATGCGATCGCAAGGCTGAATCAACTATGCGGTCGTATAAACGTTGGTTAGAGAGAGATGCTCTCAAGTCTAGTGAGAGAAACTCCCATTGGATTGCCTTGGCCCCTTGGTTCTTTCTCTGATTTGTCTCGTTTTTCGCTTATTATTAGTGGGTATTAAGTTAACACACTTGTTACTTTTGGATTTTGTTCTCATTTTTACGAAATCCGAATTAGTTTCTGGCGTTTGTGTTAGATAAATGTTTATATACTGGATACCGTATATGCAACTGATATCGTATATGTAATAGTTACTGTATTTGCAAGAGTTACTATATATGCAGTGGTTACCATATATGCACAAATAACCGTATATGCAGAATTGATCGATTTTACACACTTGATACCGGATTTGCAGTTTAAACGGATTAAATTGTATATTTATAACAACTCCAATGGCTTGTTAATTACAGTAAGGAATAACAAGAAAAAATAATAATAATTAAACAGTAAGAAACTTTTAACTCGAGGCATGTGTTACACACAGTTTCCTTAAAATAGATTCACCCCCTCACCGTACATGTTTGAGGTATAATTTGAGCGTCTGCTTCCCATGATACAACGGTAGAACAGTAGAATCTGAGCAGCACAGATTTTACTCCAGCGAACTGAATTAGTGCTCGAACAATATCACCAAAACGACTTGAACAGAGTATGAAAATGAAGACATAATAAATATGTATGCAGATGAATTCTCATATAAAATTCGAGTGTAGAAAACTAGAAAAACCAAGATATATATAGACTTGAATCTTGTAACTTGCCATTTATTTTATGGCAATTACCACAGGAGTTTTGGAGTTTCAACAGTTTCAGAAATTGAAAAGTCTATTGAATAAATAAATAAAAATGTAGCAAAACGTGGACACTCCTAAGGGGCCAATTTTGCTCATTTCAGTCCGCCATTCGTGTACGTAGGTCGCGCCCGCATACGAGTTCAAGGTCCACAGCTCATTTCGGTCCATGATTTTCACCCCTCCTACGCGCGCGCGTGGAGAGAGCCTCTATGCTACACGTGATTACACCATTCTAAAGTATAATCCTTTATAAAGTAATTTTTGTTTTCATCAACTTTCTATGTGGAACAAACACACTTTTTAGTTTTCCCACCAACATAAATTCCTTTTAAATGACACACTTTGAGTTTCAATTTCTCATTCACCCGAGCATCAATTTTGGTCAGTAAATATATGACTCTGATGTACTCACGGAGGAGAACACAAATCAATCTCTAACTTCCAAAATAGCCAAACGGGTCCCACTCAAAAATCAAGTCAAAGTCAACTATATACACTATTTCTTTCCAACATGATATTCAAATGCAAGGATAAGGCAACAAGGATCAATGTGTATTAAGGGGGGCCTTACCTTGTCTTTGGAAGACCATTAATGCTCAAGGTCATGCCCCGTTGTTTTGAGTTCGATGATGATGAAGTTTGCTCTATGCTAGTTTGGGTGAAACTCCCAGGCGTTCATTTGGATTGCTGGAACTCGAATGCACTTAATAAAATTGCATTAAAGATTGGAACACCAATTACTACAGATAAATTGACTGCTATTAAGGGTAGACTTTCATGTGCACGGTTACTAATTGAGATTGATGCTTCAAAGGAATTGGTTAAATCCATCCCCATGAACCTACCTACGAGCAAAATTAGAGAACAAGTTATTGAATTTGAACACGAACCCAAATTCTGTGCACATTGAAAGATGTTTGGACACACTATCGAAGAATGCAACATAAAAAAAGGGTGCTAAATTGGACTCTCTCACTCCAATGGGAAAACAAACCTCAACAAAACTGATCATTTGAAACAGGCTGTTCAAACCTCTACTGACCAGCAAGCTTCGGCAACACAGGAAGGTCCTTCAAACTCCTTAATTGAGCATGTACAATAAGCATATTTGAATGATCAGTTCATCCCAATCGCTAGTAAAAAGAAAGGCAATGCATCACTTGATCAGAAGGGTCATCATTCCTTAGTCACTGTATTGAAGGTAGACGGTAATACCCAAAAACACATTGTAGACTTGCAGAATATGACCGACGTGAACAACAAACTTGAAGTACTAGACAATGATAAACACAAAGGAAAAGTTGATGAGAAATGTAACCCACCAAACACCAAGCATATGAAGAAGGGCATATCATTTCCTTCACTATCATGAAGATTGGTTCTTGGAACATAAGGGGTTTGAACCATTCCCTAAAACAAAATGGGGTCTGTAACTTTATGAATCAACATAACATTGATATTATGGGCATCTTGGAAACCAAGTTGGGTGAATCCAAATTGGACCGAATCATGCGGAATAAATTTGGCAAACTTTCTCAAATCAACAATTTTCCTTCCCATAAGGCTGGACACATCTTGGTCCTATGGAAACCTCTTAAGGTTGACTTGGAAGTTCTGGAAACTTGCCCGCAAGTCATACACTTTGCTGTTACTTGCAAGGTAACTTTACTTAAATTCCTACTTAGTTTTGTTTGTGCTTTTCATACAACTGTCAGTCGAAGACCGTTATGGGATAATATTATGGCATTTGGATCGGATTGATCTATGCCTTGGTTGACTTTGGATGACTTCAACAATGTACTCCATTGTGATGAGAAAATTAATGGAGCCGATGTTACTCCATATGAAATTAAAGACTTCGAAAATTGTAGCCTCAATGCTAGTCTTACCGACATGAGATCGACTGGGTGCTTTGCACATGGACTAACAATACCACTTGGTGCAGACTTGATAGAGCTATGGTCAACAATGTTTGGATGCATATGGGGTTTTCTTGTGCTACAGAATTTTTACCGTCAGGTTGCCTATCCGACCATTCACCTTGTATTGTTTCAGTTTTTGCTTGTGATGAGAACAAGAAGAAACCATTTAGATTCTTCAATATGTGGACTAAGCATGAAAGCTTCCACGAACTTGTGTAGAATGCTTGGAATATTGAGATACGGGGCACTAAGCAATTCACTCTTAGCAAAAAATTGCAACGCCTAAAAGGTGTACTCAAAGAGCTCAACATCAAACATTTTAGGTACATTTCTTCTAGAACCGAGGCCACCAACAAATCCTTGAAAGAATCCCAGTTACTTTTACATGATGATCCTACCAACATCAATCTTCAAATTGAGGTTACTCGATTAAGGAAAGTTTCTATGAACCTTAGTGAGGCAGAAGGAAGTTTTTTCTTTCAGCAAGCTAAATGTGCTTACTTGAAGAATAGTGACAAATGCACCAATTCCACTCAGGTGAAAAGGAATACCAAAAGGAACTTTATTCCAGCTATATTAAAGGGTGATGGTTCTTATACTACCTCTCAAAAAGAAGTGGCAGAAGAATTTGTTCTCGCATGCACTGAATTGCTTAGGAAGAACAATAGTGTTCTGCCTTTTGATAACGAGAATCTGACGGCGGGCCTTTTTTGTCTGAGGAGTAGGCCACATCACTTACCCGAGACATCTCTAGAGAGGAAATCAAAGAGGCACTTTACTCCATTGGTGATGAAAAGTCACCAAGCCTGGATGGTTATTCATCTTACTTCTTCAAAGAGTCTTAGAACACTGTCGGTGATGATTTCATGTGCGCTATTGAGGAATTCTTTGCTTCAAGGTCCCTCCTTAAGCAAGTGAACCATACCGTTATTGCTTTGGTCCCTAAAGCCAATCACTCTTCTTCGGTTGGCGATTATAGACTCATTGCTTGTTGCAATGTTTTCTACAAAGTAATCACTAAGATTCTTGCATCCCGTCTTGGATCTATTCTCGAATCCATCATTGATATGGCTCAAGGTGCTTTTGTGAACGGTAGAAGTATGATGGAGAATATTCACCTTGCTCAAGAGCTTTTGAAACAATACAATCGGAAGAGGATCTCCCCTCATTGCCTTCTTAAAATTGATTTAAAGAAGGCATTTGACTCGGTAAATTGGAGTTTTCTTAAGAACATCCTCAAAGGATTGAACTTCCCTGCCATATTTATTGATTGGGTTATGGAATGTGTTACAACTCCATCATACGCTATTCCTCTTAATGGTGGTCTTCATGGATTCTTTAAAGGGAAAAAAGGTCTTCGACAAGGTGACCCTCTTTCCCCTTTTTTTGTTTGTCATTTGCCTCGAATATTTTTCACGTATGTTGAAGGGTGCTACCAACAATAGTGAGTTTAATTTCCATCCCAAATGTGGACCCTTAAAGATCTCTCACTTGGCTTTTGCGGATGATCTCATGCTTTTTGCTAGAGAGGATGCTACTTCGGTTAGCATCTTGATGAATTGCTTGGCCGATTTTGGCAACATGTCGGGCCTAACGATGAATGTTGACAAATCAAACTTGTACATTGAGAGGGTTTCTGGACATGACTTGGAGGAAATACACAACATTGCTAGCATCCCCAAGGGAAATCTCCCTTTTCGCTACCTGGGTATCCCTCTTGCGGTTGCCAAACTGAAAATTAACTATTATGATGCACTCATTGATAAAATAACAGCTTATATTGCTACTTGATCCAAGGCATCCCTATCATATGCGGGCAGATTGGAGCTTGTTAAGGCCGTACTCCAAGGGGTTGAATGCTTTTGGCTCTCCATCTTTCCCATTCCTTCCAAGGTCTCTTCTAGAGTCAACTATCTATGTCGAAATTTCCTCTGGAATTCCAACAAGTCTTAGTGCATGGAAGAGTATTTGTTTATCGAAGATTGAAGGGGGTCTTGGCCTTAGAGATATCAAAAGCTGGAATTTCGTACTCCTTACAAAAACATATGGAATATTCACTGTAAAAAGGATACACTATGGATCAAATGGATCTATCAAGTTTATCTTCACAGTCGTTGCATTTGGACATACATGGCAAGGAAAGATGACTCACATCTCCTCAAAAAACTGCTGGATATTAGGGACTACATTATTAGGACAAAATACAATACACGGGGTGTTGTTGATAAACTCACAAACTGGACATTCGAAGGCAGATTTTGCGTCGCACAGGCATATGAATATTTCAATCTAGAAGGAGTACAGGTAATCTAGGCGAGTAGTATCTAGAATGCTTACGCTACCTTTATACATATTTTCATCACTTGGCTTGCTGCCACTTCAAAGCTACTGACAAAGGACAGGCTGCGTTTTATTGAGATTGACTAGGAATGCAGCTTCTGCCAACAGGTTGATGAAACTTCAGGACACCTATTTTTCGCCTATTCATTTAACCGTAATGTTTGGAACACGATTCATGCCTGGTTGGGTCTAAGAAGATCCATGTCCACCCTACCAAGTTCTATGAAATGGATCAAAAAAGAAAGTAGATGCACATCTTGGCATACTAAAGTAAAGCGGATTGCACTTACTACAACCGTCTACCACATTTGGATTGCAAGAAACAACAAGATTTTTAAAGACCTCACATCGCATGTTGATAGTGTTGTTCGTCGTATCAAAACACATGTATACAAAGTCATGTTTTCTTTATATTCTAATGTTTTGATTCGTTACGAGTCCTTGGCATTGAGATGACATATCTCCACTTTTGTTAGTTCTATCTTTTGATTGTCTACATGGGTTTGTCTACTGTAATTGCTTTCCATTGTAACTTCATCATTGAATCATTCGAGTATGCCCGCAGTACTTGTACATGATGTTTGATCAATATAATTCAATTAACCGATCAAAAAAACTATGCGGTCGCATAGTTAAGAATTTCAGCCTCTTTTTCTCCTGCTTCAATCAACGTGATCTATTGGATTTTCAATCTCCACCCCAACATGAAACTTGTCTCTTTTTCCGTGTAGATCATGATGTCATCCATCGTTGATTGCACAAGTAATCTCGTCACCTCTTTCACCCGCTTTGTTCTCAAACATGTCATTGGACCTCCTTTGATAATCAACAGGTCTCGTCCTGGACTCGGCTTCATCGGGCTTGACTCTGGATCATAGCATCCCCTCCCTCTTTAAAAGGATTCATCCTCGAATCTGCACTTGCATCGAAAAAAGAGAGATCAGATACATACATTAAAAGTTGCCAAAACATTATACTCACCTGGAAGATCCAACTTGTATGCATTGTCATTAATCTTCTCCAAAACTTGAAATGGGTCATCCTCTCATGGTTGCAACTTTGATTTCCTTTATTCTAGAAAACGTTCCATTCTGAAGTGTACCCAAACCCAATCTCTTGGGTCGAATATCACGTTTTTCCGACCCTTGTTTGATTGCGACACGAAATGTTTATTTTTGTTTTCAGTTTGCGCATTTACCTTTTCATGAAGTGATTTCACCAACTCGACCTTTCTTTTACCATCTATGCTACCTCGTTCATTCACAGGCAAATGTATTAAATCGAAAGATGTTAGTGGATTAAAACCATAAATAATTTCAAATGATAAAAACGAAGTAGTAGAATGCGTGGCCCTATTGTATGCAAACTCTATGAACGGTAAACACTCTTCCCAACTCTTCAAGTTAGGGATGGACATGGTTCAGTTCGGTTCTCTTCAGAACCGAACCGACCCAAGACTTTTGGGTATTTAATAAATAGAACCATCAGGTCCAAATATAATTATGGAACCGTTCAGGTTCGGTTCCATTCGGTTATGTTCTGTTCCGTACCATATTAAATTTTTTAACATTTACAACAGCACTACATAAATATAACTAATAACATGTTCATTCGTAACTATTACAAATTAACTAACCCAATTTAAAAACATATAAATAACAAGTTGTCCAATAAAATTAATTCAATATATACAAATACCAAAAAGTAGATATGAATACTAAATATTAATTAGGCTAGAAAATTCAAAAAAATAAATTAAATTTACCTAATTAATTTGCTAATTTGTTTAGAAAAAATTAAAATAATTTGATTAATTCAACATAAAAAATTAAAAAAATTATTTATATTCAATTCTTATTCGATTTTTCGATTCTTAGCCTAGAATCGAAAATCAAACCAAACACATCGGTTCTCGATTCAGATATTCGTTCAGGTATTTAATTTATGAAGAATCGCTCGGTTCGTCCAGTTCGATTCAGGAACTTTTGTCCAGCCCTACTTCAAGTTCTTATTGACTACAGTGCGTAATAATTGTGTCATGGTCCTATTTACTACTTCAGTCTGACCATCAGTTTATGGATGATAAGTTGTTGAAAACTTAAGCTTAGTGCCTAACTTACCCCCCACAAAACTCTCCAAAAATGACTCAAGAACTTCACATCCCTATCAGATATTATGCTCTTAGGTATTCCATGTAAACATACTATTTCCTTAAAGAATAAATCAGCAATGTTAGTGCATCATCGATCTTAGTCCTTAAAGAATAAATCAGCATGTAAACATGCTATGAAATGTGTCATCTTATTGAATCTATATGCCACCACAAATATTGAATCTCGTCCCTTCTTAGTCCTAGGTAAACCCAAAACAAAATCCATTGAAATATCAACATATGGTTCACTAGGCATAGGTAACGGTGTGTATAAACTTTAAGGTAAAACCTTAGATTTAGACTGCTTACAAGTTATGCATTCACTGCAAACTCTTTCAACATCACTTTTCATCTTAGACCAATAAAAATGCTCTCCCAACATTTCTAAAGTCTTTTTAACCCCAGAGTGTCTCATAAATCCACCACAATGTGCTTTCCTTATTAAAGCTCTCGCATTGAACAATTAGGAACACACAATATATTTTCCCTAAACAAATATCTGTCATGCTTAAAGAACTTAACCACTGCCCCTTTATTACATGATGCATAAATATTTGAGAAATCTAAATCACTAACATACATGTCATTAATATACTCAAAATCAAGTAATTTAGAATTAAGAGAAGTTAGTAGCACATATATTCGAGACAATGTATCCGCCACCACATTTTCCTTACCTTGCTTGTACCAGATGACATAAGAGAATGTCTCTACAAATTTCATTCATCTTGCATGCCTTTTTTTTAGTTTGCCTTGATCTCGCAAATGATTCAATGATTCATGGTCCGTGTATATCACAAACTCCTTAGGCCATAAGTAGTGTTGCCATGTCTCTAAGGCTTGAACAAGTGAATATAATTCCTTGTCATAAGTGAGACAATTGAGCGCTGCTCCACTTAGCTTCTCGCTGAAATATGCTATAGGTCTTTTGTCCTGCATGAAAACAACACCAATACCTATTCTCGACGCATCACATTCGATCTCAAAAGTTTTATCAAAATTAGGAAGTGCTAAAATCGATGCCTTACACAACCTATCCTTAATTGTATTGAATGCATGATCTTGTTCATTATCCCAATGGAATCCCACATTCTTCTTAACAATCTCTATAAGTGGTGTAATAATTGTGCTAAAGTCTTTTACAAAATGCCTATAAAAATTAGCCAATCCATGAAAACTCATAACTTCAGTTATGCTTTTAGGTGTAAGCCATTCTTTAATAACTTTTATTTTTTCCTCATCTACTTCTACCCCATTAGCACCCACTACAAATCCTAAGAAAACAACATTTTCCATGAAAAATGTACATTTCTTAAAATAAACATAAAGTTGTTCATTTCTTAAAACCACAAGTACACTTTTAAGATATTCTACATGCTCATTAAAGTCTTTGCTATATACTAAAATGTCATCAAAGTACACAACAACAAATTTACCCATAAAAGCACGTAAGACATGATTCATCAATTGCATGAAAGTGCTCGATGTATTAGTGAGTCCAAATGACATTATTAACCATTCATATAAACCATATTTAGTTTTAAAAGTAGTTTTTCACTCATCACCTTCCCTCATTCGAATTTGACGGTATCCACTTTTAAGGTTAATTTTACTAAACAACAAGCACCATGGAATTCATCCAACATATCGTCTAATCTAGGAATAGGACGATGATACTTTACTGTTATATTTTTTATAGCTCTGCAATCCACGCACATCATTTAAGTTCCATCTTTCTTTGGCACAAGTAATACTAGAACAACACATGAACTCATGCTCTCCTTCACGTACCTCTTGCTCATCAATTCTTCGACTTGCTTCTGAAGCTCATTTGTCTCCTCAGAGTTACTTCGACAATCTGGTCGATTTGGAATGACAGCTCCAGGAACGAAGTCAATTTGATGTTCAATGACTCGAATAGGTGGTAACCCACTAGGCATGTCCTCTGAGAACACATCCTTAAATTCCTGCAATAAAGAAATAACCAAACTAGGGAATGGTGGGTTAGGTTCTTCAAAATTGAAGAATGACTCTTTATAAACTAACAATATCATTTGTTACCCCTCATTTATCGCCTTTTTCAACTCACTCCCCTTTGCAAAGAGATTTACTTTCGACTTTTCTCTACTCTCAGAAGACTATCTTTCTTTTCCCTCATGTGGCTATCCCTCTCTTTTGCTCTCTACTAGCCACTTCAACATTTTCTCTTGTGCTCACCATCTCACTATTTTCTCTATTTTTTTCCTAATTCCATCACTCTCCTTTCTTCCTCATTTTTCAATTTGATTTGGTCTTCATACACTTGTGCCGGTGTTAATGGTGTAAGGGCAATGGACCTCCAATCCTTAACAAAACTGTAACAATTCTTATACCTATCATGAATGACTTTCCTATATATTGCCATACCCTACCCAACAAGATATGCCCTACATGCATAGATACCACATCATACATGATCTCATCCTTATATCTACCAATTGATAAATTGATCAACACCCTGTTGTTCACCTTAACTTCTCCACTATCATTCAGCTATTGTAACCTATATGGTCTAGGGTGTCTCAATAAAGTTAATCCCAATTTTTCTACAAGATTTGTGCTAGCCACATTAGTACAAGTTCCACCCATCAATGATCATGTTACTTACCTATTGTTAATGTGGCATCGTGTATGGAATATATTTTCCCTTTGCTGCTCCAAGTCATCTGTTTTGATTTGAGTGTTGAGAGTCCGCCCCGTGACCAATAACTTGCCAATAGCAAATTCAGTGTCTTTCCTTCACTAACCTCCTTCAATGCTGGCATGCCTTCATAATCTTCCTCACGGTCACTAACCACCTCTCCATTGTGCACGATCATCATCCTTTTGTTTAGACATTGAGAAGCGATGTGTCTAGTTTCCAAGCACCTGAAGCACTTGATATTTCGATTTTTAGCTGGTTATGGCTATGTTTTGGGAATTGTTCTACTAGCTCCATCATCTTTTCCCTTTGATAGTTTAGTCATTCCTTTTGCAACAGCTCCATCATCTTTGTTATCCCACCTCGGTTTCCAAGATAAATTAGAACCCGAAGAACCCATTGGTTGCCTAGCTGTCCCCTTCCTCTTCAACTGTTTCTCCACCTTCATGACCACATGCAACATGTTTTCGATCTCTACATAATGCTGCAACTCCACGACATTAGCAATGTCTCTGTTCAACCTAACCCATTTAGGAAACGAACATAGTGGCTTCCCGATCCTCTTCCACATTTGCCATGATCATCAAAATTTCTATCTCTTTATGGTAGTCTTCCACACTCTTCGACCCCTGATATACACTTTGCAATTTTTGGTGCAACTCCCTATAATAGTGACTAGGCACGAACCGATTCCTCATGATAGTCTTCAACTCATCCTAAGTATTAACTGCTCGTTCCCGATTCCTCCTCTTTGATGTAGCCACTTGATCCTACCAAGTTATAGCGTAGTCAACAAACTCAAGAATTGCAATTTTCACCTTCTTCTCTTCCGAATAATTATGGCAATCAAATATTAACTCCACCTTTTTCTCCCACTCTAGATAAGCCTTCGGATCACTCCTTCCTTTAAATGGTGGAACTGACATCTTAATATTGCCTATATTCCTATCCACTTCATCTCCAACATGACTTTTCCCCCTTCTTTCAAACCTACCTCATCTACCTCTCATCCTACCCATATCACCCACCATCGATGCACCATCATCCATATCACTACTAAATCTATAATCATCATACACATCCATCATTGGCTCCCGCCTACCCGGTCTCTTTGCATTTTATTGTCCTCTGTGAATATTTTCCATCAATGTATCTAACCTATCAGATCTTTCACTCACATCTCCAAGCACCTGCTCAAACCGCATTATTACATCATCCGCCATGTAATTTTGATTCGGCTGTCTGTTTTAATTAGAACCCTCTTTGTCAAACATCCTAACCCTATACAATTTCTGCCTCACAAATGATCACTCGTGTATCACTCACTTATTGGTTTTTTCCCTCTATTAATTTCATCACTCTGCATTTTACCACTCAGTGCTTTCGCCCAAGTATTTCAGAGAACAATGTGAACTCAACCAATATTGTATTTTCGTTGATCCAATCGAGTATTGATCACGAATTGTGATAGGAGAAAGAAAAGAAAAAGATGAAAAATGATTCAAAGACACGAAAGAAGTAAAAGGATGAAGAACGAATTCAATGGATTATTCAAGAACGTAATAAACGAAATAAATCTTCAACAATCTTTTTTTTACTCAAAGCTAAAATTTAAACTGCGTGAAATTTCCCGATAATGACAATAATTTTTTTACCACGAGAATTCAACTACAAATTTGGCAAAACAAACGAAAATTGATTTAGACTTATAATTAGTCCGAAAAATAACTTTAACTCTTTTTTTTTGTAATTTTTTGGATTAAAACTCAAGAAATAAGTCGGACCCGAAGAACACGAAGAACAATGAAAAAAGAAAAAGAAGATTCAAAATAAGAAATAAAAGACATAACCTAATTATTTTGGAGTCTTGCTATGATACCAACTGATGAGAACCACGTAGCAACGAATACTACGCAACCCACAATGAGATTGAAGATCCCAAGAAAGCTCAAAGAATAATCCCGATTTTGAGTTGGAATCAAGAATTAATCAATCAAGCAACCAAACAAAAATAGTGTTTGAATGACCTATTGATTACACAACATGTTAATCCGCACCCGATGTTGAACGCCACAAGAATTAACTTGATAAGTTCACGGTGTTCAATGAAGAACAATGGTTGAGAGCACAACACCTCTCAATTGTATAATAATCTCAAATTGTGAAAAGGTCCTCACATTGAAAAATAACTAAGTATTTATAGGAAAACCCTTGATTCTATTTAAAACTGGAAATAACTCAAAAAGATTACAAAATATCGCAATAAAGTAGAATTCTAGTGTAATAAGGAAATTCGCAGAAAAAAGAAAATTCTGTCCAAGGGTTGAACTATGCAACTACATAGTTCTTTTGGATGCAGTTGCACGGAGGAACAATTTTACCTCCATTTGGTTTCGGTTGATGCCTATGCGAATGCAAGGCAGAATTAACTATGCGGTCGCGTAGTTAAGAATTTCAGCCTCTTTTTCTCTTGCTTCAATCAACGTGTTTCATTGGATTTTCGACCTCGACCCCAACACGAAACTTATCTTTTTCCCATATTGATCATGATGTCGTCCATCGTTGATTGCACAAGCAATCACATCGCCTCTTTCATCCGCTTTGCTCTCGAACGTGTCGTCGAACCTCCTTTGATAATCAACGGGTCTCATCCTGAACTCGACTTCGTTGAACTCGACTCTTGGATCATATGGTGGAAAATGAAGAGAAAATGGGCTGTTACGCTTTCTAAAAAATGCCCCAGATGCTGAACCGAACGTTTGATTTGGCAGAACAATTTTCTGCCAAACCGGACGCTGGTTCGGACAATCTGGTTCGATCCGAACGTCGGTTCCTTGATAAGTGTATTTTATACACTTATTTGGGCTCTAAAACATTGACATTTCGTAATTCTTTTAATGAGATTATAGCCTATAGCCTAATTTACGATATAATGTGTTATTAGGTGAAACTCGATGGATGATGAAGAATTGAAGAAAATGATGCAAAATTGGAGAAAAAGAGGCAAGATCCGAAGTTTAGGAACTGAAGTGCAAATGCTCAAAAGTTGTGTAGAACCTCACGATGAAGATTTGAGAGTACTAGGAGTCAATTAGATAAAGGAAGACGTCAAAGGGATAAAATATCGTCAAAATATGATCACACGTCAATTTATGATAAAAAGAGTTATGCATCGATTTTTAGACTCATATTGTGATCCATATTTGACATAGCAAACGATTTCTGAATAAAAGTTGTAGCCCTTTGAGTTAGCTTTCCAACGAATCTTGAATTACCTTAATCGGATATCGGAAGAAAACGTTATGACAAAAATACTGAAATGGACGCAAAGTGAACAGCAACTCAGCGCCCAGGCGCTACAAACATAGCGCCCAGGCGCCCAAAACAGAATTTTTAACAGTAGAGCCAGGCGCTGCACGCCGCCACAGATTTTAGGTTTTTTATTCTTTGGGCCGCGAAAACCCCACAAAAAGACTCCAAACTGGTAAAGAACGTGTATGAAAGTATAAATAGACCTAAGTAGGCATGTATTAGGGGTTCCCACACATTGAAAAGAGGGTTCCACATTAAGAGCACAATTAAAAGGAGGAAAACATCAATGGATTCAAGATCAAAGCAAATATTGGAACAAATATTGGAAGAAGAAGAAGACATTGGTGCAAGAGTTTATTCTTTTCCATATCTTTATTCCAATAATCCGGTGATGTATTCAAGTTTATTTATTTATTCTTCTTCTTACGTTATGAGTAGTTAAACTCCTTATTAGGGTAAACAATGTAATCTATTGAGACCCTTAGTTATTTAATTCAATAATTCTATGTTTTATTCTTTCATGTATTGATTTTATTATGATTGCAATGCATTGAATTACTTGATCAATAATTTGATGATCCATTGAGTTTCTTACAAATCGAGAGGTGAGTTTGAGACTTAGAACGTGTAATAAAATCTGTAACGAAGTATAACGTGTAGAGATACCTATACATAGTACTGTGGTCGTTATATGAATTTCTAGTGCCATAACTCGTTTAACTAAGGGTAATTCGCATAGAGATATGTAATTGAATTAGTTAAATAGGCTCAATGAGAACTCGAGAGGGGTAAATTGAATACCGTAGGAGAATTCAATCGAACGCTACATTAGGATAGAATCTTGAGTTGGGAACTAAGGTGATTATTAGATGAAATTGTTTTGCCCTAATATATCTTACATACATGAATCTTTGATCCATTTGTGTTTGTTATTTCATCATAATTTTCATTTGTTTTAGGCAATTAGTTCATTTTAATATTCACAACTATCACAATCCTTTATTTGTTTGTCTTTTATCAAATAGGAATTAGAAAAAGTAGATTAAGTTTAAAGTATAGTCCTCGTGGGAACGATAATCCGGACTCTTAGGTCCACTATATTACTTGTTACGATATCGTACACTAGCGATATAAAAAACGCAACATTCCTCGTCTAGATGATCCTTTTTTTAAAAAAAAAAAATATGATGCACATGTATTGAAGAAAAGGAAACATATAAGAGCACGTAGTTTCAATTATGTACTTCAATTTTATCAATTATGCCTAAACCTCTTCTAAGATGTGAGAATCGATTATGCGCTAGAGGTTTTGTGAAGATATCGGCCAATTGATTTTCCGTGTTTATAAATTCTAGCACAATATCACCTTTTTTAGCATGGACTCTAAGAAAGTGATGTCGAATTTCAATATGTTTCGTCCTAGACTGTAAAATAAGATTTTTAGATAAGTTAATAGCACTAGTGTTGTCACACATAATTGGGGTATGTGTATGATCAAAGGATAAGTGATAATCACTAAGAGTTTGTTTCATCCATAGAACTTGTGCACAACAACTTGTGACCTAGATATATTCGGTTTCGAAGGTAAACAATGCAACGGTGTTTTGTTTATTGCTAAACCATGACACAAGTGTAAAGCCTAGAAAGTGGCATGTTCCGCTAGTGCTTTTACGATCGATTGTGCATCCGGCCCAATCGACATCCGAATAGCTAAGTAGATCAATATGAGTGCCTTTGGGATACCAAAGCCTTAAAGTTCTAGTACCACTAAGATATCTAAAGATTCGTTTTACAGCCTTAAGATGTGATTCTTTAAAATTTAATTGAAATCCAGCATATAGACATACGCTAAACATAATATCGGGTCTACTTGCGGTTAAGTAAAGAAGAGATTTGATCATACCTCGATATTTTGTTATATCAACGGACATACCTTGTTCGTCCTTGTCCAATTTTATGGATGTGCTCATAGGGGTGTTCATTGGCTTCAAATCATCCATGTCGAACTTTTTGAGCATGTCTAATATATACTTAATTTGATTGATGATTATTCCATCACAAGTTTGCTTAATTTGGAGAGCGAGAAAGAATTTAAGTTCTCCCTCATACTCATCTCAAATTCTATGGTCACGCACTTAGAGAATTCTTCGTATAGACAAATATTAGTGGCACCAAATATAATATCATCAACATAAATTTGAACAATGATCATATCATTTTTACGAGTTTTAACAAAAAGAGTTGTATCCACTTTCCAATTGAGAAGCCATTTGAAATTAAAAATTTGCTCAATCGTTTGTACCAAACCCTAAGAGTTTGTTTTAGACCATAGAGATCTTTTTGAAGTTTGAAAATATAAACCTAATTTTTATGATCTTTAAAACTGGGAGGTTGCTCAACAAAAACTTTTTCTTGAATGTAACCATTTAGAAAAGCACTTTTACATCCATATGATAAAGAGTGAAATTCTTATGACAAGCAAAATTAAAAAGCGTGCGAATGGATTCTAATTTAGCAACTGGTGTAAAGGTTTCCTCATAATCGATATCTTCTTCTTAATTGTAACCTTGGGTTACCAATCTAGTCTTGTTACGTAAAATTGCTCCATATTATCCCGTTTATTTCTAAAGACCCATTTTGTATCAATTAAGGTTTGATCATTTGGTCTAGCAATTAAATCTCAAACACAATTTATTTCAAATTGATTTAGTTCTTCTTGCATTGCTAGTACCCAAAATTCATCAAATTCGACTTCTTTAAAAATTTTGGGTTCAATTTACGAAATGAATGCACAACTTCCTAGATGATTTCTAAGAGAAGTTCTAGTTGTGATACCTTTAGATTGATCGCCTATTATTAATTCATTTGGATAAGATGGAACAAATTTTCATTCCTTTGGTAGCGGGGGATCACTTTGATTCTTGGTTGATTTTTCTTCACTTTCTTGAATATTGAGCTCCTTTGTTTGTTCTTCGTTAGACACTTTCTTATTTTGATCTTGAATGCCAATTTGTTCTAATGGAGCTTCCAAACCTACATCATCATCAATGCCTTTCTCACGACCAAGTTTGTTTAATCAAATGTGTCATACATGGATTCTTCAACTACTAGAGTTCTTTTGTTAAAAACTCTATAAGCTTTGCTAGTCGATGAGTATCCTAGAAAATTATCAATATCGAATTTTGAATTGAACTTTCCCTAGTTATCTTTTGTATTCAAAATAAAGTATTTCCAACCGAAAATTTTAAAAATAACTAATATTGGGAATTCTATTTTTCCAAAACTCGTAGGGAGTTTTAGTTTTCTTACGACTAACTAAAACTCTATTTACAATTTAACAAGCAGTATTTACGGCTTCAGCCCAAAAGTATTTTGGTTAACTATTCTCGTTAAGCATGATTCTAGCCATTTCTTGTAATGTACGATTCTTCCTTTCTACTACAACATTTTGTTGAGTTTTAGGAGCCGATAAATTATGTTCATATCCATTTTTGTTGCAAGAATTATCAAAGGCAACATTGTCGAATTCCTTACCATGGTCACTTCTAATGATTGTAATGGTATAACCTTTTTCGTTTTTAATTTTCTTACAAAAATGCTTAAAAACTTTTAGAGTTTCTTCTTTTAAATTCAAAAATACGACCCAACTAAATCTAGAAAAATCGTCAACAATTACAAAAGCATAATGTCTACCACCCTAGCTAGTGATCCTAGTTGGTCCAAAAAGATCAATGTGGAGAAGTTACAATGTTTTTATAGTTGAAGAGTATACTTTAGGTTTAAAAGAGATTTTTACTTGTTTACCAAATTGACAAGTATCACAAATTCTATCATTCTAAAACTTCAAGTTTGGCAATCATTTGACAAAATAATTTTTGGAAATTTTTTATAGAAGGTTCATGCTAACATGATATAATCTTCTATGTCATAACCAAGTATCTTCTTTCAAACTTAAAAGATATTTTTCATTATTTTCAAATTCGATAATTATGATATAAACGTCTTTACTTCGGCTTCCTATAAATATCACCTCTTTTGATGTAGCATTCTTAATAAGACATTTGGAATAATCGAATTTAATATGATAGCTTTTATCACATAATTGACTAATACTAAGTAAATTATGTTTGATGTTATCCACCAAAAGTACATTTTCAACGGAAGGGGAGAGATGATTACCGATATTTCCTATTCCGATGATTTTACCTTTTGCATTATCTCCAAATGTGACATGGCCTCCATCTTTCTTTTTGAAATTTGATAGTAAAGTTTTATTTCTGGTCATGTGTTTTGAGCATCCGCTATCCAAAAATCATTTGCTCATCATTTTCTTTGGTACATACAATAACAATTCAACTTTTGATTTTTGGTACCCACAGAAGCTTGGGTTCTTGATAGTTAGTTTTAGTAGGTCCTTGAGTCCACTTGTTTTCAAAGTGATTATTCTTTTTGGTTAGACAATTGTAGGCAATATGTTCATCCTTGTTGCAAAAGATACAAGTGGTTTTTGAGGAATTTGTATTTGAAATTTTGACAAATAAATTTTTGAGAGATTTTTTATTTTAAAATGGTTTATATCCAATGATTCATTTATCAAAAATACATTTTTGATTACCAAACATTAAATCAAAATTCTTCTTTCCTTGAGTGAATTTAAAAATAATTTTTGTCAAATCTTCTGCTTTTTCCTTTAAAGAGAAATTTTCTTTGTACAATGAATCATAATCAATATTTTCCTTTTTGGTTTCTAAAGTTTTCTTCATTTCACTTTTTAATAATTTATATTTCTTTTAAAGAATAAAATGACTAAGCTTGGGTCCTTGATAGTTAGTTTTAGTAGGTCCTTGAGTCCACTTGTTTTCAAAGTGATTATTCTTTTTGGTTAGACAATTGTAGGCAATATGTTCATCCTTGTTGCAAAAGATATAAGTGGTTTTTGAGGAATTTGTATTTGAAATTTTGACAAATAAATTTTTGAGAGATTTTTTATTTTAAAGTGGTTTATATCCAATGATTCATTTATCAAAAATACATTTTTGATTACCAAACATTAAATCAAAATTCTTCTTTCCTTGAGTGAATTTAAAAACAATTTTTGTCAAATCTTCTGCTTTTTGCTTTTTCCTTTAAAGAGAAATTTTCTTTGTACAATGAATCATAATCAATATTTTCCTTTTTGGTTTCTAAAGTTTTCTTCATTTCACTTTTTAATAATTTATATTTCTTTTAAAGAATAGAA
Organism: Fraxinus excelsior; assembly: GCA_019097785.1. Classification (NCBI taxonomy): domain Eukaryota; kingdom Viridiplantae; phylum Streptophyta; class Magnoliopsida; order Lamiales; family Oleaceae; genus Fraxinus; species Fraxinus excelsior. Next base: position 18,049,006 of record CM032643.1, on the reverse strand, counting down.
TGACTAAGGGTGGGTTTTTCAAATTCTTCTAAAATTTCATCATAAGAGGAAGATAAATCATCTTATGAGAATTTCTTGATGGAGTTTACCTTATCATCGATTACCGTGAAGCACATGTTGGTGATTTCTTCTTGACTTTCATCTTCATCAGGATCATCTTCGTCGCTTTCATCTCATGTTGCTTGGAGTGTCTTTGTTGATTACAAGGTTAAGGTTTTGATTATAACAAACAATTTAATCTTGTTTGCGTTACAATTGATTTTGAAGTGATTATCATTTTCAGCATCCAATGAAAATCAATATAAGATGATATGCATGCTTGCCTAATATGAGAAAGGGGAAATACATGTATGAAATATAGAGGGAATGTATAAACTATATGTGATATCTAACATGTTCTCACTTATCAATTTATTCTCAATTATCTTTGTTTGTCACAATAAAAAAAGGGGAAATTGTTGACCTATAATTGACTTCATATTTTGATTACAACAAACAAATTGCTTTTATCTCTAACATTTGCATTTGAGTCGTTTTATAGCTAAAGTTGATCAATTGAAGACAGAGATATCTTATATGTGATCATGTAGTCTTTTGTTCTCTAAAAGTACTACATGACATGTTTGGCTACTTTCCAATGATCCATTTTCGGGTTACTTAAATATCTTCCTAACATCTCAACAATGTACTCTACTTCTGAACGCGCACAAACCTGAGTATACATCAGACTCCATATAGCTGAAGAATAAGCCCCTGTTTGAGCCACATTATTTCTCATTCTCATTTTTCTACTCATTTTTAACCACATATTTTTCAATAAAATAATATTTTTCATCACATCAATAACTTTTTCTTCTTTTTCAACCATATATTCCTCATTACATCAACGGTGAAAATACATTCTTACTCCCAAAATGTGTACCAAACGGGGGCTAAGGAATCTTCTGCATTTATTTAATTTTCAAGCATTTTGGGGACATTGACTTAAACTGAACTTGTCTCCTTTAGCTACAAAGGTATCACCTGGTTTACAATCTTGCATGCAATATCTTTTAAGTACCTTTTCGATATAACTCTTTTGTGATAATACAAGAATACTTCAAGAACGATCCCGTTGTATCCGAATTCCTAATATAAAATAGGGGTCACCAAGATCTTTCATCTCAAAATTTAGGGGTGAACGCGGTTCGGTTTGGGCAGTTAGTGCCATATTTTCAACTCAAACAATTTCATGCGGTTTGAAATTTTTTCAAACCAAGCCATAATTTGAAGGTTGGTTCGGTATTAATCCGCAGTTTATCTATCGACATTATAATAATATATTTAAAATATGTAAACATATAAGTTTAAACGAGAACTAATAATGTTAAATGTTAAATTATATTCAAATTTGGTTGCTAAAAGATGTTAATAGAACGAATATATTTTTTTCATTTTTATTTACTTTTTCTTGTTTGTCTTTTATATTATCATATAGTGGTTGGTAAAGATAGATGAGTGATGCTACACGTACATAATGCAGTGTCCATAACGGTGTCCACCCCATCACATGGAGGGGGACCCACTTCGAATAAAATATAATATATCTGAAATGAGCCCCCCTCCATGTGAGGAGGTGGACACCATTATAGACACTGCATTATGTACAAGTAGCATATTCCAAGATGGAGTCACATTCTGCTATAAAAGTTCGTTTGATTGCAAGAATGGAATTTGAGTGAAAATAAAATGAATTACATGGAATTAAATTGTCTAGAACTTGTTTTTATTAGGAATTGTCAATTAATTGTGTTTGATTGGTATAATTTTTCACATGAAAAATACTAAAATTTTGGATCTTTTGGTATTCGTTTAGCTTTGTTTTTCATGAAAATTATTCATTAAAGGGATATAATTTGTTACAATTGGAAATATAATTTGTTTCAATTGCAAAAAAAAAAAAAAAAATTGCCTAGAAAAGCTTTTGTCATCAAACTCATGGGAAAAACTTTTCCTTAAAAATCAAGAAAATGTGGAAAACCAATTCCGTGGAAAATTTAGTCAATCAAACATACAAAAATGTGGGAATGAATTTTAATTTCCATCTTCCATGAAAAAAGAAAGGGCAATCAAACAAGACATAATAGTTTGGCTAAAACTCATTTCGTCCTACTAGTGAGATGGAAAATAAGGACTGAACATGATATGTTTAAATGTACAAAGAATATAGAGTTTAGATTTATTGAAAATTGATAAATTTTATTCTCTAACAACTTTACGAAAGTAGAATGTAAACATTTCCACACAATCAATACGCTATATCCTTCGTTGTTTCTAAACGACAAACAACTCATTAATCACATAGGCGCACAAATAGTCATTTTTTTTAAAAAAATTCAAATCACAACTCACAAGTGTATAATAAGTTAAAAAACAACAAATAAAAGAAAGAATAATGAAAAAATGGCTTGAATGAGAATCTAAAATTTATCAAGAGATGAGAGAAATGATGATTCGGGTATAAATTAATAGACTAATAAGCAAAAGGCAACTAATAATTTGCGATTGAGAATTACATTTTGTTCAGCAGTGGCAAATAAGCGTTAAATATTTCAGAAATGAGAGTTTAGGTAGCTTCTAAAGTTGTGGGCGTGATTTGATGTCTTAGTTTTGTTGTATTATTATTTGGATTGTTGAAGATAAATGCTTTGATTTGTGATTAATTTTAGTTTAGATTAAATATTGGGTCACGACTTATGTTGTGGACTTATAAAATTATCGACCAATAATAATGAACTTAATTTACTTTAAATGATTATTTTAATGGGTTGGTTGTAATTTGTATTGCTAAATTTGTATTTTTTTTCTACAAAGTGAAACTTTAAGATTTGTAAGTTAATAAAATTAGTTTTTTAATTAAAAAGTTAAAAAACGGTTCGGTTCGATTCGATTTTATACGGTTTTTGAAAATTAAAATATAAACCAAACTATTTTGAAACGGCTTGATTCGATTTCAAGGAAAAAAAATTGTGGGTCCACGTGGACCTGAACCAACTGTTTCAAACTAACAGTTTCGGTTCGATTTGCGGTTTTGTGATTTTTTTGTGCAGCCCTATCAAAATTCCTTGCTAGAAGTCTATTGGTTTCGTGCAATAAGCATATATCGTTGTTGGCAAGCAATATGTCATCAACATATAAAACTGAAAAAATATAATTACTCCTACTGAACTTGTGTATATACAATCATCGACAAAATTCATCTTGAAACCATATGATATGATCACTTGATAAAACTTGTAATACAATTGACGAGATGCATTTTTGATCCATAGATTGATTTATTTAATTTAAAAATCATTTGCTTTGCATCATTCGACACAATGTTTTGTGGTTGCACCATATAGATTATTTCATCAATGTCACAATTGAAAAAAGTTGTCTTAAAATCCATCTGATGTAACTCAAGATTGAAATGTGCTACAAATGCCATTATAATCTTGAAAGAATTTTTCGAAGAAATATGAGAGAAAATCTATTTATAATCGATACATTCTTTCTGTTTAACACACTTTACGACAAGACGAGCCTTATACTTCTCCACAGACACACTAACGAAAATATATAATAATAAAGTAGAATGATCATCAAATTGAAATATGAGAACCTTCTTATAATAACCTACGTTGGACTCAAGTTAAAACTTTCATGACATATGTGGTTAAACCAACTCTTTTTCCATTTTATTTAATTGTGCAATTTGATGCACATATACGGACAGATTCCCAATCACAACAAGAACCAGGGACGGATCGGCGGGCTGGTCTAATCCCTCCTAAAAGTGATCAATGGGTAATTTTGAGGATTAAATTTGAATTTTTCCGCCTACTTATGCATGTAACAATCGGCGGCGGCCTAAATATTAAGGCATGCAATCGACCCACGTGGACAATTCCAAGCTCATCGTTCAACCTAACTCACTTTTCATTTTTCGACCTATGTATTAAAACATACAATTGTGCAATAAATGAAAATTGTGGTTTTTCCACATAATTTTTTTCACTTTGGTAATGTTTGATTGACAATTTTTTTCAAGAAAAATATTTTTCTACTTTTGGTCACATGACCCTATTTTTCTTAAGAGAAAAAAAAAATATTTTCTTTAGAAAAATGTTATTTTTATTTTTCAGATTATTCAGTATCTCATTCTCTCTCATCTATCCACTCCTCTCTCATTTACCAACCAATAAAAAATGGACAAATATAATTTTCATACAAATAAGTTCTAAACAACAACTGAATTATTTAGGACATATTTTTTTTTCCATGCGAATTTCATACTCGCAGTCAATCGTGCTTTTTATATCTTTTAACATGGGGTCTCATCTTCCCTACAAACAATTTTTTTTTAGTAATTATTGTATGGTATAAAGATAATGTTGCAAAAGGTGGAAATCTCATTTGCCAATTATCAATTGAAAATCCATATCCACATGTCCTCCAGGGGTAATTCTGTAAATTTGCAATCGGGGAATGTTGGAATGGGAGCCATTGGGCTAGAAAAATAATATCATAATCTACATTTTTCACGTTTTTGTTGTGAAAAGGTTGTTGGGAGTTTTGCCTTTGGTGCCCAAAGGGTGTGTTTATATTTTTCTATTTTCGTGGTTAAATCAAAGCAATGTATTAAAACTCCATTACAAATTGCCCGTTTGAGCCACATTATAATATTTATTATTATTCTTCTACTCATTTTCAACCACTCATTCTTCAATAAGATAATATTTTTCATCACATCAATAATTATCATTCTTTTCAATCATATATTCACCACCACATCACCAAAAAATGCATGCTTTCCATTTTAATGTACATCAAACAACGGCAAAATTGATATTTCAAAGAACTTTCTGAGTTGGACTTATTTTGCAGGACTTTTACTTTTATTTTTACTTCATATAGAAGAGCTTTTAAAATAAATTACCTTAAATTCTTATTTGAAAACTAATTTTTAAAAGCGCATCTTATTTCGAAAGTGACTTAGAGGAAGTCAGATTGAATAGTCTTCATCTAAAAGCTCATTTAACTACCAAAAGCACATTCGTAAAATTAACCAAATGGATCCAAGGATCTCAAAAGTTTCTTTTGACTTTTCAAAAGTAATTTCAAACAAATCATTAATTAAAGATTGAAGGGAATATTTTTTTATTTGTTGATAGTTTCGAGAAATATTTCAAATCTAGAGCCTGTTTGGTAGGATTAAAATTCAATTAAAATTGAAAATATGATCGTTATTGAGTCTCACTCGTCTAATAAAAGTCAACAATAACGACTAATTTTTCAATTCGATTTTAGTCTCTCCCAAACAGGCTCCTAATATGTATATGTTTAATGAGTGGAGAAAGGGATCGTGAATTGCTATCGACTGCTCACTTGGGGTCAAAAATGCATTTTCATGTTCTCACGGAGTAACGTGAATCATTAATCACTTATTAAATCGCTTATTTATAACTTTCATTTCTCACATGCCTGAAATTATTAATTAACAATATAAATATTCCCACAATTTAGAAAATTAAGAAAGAAAACCAATTGTTTGAATTCATATAATTTTGTCTGATACACAAAATATAGTCGACCAAATATAAAAGAAAATATGTATATACACACGGAGAAGCCAAATAATGGATCGAAAATAACATTATAATAATTAGATGTTGACTTGATGTAATAATGGTACTTACGTAGGTGTTAGAAAATTAACCATTATAATAATAGAACATTTATAAGAATTAATATTAAAGTCTAACTACTTAGCTAGCGTTTGGGCTCCATTTTTACAACACTCATTTTTAACCACGCATTTTCTTATAAAATAATTATATATATAAATTGAATTTTTTTTTTTTTTTAACTTCACATTCTCCAACTTTTTACTATTCAAAAATGCATTTTCTTTCTTTAAAAAAAAAAAAAAAAAAAGTGGAGCACAAACAAGGGCTTAATTAGACTCATGTCAAAACAAGTAAATTGATCGATCAAAGAAATGTGGATCTTACAATTCAAAAGTCAAAGTTAAACCGCCATATCGACCGTTCAAACTATCATAGAGCGAACCCCAATTTAAAGTGTGTTTGATGTACATTTTTAGAAGAGAAAGTATTTTTTTTTTTTTTTTTTTTTGTGATGTGATGATAAATATGTGGTTGAAAAAGAAGGAAAAATTATTGATGTGATTGAAAATATTATTTTATTAAAGAATATGTAGTTGAAAATGAGTAGAAAATGAAAATGTAATTCAAACAGGAAAATATTATTTTATTAAAGAATGTGGTTAAAAATGAGTAGAAAAATGAAAATGTAGCTCAAACAAGGGCTTAAGGTGCAATAGGATTAGCATGCATATTTGATATGTCAAAATGTATAATGTTTAATAGATTAAGAAAAATACACTAAAATTTGTGAGTATGTAAAATTCAGCTTAGGGGTGTTAAATGTATTAGGGTGTGTTTGAACCACATATTGGAATAATGTATTTTGGAATAGTAGATTGATGGAGAATGTATGGTTGAAAAATAAGAAAAAATTATTGATGTGATGAAAAATATTATTTTATTTAATAATCTGTAGTTGAAAATGAGTAAAAGAATGAAAATGAAAATTTTAATATGTATCAAACAGGGGCAAAGTAGAGCCGTCGACTCAACCACGAGTTAACTCACTTCAAGGAAGTTGGACTTGACTCGTCCCTTGTAACTCGGTAATACATTTCATTTTTCTTTTCTCGAAAATTGCACTTTCACATATTCGTGAACCCTAGTAAACAAGTTACTCATCAATCGCCCACTCTCCATCCATAATTTAGCTCAGCGAACAAGTTATTAGTAGAATGACATTTTGACAAGAAAATTGTCATATTCGATATCGTATAAAACTAATTGGATCAAATTACTTTTTTAACACGACTCACATTTTTTTTACAGGTTAGATAATTATTTGTATAAAATTAAATTCCATATGGACACATTTACACGTATTTTACTTGTAGTAGATGTTGAAATTTTAGGATAATATAAATATTAAAATTTTAATATATTATGATTCGATAAATCGTAACTCTAATATTTGCATACACGTATTTTTTACTAACGAAATATAATTCATACACTAATTTATCCAACGATAAATCCCCTCACTCGTCTAATACTTGTGTAGCTTTCATTTATTATTCTCCACCATTTTTCTAACACAAAAATTAATAAAATACGGAATATTAAAACTTTGACTTGAACAATCCCATCGTCTCCCTTGTGAACAAATTTCAGATATTGTATTTTATATTTGTACAAATAGCTTTATTCTAAGATAAAGCCCTCCACTAAACAAGAATCTCTCACCCTTTTTGTCTCTCTTGCAAGAGATTCAGAACTTTTCTTGGGCCTTCCTTTCTTTTGTCCCTACATTCACTTGAATTTTCAAGCAAGCAAAAAAAAAAAAGGTGAGAGATTTTCTTCAGTTTTCTATTTTTTTTTTTTCAGGTTTTGTTAATTTTACTTGCATTATTTAAAATGTGAGGTTTGCATATGTGGTCATGAAGCTTCTGATAAAATTTCATGTTTTCTTGGGATTTTTATTTTTATTTTTTGTTTATTTCTGTGAATTCAAATGATGATAGTTACTTAATGTGGAAATTCTGCAGTTTTAGTAGAGCCCAGAAGTTTTCTTCTTCGAATTCTATGCTTGCATTTCTTCTTGAATGTATTATTTGGTACAATCGTGAATGAATTTCTAAATATAATGTCATCTTTATTTTTATAATTTCATGAAATGTCTTGAAGATAATGGTTTTTCCAGTGTTCTAAGCTCGGACAAAATGTCTTGCTTCGCCTAGACGCTTTTTTTTTTTTTTTTTTTTTCCAATTTTTAAACGACTGATTTTTTTTTATTTTTTCCTTCCTCTCTTTCATCTTCCCTAGCCGCTTTTTATTAGTTTTTTTTTTTTTTTCCTTTTTTTCATAAAAGTTTTTTATTGGACTTTAGCTTATTAATTCTTTTTTTTTTCTTTACTTTTAAAAAACTTTTCATTTGATTTTATTTTCGAGTTTTTAATAGATTTTATCTAAAATATATATATATATAACTTTATCTAAATATACAAATAAGATTAAAGTTATGGTGCTATCTACGTTATTTAATTACGATCTTGAAACTCGTTATTTTGTTTTAAACTCAAAAATTATGTATGTAGTTCCTATAAATCTATTAAATATGATTCGTATAGTTGAAAATTGAAACTATGAAAAATATTCTAATTTTTTGCATTTCAAAAACTTGAAAATTGTATAATTGACTAATGGTATGAATTATTAAATATATATAGTATTTTATAATTTTGGATGTTTGATATGTATTATTTTAATTATTATATGATTTAAAATATGAAATAATGTTAAAAATAATAAAACGTTTTTTTACGCCTAAGCCTCACTTAAGCTTGTGAAGCTGAAGTTTTGCCTCCACGTCTAGCCACGCTTCACACTTTTTAGAACATTGGGGTTTTCACATAAAAATGTAGCTCATAACTAATAGTAATATATGAAAATACATCAATTTGCTTCCAATAGTTTGATATGGATGAAAAAATGGCCCCCTTTTTTGAAATGATGCAATCAAGGCTCAAGATATGTTAGTGATCCATTTGTCGAATTGAACTACTCCTCGAGTCATTAGAGCTGAAACCCATTTATTCATTTAAATTTTAGTCTCAATGCGTGCCCTAATGAGCGAGTCGAATTTATGTTTTCATCAAAAGCCTTAAGAGTAATGTTATTCATTATCACTAATATTAAGCACCAGTTTAGGTGGCAATTATACGACATTAACTGACAGATTCATCTATATGTAAAATTACATGACTTATTTAATTGAACATATAATGTGTAGCCATCTAGACTGACATTAGATAGCATTATTCAAGCCTTAAATATGTGTACAGTTTCCATGAATAGGTGAATATGCGAGTTAACGAGTATACTTGTCTACTGTATTCTTAAATGAGGTAGTTCAACATTTACGTCTTCTCATTGTTCTCCAGTCGGATCTAATCCTAACCCTAATATTGCGGCTCCATCGTTATAATCTATTTAGTCAACTCACTATTTTATTACCTATAATTAATAGGCAGGCCCATATGCAGCCATGGATCATGTTCCTGTCATTTTGTCATGAATTGAATGTAGTCATGGCTGTCTACCTAATATCTAACCATCTGGCTAAGTGAAGCCATTTTCTTCTATTTTATGTTTGTTAGAAATTATGTTTAGAAATGAAAATCTTGTCAGCACTAGCATGGTGTATGTTTTCTTGACTGATGGTTTGTATATTGTAGTTTCACGAAATATATTTTACAATGATTATGAATATTTAATCAGTACATATTTAGGTTGAATAATTTTAAGCTATAGATGAAATCCAAATCAGTTCATGTATTTTTGGATGGCTTATACATTAGATACGTATGTCTATATTCTCATGTATATAGATATAATTTGCAGGTATTTGACTTCCGTTCTTTCGAGCGAGGTGTTAAAGTCGAATTTGCTTTCAACTCTATATAATGGCATCAGCACTGGTAAGAAACCACACTCTGTATAATTATCATAACACAGGTTTAGTTCGTTAGAGGCCTAGTTATTCAAAGGCTATCATGTGAATAGGGTTCGACAAGAAATATACAACTGAAATCATGGCTTGTGGCTGTGGTAGTTGCTAAGAATTAGTTTCTTTAGATCTTCTTGTAGATCTAGCAATATAACAGATGGATGGCAGAAAATGATTTTTTTTTTTTTTGTGATCTTTTGCTCTCTCCAATGTGATCTCGGTTGTCTCAGGTTAAGTCAAATAAGATGAAGAGGATGGAATCAAAAAAGTCACACTCGTGGTGGTGGGATAGCCACATTAGTCCCAAAAACTCCAAGTGGCTTCAAGATAATCTTGAAGGTATATTTATCATTGAAGTGGAAACCATGGAAATCATGGTAAATAGAGTTTTAAAACCAGAAACATAAGTTTCTATCTTCCTTAGTTAATTCTTTATGGAAATTGACTGAAATATGTTCGTCTTTGTTTTTCTGTAAGCATTAGGGAAAGACAGATAATGCATCTGACCATCAACTGATCAAATAGACAATTTTCTATGTTGTAAATGGTTTTCATTGATTTAAAACACTTTCTCGTATTAACACTAAATTGTAAAGAGAAAATTTTTAAGTTTCATCTTATTATTATTTGGTTTATATTCTATGTAGTTATTGCTAGAATTCTAGCCTACTGTAATTTGAAAAATAGATGTCAAGCTGAAAAATTGATGACATGGTTTTTGATCCCAGAAATGGACCAGAAAGTCAAATTGATGTTAAAACTCATAGAAGAGGACGCAGATTCATTTGCTAAAAGGGCTGAAATGTATTATCAGAAGAGACCCAAGTTGACAAGTCTTGTTGAAGAGTTTTATCGAATGTATAGGGCATTGGCTGAGCGTTATGATCTTGTGACTGGAGAACTTCGAAAAAGTATTCCATCTGATCTCCAATCTCAGGGCTCTGGAGTATCTGACGTGGGATCTGAACCACCTTTCTCTATGCCATCTCCTGATCGAAAGCCAAGTCGTCGTATATCCAGTGCTCGGGCGGCTGGATTTGAATTCTTTCTTGGAACTGGCGGAACTAGCTCAGATTTAAATAAAGGAGATGATTCATCTACGTCTGACACTGAATCCGAATCGGATGATTCCTCCGTTAACAATTACTCGGGCACACAGAGCAATGATGAGGAACATGAGTTTCGGAGGATTACTGAATTAGAGACTGAGCTTTTGGTTGTGAAAGAAAGACTCAAGATGCAACAGAAAGAGATTTCCGAAGGCTCATTTAAGAAATCCGACTCTGAAAATTCTGAAGCTCTTGCTAAAGTAGTGGAATATGAAGAAGATTTGAGGATTGCAAAGGAAAAGATTCGGTTATCTGAAGAAGAAAATAGTTGTTTGTTGATTGAGCTTCGAAAGTGTAAATCTCTTAAAGATGCTGAAGTGGATCAAAATCAGGTCGAAGAGCTTCAAGAAAGCATCAATGGATCAAAAGCTGACATTTTTGACCCAATGAAAAAAATTCTGACACTAGAGGAAGAACTGAAAATTATGCAAGAGAAGCTTCATGCATCGGAAAAGGAAGTTGCAAGCTTAAGGGATGAACTTGGGGGAAACAGGTCGTCTATTCAACATTTGCAAGATCAGCTTATATCATCACAAAAGGAGATCTCCATCTGGATGGTTAAACTAGAGAATGAGAAAAGCGAGGCTTCAAAGCTTCAGGATCGAATAGAGAGGTATGAATCCTATCTTGCTGACAGAGATCAAGAAATCCGGGGACTGAAAGAAACAATATCAAATGCTAGTAAGAGCTTGTCTGAAGAAAATAAGCAACTTCAATCAGATTTAACTATAATGTCAAAGGAACGAGCTTATTTGGAGAATAACCTGAAAGAGTTGGATTTACGCTGCCAATCCTTAGAGGAGAATGTCAGACGAGTTGAAGCTGAAAAAATAGAGATTGAAGGTATGCTTGGAGCTCAAATTGAGCAGTTGCAGGCTGAAATTTCCAAGAAAAAAGACCACTTGGAAGAAGCAAATAAAATTCTTGAAGCCTTAAAACTGAAATACAACATGCTGAGGTCCGAGAAAGACAGTCTTGATGCCAAGATCGGCACACTTTCTGCAGAGATGGTTTCAAAAGGTGATCAAATCGACCAAATGAAGAATCATTTGCATCAACTGCATATGGAGCATGTTGAATTGATTGTTGCAGCTGAAGGGGCACATAAACTGGCAGAGAAGTTGCAAACGAGAGTTAAAGAATTGGAAACATTGGTTGAGATAAAAGAAGAAGTTATTAGGGAAGGAGCAGAAGAGAAACGAGAAGCGATAAGGCAGCTTTGCTTATCACTTGAACATTATCGAAATGGTTATCATTGGCTTCGTCAGGTTGTTAACAGTCTCAAGCGACCACCCATAATAGCATCCTAGTTTTAGTAACATAGAAACTCACATTTCTTTGGCTTCCACACATCTTGTCTTGTCTGAGTCTGGTCTTAATAAACTGGTTTACTTACTACATTATCTGTTTTGTTTAGACAGTCCTTCATCCTTTTGTTTATCTGGGTGCACGAATATCGTGCCAAATTAACATGGATTTGGTCGAATATATTTCATTGTTTCCACTCGTCCTTTGATCGAGGATTAATCTATCTACTGGATTGACTAGTAGTCGACGTGTTGAGCCTTGCAAGAGAAAAAGTTTAGTGTTGTATGTCAAATATCTGCAGATGGTTTTCTTTCTTTTACCAGAGCTTCGCTTTGTTCTCAAAATATATTCACTGTCAACTCATTAGCCGTAAGACAAATATGTGCATGTTCTTCTGATGTGTATTACAGAAGCTGGAGAATCAAGATTTTAAAATTTCAGAATAAATATGAAGTTTCTCGCTAATTTTAAATGAATAAACGTATTCCGCATTAATTAACTTAAGCTTTCAGATGAGAAATTTCGTCGTGGTATTGCAGCAACTGAAGGTCACGAGTTCTAGTATGTCATCATCTATTTACGAAAATTGTGTGCATGCTGAAACTGTGATGAAAAAGCAAATTTGACATGAGTAAGTAGGTTGAGTCATCATCGATTGTATCTAAATCTCAAAAATGATATATTAGAAAAATATTCAAAATAAATCTAATGATCTTTTATGCATCAAACTTGTCGAAAGTCTGTCATTTTGTTTAGGGGCGGACCCACGAAGGGCCCAGCGGGGGCGGCCGCCCCCACTGAAAAAAAAAACTTTTTTTTTACAGTTTTTTTAGCTTATTTTATATCTCGAATGCAGCCAGGATCTGGTGAAACTCATGTTTTGTATGTAATCTTTTTCTCTTTAATCTTATTACATATTCTTCAATTTCATAGAGTTGGATGGTTAAATTTCTTTCTCACTTGAATACAGCTTGCCAGAAGAGCTTGGAGATGATTTGACAATTGAAGTCCACGATTCGAAAGGAAAGTATTTTGGCCACGTAGTAGTTCAGGTGGCTAATATTGCTGAAGAATTGGTATGTTATGTAAAACTCATTTTGACCACTTGTGATTGCAAAAACTGTTGCATGGTCAGAGTGAATATATTTGTGGGTTTGATGCAGGGTGAGAGACTTCGTTCATGCCCTATATAGCATGAACTAGTTGGGAAAATACAACTAAATCTAAACTATTCAACAACTCCCAAAAAAAAAAAAAATTCGGGGGCGCTGCCCTCGAACCCCCGTAGACCCCCACCCCTTCAACTTTGGACCCCTCTACTTCAACGAGCTGGCTTCGTCCCTAATCTCGCCTCCACTCAATTTTAATCTAGGTCTGCCCCTGATTTTGTTGCTTCTCAAAATCTGTTGTCAGTATAGTCAGTTTTATCAAATTTATCAAACACATAAGACAAGTTCTGATTATTTGATAGTTAGAAGTTGACCAATAAAATCAATCCCAAACGAAGCCTTAGGCTAAGTCCATGCAAAAGAAAAGCCAATACAACTTCACTAAACAAAAAATAAAGTCACAAAAACAATTACATGGACTAATTAGTAATGGAGTAATGAAATGAGGATAATTATTGGTATTTGTTGATGGACAATTAATCAGATTATCTATTTTGTGTTAAAATTTTAGTTATATTTTATTTTGGAGGTTAAGATTGCATTTATCAATCTAATTTCAAAAATTTATTGTTTTTTGTCTTTTTTTATTTTTAAACAGTCTGGTTAGATTTCGAACCACCGTTAAAATTCCAAATCTAAACCTAAACCACATGATTAGGGTAGGGCAAAAACCAGCCTAAATTGGTCAAATTTACCAACCTTGGTTTTTGATTTCAATTGAGTTGGGTTTGGGTTGAAAAATCAAATTTAAGCTTAGATTGGGTTGAGTCTCGAGCTATGAATTAAAATTCAAATCAGCCCAACCCAACACGATCAATAAAAAAAAATTATAAATAAAACGAAAAAACCTAAATAGACACAATAATTGAGATAAGAGGACTTAGAATGTACAAACATATTTTTTTTACCTAGTTTGACTGGCATGATACTATGTATAAATGCGAAGTTATTTGATAAACTAAAAATTAAGGGCAGAACGATGATACGCAAAAAAAAAAAAAAAAAATTGTTAAAAAAAAATGCTCCATAATTTCAAACTCATTTATACATTATTCTTAGAAAGAATTCCTTATACACGTTAAAAACAAAAGAAGCTTTCAAGTAATTTTTAACTTCAAAAAATTATCCAAGCTAAACAAAAAAGTAACCAAATCCAATTTGAAACATATTATGGAAAGAGGAAATTACAGCCTCACGGATTTTTAACATACAATTTTCACAAATTCAGAATCAACTTTAATAATATATAAATCAAGCTTTAATTAATGATTCTTTAATTAATTTTTATTTAAATCAATCATACACAATTTCAAACCCCAATTATTTATTTTCTCTCCCCTCTCTCTCTCCTTGCCGCCACCGCCGGCCGACACCACCACCACTGGCACCACCACCACCGGCACCACCACCACCGCCTCTCTTCTCCCTCCTCTCCTTCTGTTCCAGATACCTCCATCGCAAGGGTTGAGCTATTAATTCTAGACCTCCTTGCTTTTAGTCACTGTAGGTGGGATGGAAGGTTATTGTAGTGGTGGGCCAGATTTTGAGAGAGTGGACGTTGGTGGGGTTAAGAAGGTAGGTTGGAGAAGGTGAAGTAGCTTTACCATTTTTTTTCTTTTTGTTTTTCGCCGATCTTCCTCTCCTCTCTTCTCCATCCTCCCATCTCATGTTTTGCTGTGGGTGTGGTGTAAATCTCCATAGAGGTGGTGGTGGTTGTGTGCGGGGGTGGTATGTTTTTAGGCGAATCTTCGATGGATCTGTGGTAAGCGGTGGTGGCGGATCTGCGATGGATCTGTGGCAATGTATTTATGGCAATGTCAGTGGGGAATTTGTGGTCGATCTGCGGTGGATATGTTTTGGTCATTTTTTGTTATTATTATGGCTGTGGTTGTGGTGGCGTTGTGTTGGGGTGAACGGCAGTAGTGGTGGTTTTTTTGGTGTTGCGACGCATGTGGCGATTGGTGTAGTTGTTTTTTGTTGTTATTGTGATGGGGGCGACGGTGATGATTTGGGTGCTGTTGTGGAGAGGGCGGGGTGGGGTAGTATTTCTGTACAATTATTTTGATGATTTACGACCAAATATTGGTGGAAGATCGGGACGTGGTGGAGTGTTTGGTGTATGTGATCGACATTTTGGTTCACTGTGACTTATTATTAATCTATGACCTTAAATTTCGATAATTTGTGACCAAGAAATTTGGAAATGTGTGACCTATCGATAAACTGTGATTTATAATTTTTTTATCTGTGACCAATGAATTAAATTGTGACGTAATTTGTGACCTTGAAATAATTTGTAGTCAATTAATTTGATGTTTTGTGAACGTAAAATAAGTTGTGTGTAGGGATGGCAAAAAAGCTCGCCAGCTCGGGCTTGGCTCGAAAAAAGCTCAAGTCGGGCCCGGCTCGGGATCAATTACAACGAGCCTCATTTTTTGGCCGCGTTTTGCTCGCCTCGGGCCCAAAAAAGCCCGACACAAAAAACTCAAGCCGAGCATGAACTTTTTCTTTAATTTATAGTACGTATAAACCGCACAAATTTTAAATTTTTTAAATAAAAAATGTAGATTTGACGTTAAAAAAAATAAAAAAATTGAGCCGGCCCGGGCTCGGCTCAGCTCAGCTCGACTCGGCCCGCTAAGGCTCGGCCCGAGCCTTATTTTTTTTGACCAGGCTTAGCTCGGGCCAAAAAAAGCTTGGCACAAAAAAGCTCGAGCCGAGCCCAAGCTTTTTTTTCCGGCTCGGACTCGGCTTGGCTCGTTGACATAGCTAGTTGTATGACTTATAAATTTTGTGATTTATGACCGATGAATAAATTATGACTTTTAAATTTTAAATTTGAGACCGATGACGATGAACGAATTGTGACCTGTAAAATTTTTGAATTGTGACCTAAATTTTTTTGACCAAATTGTTTAGATATGTGACCTTTATATATTTATTAATAAAATATATAATTAATCATAAATAAATTTTAATGAAACCCTGATTTTTGAAATTTAAAATCTTTATCATTAATTTTGAAATGGTGTAAACTAAAAATCTGGTTTATGTATTGGGGTGGGTCCTTTAAAAATACCCTTAAAATTAAGGATCTTTTGAAAATTCATATGAAACATATTTTGGAAGTAAAAAATATTGTGTAAAATTAATTGTCACTTTTTTTAATAGAAAAAGTGGCACAATAAAAAAAATGATGTTTGTCACTCAAAAACACTAAAAATGCCATAAATTAAAAAAGTGACGAGTTGGCAATTTTCATATTGGTGTAACACAATTGAGTTAGTATTTGGCCGATTGAGGTATGACAGAATACCTTATCACTTTTCTAAAGTCCAAGTTAAACATCTCTGTAGCACTTCCAAAACATCTCACTTTCTTCATGAATCTCAACAGAATTATCGGTGAAAATAAATATAAAAAAGTGACATAAACTTAAAAAAAGATTGTATTATACTAATTTGTGTGAGAAACAAAAGATTTTTGAGGTTATTTTTGACATAAACAACAGAATTATCATGTTTCCCGCACAAATTAGACCAGAAAAATTTTAATAAAACCATTTTGGTAGGACTTCCCATATAATAATTGCAAGAATCCAAGGAATAATTAATCATCAAACCAACTATAGGTAAATACAAATAGTACCTTAATGTCTTCTGAGGTCACGTATATATTATTCACTCGAAGATGAAGATTTGTGGCAGATATTGCTCTAAATATTAACAGGACTGCTGATTTGAGAAGCGTGAAGGCTGGAGCCTAGAGATGGAGAGGCGACTAGGCTTTTAGGGTTTTATTTTTCAATTTAACATGTTTTTTTTTTTTTAATATAGTCGGGTAGGGTTGAGTCGATTTGGATCGGGTTTAGGTTGTTAACCCATAACCCGACCCGACTACCCAACCCAAAACCCGAAACCCATCCAAAAAAGGCAAAAAATCAACCCAACCCAGTCGATTTGGGTCTGGTTTGACGGTTTGATCGGATTGGTTTGGGTTTTGCATATACCTACCAGTAAGTAGCACCCTCCAAATAAAATAAATAAAAGGGAGCACAGAGTTTATGCTCACACCTCCGGAACTAGAAACTCATATTTTATGCATCAAATTGCATATTTTGAAGTATTATATAGAGAAACATAGTTCTCCCAACACATGGAGATTATGAACCCTCCACAAATAAATAAATTAAATGGATCCCCAAACAAAATTTTTCCAACGCCTCCATCTCCGCTACCGTGGGACTGAACCTCGTTACGTCCATCAACATCTTGGTTTTATATCCCCTCGATCGCATCTCTCTTGGGTCGCTGCAATTTTAGAGAGAGGATAGATAATAGAGAAGAGAAGGATATTTTATAAAAATTAATAATATTATTATTAAGTTCCTATTTGGTACACAATAAAATTTTCAATCATACATTTTTCAATAAAATAATATTTTTCATCACATCAAGATTTTTTCCTTCTTTTTTATCCACACATTTACCATCAATATACTATTGCAGAATACATTTTTCTTAAATAATGTGGCTCAAATAGACTAATAAAAAGAGAATTATCACCTAATTTTTGGATAACCAAACCTTAAACCTGTTTTTTGAATGGTAATCTTTAAAAACATGTGCCAACTTAATTTCCACAAAAAAGATATGGGACTTACTAATTAAAAATGTGGACGAACTCTCTCATAGCGTTTTGGTCAGGCTCGATGAAGGTCCATTATTTGTTTTTTCCTTAGTGGAAATTACACTCGTCACAGCAAATTAGATAAATATTCATATTTTACATTGCAAGGTTTTTAAATTCAAATATACTACAATATATAGAGTAAAAATGATAATCTGTCCCAGTTTGAGCCACATTATAATTTATATTCTCATTTTTCTACTCATTTTCAACCACACATTCTTCAATAAAAAAATATTTTTCATCACATCAATAATTTTTCATTCTTTTTCAAGCACACGTTCAACATCACATCATCCAAAAAAATAAAAAATGCATTCTTTCCATTTTAATCTGCATCAAACAAAGGGGCTGACAGTAAATATAATCACCACTCTTATTAAGTATTAACATCACTCCACCAGACATGTCATATCACTACATGTCCCAAGCCCTTGAAGTCCAAACTCAAGTCACAAACTTTAGCAATATAAAGTGATTTATACTTTTCTAGCTTTTCTATGCGGGATTGGTTTTTTTCCAATTTCCCGTCAATTTTTATTCAAATTTATTTCAACTTCAAGTGGTCATCTTTTGACCTTAATTTCTCATTCACCCTAAATTTGAAAAAAAAAAAAAAAAAAAAAAAAACACGTTGAGTATGAACCCCCATTTCGGCTTCACAAAATAGAAATTTATCAGTAGAAATTGGGTTTATACATACGAACTTCTCTTCAGCAATATACAAGTAAGTGTTGTCGCGAATCAAGATAATACTAAAATATAGAGGTTACCCACTTTATAAATCTTCGTGAAACCGATTTATCTCAATCGCGAAGAATGATTGATCATATCACCATCATTGATTTCAATGCATCATCGAAGCTCGTTTTTTGAATTTGAATTCGCATATATTCAGCATTTTCAATCAATTACTCCCATTTTAATTGTCGTTCAACAATTCAGTTACATGTGAAAATAGGAAAAGTTTATGTTACAGTGCTTTTGATAAATTTTTTTTTTTTTTTTATCAGTTATGTAGTATTTTTGGTTTATTATTTAGCCCCTATTTGAGCTCCATTTTTATCCAAAATACATTTTTTTATCCTCTTTTTAATCGCACATTCTTCAATGAAATAATATTACACGTAAATTTAAAATTTTTCTTTATTTTTAACTATATATTCTTTAAAAAAATATTATT
This sequence comes from Fraxinus excelsior, assembly GCA_019097785.1. Taxonomy (NCBI): domain Eukaryota; kingdom Viridiplantae; phylum Streptophyta; class Magnoliopsida; order Lamiales; family Oleaceae; genus Fraxinus; species Fraxinus excelsior. The sequence continues at coordinate 18,029,912 of CM032643.1, read as the reverse complement.
TCAAAATATATTTTTCCCAAAAATACATTTTAATGGAGCCCAAACAAGTGCAGTCTAATAGTAGAAAATGAATTTTTTAATAGAGGAAATTACACTCAATCCTATGTTTTAATATCCAATTTCAAAAATCATGTCCAAAATTTGTTTATTCAAAAATCAGGTTATAATTAAAAAAAATTAATAATAATAATTATATTACAAATTCAAATTAACCATTTTCATTTTCTTTACACTCTCTTTCTACCCTACCCACCGTATAAAGTATAAACCCAATTTAATTTCTTCCCAAACCCTAAAAACCATTTCCACTCTCTTCTTCCTCTCTCCATCTTCTCTCTTTTCATTCTTTCTACCAACCCCCACCACTCATGGTATCGCCGCCCCTCTCTAATTCGGTGACGCCACTCTCCTCCCTATCTACTTGAAACGCAACCTTACACCACCATCGTGATGAGACAGCGCAGCCTCACACCACCACCTATCTCTATCGACGACGTCCATCTCCTCCCTCGAAGAGGCATTGCAACCATGCGCAGATATCCTGTCATTTGTCGGCGACGCGAAGGTGTTATGTCGCGGTTCGCAGCGGCCTTCGTTGCGAGCAATTTGCAATGGCGTTGCGCCGCCATGGTTTGTGATTAGTATCGATGTGTAGACATGCAACCAAGATGGTTTGTAACTTGTTGTTTGTGGTTTATTTTGATTGCTAGCATAAATGATGGCGCCATAGTTTTGAGATGATTTTTGGGGGTGATTTTGGGGCGTAAATGATGGCGGTCAATCCAGATTTGGTTGGTTTTTGTTTGTGTTGGAGTGGCGTTGGTGGTGTTATGGTTTGGTGATATTGCCTCTGCTGGTGGTGGATATAGAGCTGGCAGCGGTGGATCAGGCAGTGTTGGTGGATCTGACCATGGCAGTGGTGACTGTTGTAGCGGTGGTGGGTAGGTAGGTGAATGGCATGGGGGTGTTTGCGACTAATTATTTGGTTGATTTGTGACCAAATATTGGTGGTAGATCAAGGACTATGGCGCGATGGATGGGGGCTGGGGTGCGGTGGAGGTGGAGTTGTGTGGTGAGGTGGTGCTGTTTGACGATGGTGTTGTTTTAGACATCATAGCGGCGTCGCTGTGAGCGGTGATGGTGCTGTGGTGCGGTGGTAGTGTGTGGTGCAGTCCGATGGTTGGGTGAGTGGTGCGATGGTGGTATGGTGTTGTGGGCGGTGGCTGTGTCGTGGGTGGGATAGGATTTGGTAGGCGGTGGCGGTGGTTGTGGGTGGGATGGGAATTGGTGGATGTCTGACCAATTATTTGGTTGATTGTAACCAATAATTGGTTAAGTTTTGACAAATAAACGATATGTGACCTAAAAATTGTGAATGCGACTCACAATTTATTAAGTTGTAATACGTTGGTTGTGGACACATTCACATTATCATTCCTCTACTGATATTCTAGTATTTATGGATCGCGAGAAATGATGCGAAACATAGAAGGATTCGTATAGTAGTCAGACGTATCATTTGGAGGGTCTATCGCATGATCTCTTTCCTTCATACGGGAGGCCTTTTTCGGGCAATGCATTGGCGAGGCGACTTGACTCTTACACCCATATTTGGTATTTTTATGAGCCCCATTCCCCTTCCCTCCCTATTCTGGTTTGGTGGCGCACCCATCAGTCGAATTTGTCAAAATCAATACTAATGGATGCGTCAAGGATGGTTATGCGAGTGGGGGAAAGATCATTAGAGATCATGCAGGACATTGTATTAGGGCTTTCTTTGCTGCTTATGGACCATGCAAGATATTAGAGGCAGAGCTCCGAGCCATTCTCGATGAGATTTTACTAGCTCAAGGACTGAGTTATTCGACGATTTGGATTGATTCTGATTCCAACGTGGTTATTCACTGCATCACTAGAGGATGAGGACCATGGGTTATCCAGGGCATACTCAGACGTATCACAGACATCATTTCCTTCGACAGAGATACAGTCTCCCACATTTACAGAGAAGGAAATCAGGTAGCAGATGCTCTTGCTGCTGACAGTTGGGAACACAGACGATATCATGTATATGGACCTCTTGACCTGCCACGTTATATTAGGGCTCTTGTACAAGTTGATAGACATGGATTGCCTAGTATTAGAGTTTGAATCTTATTTTAATTTTCAATATTTATTCTATGTCTTTTCTTTTACATTAGTTCTTATTGTAAGGAAAGTAGTACTTCCTTGTTTACTTCTTTTTTTCTTTGTCGATCATTTTAATTATAAGGGAAGTAGTACTTTCTTTTTTATTGCTCTTCATATTTTCATGTAACCACGGTATTTCTCTGCCACAAGTGAGGGCATATCAATAAAATCTCGGAGGTACCGCTCTCCTTCAACTAAAAAAAATAAATTATTAAGTTGTAATCGAGTCGTGACCAATAAAAGTTTTGATTTTATTATCGATGAATAATTTGTAACCCATAAAAGTTTTTAATTCGTGACCAAAAAGTAATATGTGACCTAAAAAATGTTAATTTGTGATCGTAATCTGATAATTTGCGGTATAATAAGTTGTGATCTATAATATTGTGATCGATAAAGAAATTGCGATTTTTAAATTTTTAATTTGTGACCGATGAACAAATTGTGTCCTATAATATTTTTGAATTGTGACCGAAAATAGTTTGACAGATAAAAATTTTGATTTGTGATCGAAAAATAATTTGTGACTAATTAAATGGTTAATTTGTGACCAAATTACATAGATACGTGACATTAATATATTTAATTAATTAATTAAATCATAAATAAATAAAATTTAATAAAAATCTGATCTTTGAAATTTAAAATATCTATCCTTAATTTTGAAATGAGTGATACTTAATACATTACTTATGTATTCTTCCCTTTTTAATATTTGTAAGGCATTTATGAATTTTCCCGCGCTTATAAGCCAAATAAAGCCCAATTAAATGCCCATCTTGTAATTCACAAGTGCATATCGAACTCTGTAAATATTGGCGCCAATTTATCTTGTATGGCAGTGATTTTTACAAGGATTCTTCATTACCAAATTCGGAAGGTAGTATCAGATTTATTTGTGTAAAAATTGTTGATTTCGAGCTCGATTTGATTGTTGTGAATGATTTAATTTCAACGCTTTCTGGATCTCAGATCGCCATTCTCATCTTCTCGCTTCCTAGTGTGTATATATATTTTTCCCCAAAATTGTTGTTTATTGATGGCAATCTTCCTTACAAAACAGCGATTGTTGTGTATATATACGTCTTCTGCGTTTCACTTTACAATCAAACACAGAGGTTTCACCTTTTTTCTGAAGTTATCAGCCTTTCATATTTTATCTTCTGTTAATGGTTTTCTTTTTTCTTTCTCTTTAAATATGTTGTGGCTTAGTTGAGATTGTGAGCAAGACATTATATCTCACACAATGTTACAATGGATGGGTGGATCAAGGCGGAAAGTGATGACTGTAAGTTTGATTCGCCATTATGTTCTTTTCATTTTCTTGCTTCTCAAAATTTTGTGAATAGTGAGCACCTACCAGTTTGGAAAAAAACAATCAACACCGGTGCCTATGTAAATTTAGCAAATAGATGTCTGTATTTGTGAATGATCTGTGACGTACTTCCTTTATTAACAAGTAGAAATCATAGAGTTGCTAATCGTTTAGTTAACCAAATTTGTCGACTTATAAGTAGAAATTGATCGTTTGATGAAAGATTCTATAATTATAGACCAAATTAGAGTTATTTCAGCTTGGCCTACAGAGATTACTCAACCTGAGTTTGTATTGGTGGTCTAACTAATCTGGCTGGAGGTGTCTCTGTGATGCTTAGTTTGGGCTTTCCCCGAACATGTAATATAGTGTCAGCTAATTGTGGGCCAAACCTGCAACCTTTCTGTACTTTCTAATGAAATCACGAATTCACTAACTGCACCACGTTTGTTAATGATGTCATGTAATCAGTTTCTGTAGAAATATAGAATGATTTTTCATTGAAATTGTTTAAAGCAGAACTTAGATCAAGAAGAGTATAGAAATGGTCAAGGCCGTGTTAAAATTTGTGTCAAAATTCAGTTTGTCGAGGAGCAAGATACTCTATTGTGCTCACTGCTCATTTCTCACCCCGAAAATCCTGGCTATGTAAGCCCATCTATATAATCTCTGATATGGATTTAGAATCTTCAAGTGCATAATAAGCGTAGGATTTGTTCATGTTGAAGCACGGCCTTCTAGTCAAGTATCCAACATCGTAGAACCTGATGGGCAGTGATATGCTATTGTTGATGTTGGATACTTGGATTACCTAACTATTGAACTACCTCTTCTAAAACCTTAAATTATTTGAGAGGCGGACACCTATTTATTTAAATTATGTTTTCAACATGCCCTCTCATATACAGACTTGATTAATTTTTTATATGAGACCTGACACATAAACAATTTTCATAAATGGGTGGCAGCGAAACTTTGTATCTATTCTCATACCATATTGAAGTAGTCCGTCTAAAATCTTAAGTAAATAGGGAGGGAACAAATTTATTTATTTTAACTATATCTTAACACTAATGATCTTCAATTCTAAAAAAATATTGGATAGGTAAAAGGTAGTGAGAAAAAAGTAATCGAGAGAGAAAAAGACTGGTGATCTTATTGTATTTTGTTGGGACAAGCACATTACAAAGAAATCAGATGGATTTGATTGTTACAGGTTTTAACCATCAAAGAAGCTGGTTTGATGGTTTGGGCACAGTCTTGAGTTGTGGAAAAATAAAGAGGAAAAAGAAGAAGAAATCTAGGAATCACTCCAAGATACCCCATAGGCATCAAACATGGGGCTGGAACTTCATCATGCAATTCAAAAATTAAAGCATTTAAATTTCTTCATTACATAACTGTATAGACAACTAGTTTTCCTGTTTCCAATGAGGCTATTTTCCTTGGAAAAACACGGACCAAACCAATTCCAAATCATCTTGAAATGCTAAAACATAACTTGACCTAGCCTGAGGTTCATTGATTCATTCCAGAAATTTCTGTAATTTTTTCAGAATTTACTAAAATACCACTGGACATGCTAAGAGACCGTTTCTAAAGGCTAACTATAAAAGACTCGATTGATGTCTGATTTTGGCTACAGGATATTTTCAAGGACGTTATTTTTAACTTGAAGTCTGAAGATACTCCTTTATTTTGCTTTTACTCAATCCTTTTATTGTCTGCATAATTCTCTCGACAAAACTCAAGTTTTTTAAGTGTTGAAGTTTGAAATTCCGTGATTGTCGAATTAATAACCATGACCTACAAATCTAATGGCTGTGAATATTGGGTTCTTCACAAAATGGATGAGATAAGAAATCAAAATATACTCCAACAGGTGAGGATAAGTGAAGGGAAGGATGAATTAGGTGATTGGGACATGTTTTAAGTAGACTAAACTGTATCGGGGCCTGTTATGGATCTAAGATGTCTTTTGAGGAGATGTGTTTTGTTTGAAAACTCTCCTTGTATTTTTGCTTCCTTGATCCTTTTGTCATCTGCATCAACAGGCTCTTTTTTTTTTTTGGTCAGTGACTGCACTGAAAGTTCATGTTATGCTTTCTTAGTAGATTGGACATTATGGTTCTTATTTAGCTTTTGTTTCCAACATAACAGTATTTTATCTTTCATGTGTCTTCATGTCATGCCATTTAATCATACTGAGGTGAAAACTGCAGTCAAGAAAGTCTACTCAAAAAAGGTAAAAAAAACATGTTCTAACACAATCTATTGATAATTAAACCAACATTCTCCACATTAATCTTTTGGTGTTAGATTAACAAAAATTGCGAAAGTAAGATGGACTGAACTGACTGTTGCCTACATTGACCCTGAGTTGAAATAATATAGGCAAAAGCAATATTTTGAGCAAAGAAAAAGACAAAAGCAACAATTGTCAGCCGGATTAGAGAACCATGCTGATGGAAGGCATTCATGCAGTCAGCATCATGGAAAAGAAAGATCGCTTGATATTCTTAGTTTTTTAAACTTATCAACTGTTACGCAGGACCAGAAGACCACTTGCCTCATTGGTAACATGCCTCAAATTCTTAACTTCCTAAAAAGCCTGCGGCTATTTTCCATCATTTTTATTTTATATAAGGATAAGAGTTAAGTGGTGTGTGCATCCATATTTATTTATCAGCTCGATCAAACATGAGGAACATAGGATGTATTTGCGTCCTCACTCTTGTTGAACAAATTGTTTTTTATTTAAGGATATAGTCCCATTCGGTAGAGATTAACATCTAAATTCTAAACTAGTCAAAGTCAATAACTAGTTTTAACCACATATTTCATGGGACATACAACTTTACAATCATATATCTCATCAACTTTTATCAAAATTCACTAAAAATCTGATTTTAATTCCCATGAACTAGGGCCATTGCTGTGTCCGTCCTGTTGTCAAAGTTAGAAATCTAATTCAACTAGTTATACTAACTTTTACTGGTGACTTCCAGCTTTCTAATACAATTTAGTTTATTTGACCTGTCATCAATTAAATACGACTTGTAAATAATCCAAGAAACATGACAAGGATGGGCATTGAAGGTGGTAAAGAACAACTTCTCAACATGAAAAGGATAGGCATTAAAGGTAGTAAAGATACAAGAAGAGTAACTTCTAATTCATCCTCTTAATTTTCCCAGAAAAGTCGAAAACTAAGTGATGAGTGGTTTCTTAAGTTGTCAGTATTATAATTGAAACATGACATGACCAGCTTAGACACGTTTACATTTCAAATGGTACAAACTTATAAATATTTGAAATTTCGAATACATGACTATGTTGTTGGTTCTTTGCATGATTGCGTCAATGCCACATATGATTGATGATGATGATCTACTTGCTCAAAGGTTTGCAAGTGTCAAGTATAATGCCTTTTAATCTGTTACTTATATTTTCCTTTTCCTGCCGATGCAAGGAAGGGATAGTCCAGAGAACGATACTTTCAATTTGAACTATCAGAATGCACAATACTCCCCAGCAATTCACACCAAGAAAGCCATTGCTGGAGACCATTTTGAAACTAATGAAGCAAGTACGGTTCTGAAATTAATTTCTGTTTTTTTTCGCTCTCTGACTAGGCCATATATTTGAAATTGGTTAGTCCAACCAGATAATATGCATGATTGTGTATTGTTACAGGACCGTCATTATGCGGCCATGTGGAGACTTACCCAAAGAAGTAAGCATATTTCAACTTGGAAAGGATATCCATGGGAATTTTCACCGATAGTCCAATAATAATTTGGATGTGGGCTTAAAAGTTCATATTCTCACTTTTTCAGATTGACTTTGTGCAAAAAATTTATTCATTGCACTTTCGAGCAAATTGTTCTGTGCCTATAGTTTCTGTGTGCTGCATGCTATTATCTCTAAAAAGCTGAATTCTGAGGACAAATCATGTTACCAATGTTCACAGGCTTCCAGTCGGCCCACTTGATTACAAAGAAGGTTTAACTGGAAATGGTGACAAGTTGAAGTTGACAACTCAATGTCATGGTATCGACAATGATTGAATCTTTTCCCTTTCTCATCTGAAGCATTCATGTCCTACATCGGCTGTCAAAAGCAAGTCATTGCTATGCTAGTGAAGCATAGTGATGAATGGAGTTTAGTCATCTCTATTATCAACTACTACCACATTTGTATCTTTCCTTAAAACCAAAGTTGCATTACATATCTGAAGATACCTCCCTGACAATTATCTTTCTTTCCTGTTCTATTAATTCAGAGATATCTGTTATTGATTTGCTTGGTGATGATGGAGCACATGGCACTCTGGAAGAAATATCAGTACATGCACAGGAATCTCATGTTGCATTTTCAGTTGAAGGTATGATTTTTGTATTTTTGATTTAGAAAGTAATCCAGTTTATTTTACTTTCCCATTAGAAGTATGATCCGTTAGGTAGTTATGCTGCTCAAGAAAATCCTAAGAATAAATCCTCTGTCACCCTGCAAATGTAAGTTTTTCTTTCTTTTCAATTTTCTTTTGGCTTAGTTGGCAAGCCAGTAATTTCTTAAGGATGCATCTACAATTATCATAGATGGAGAATAAGGAAAATGACAATTAAACTTGTCTTTTGAAAGAGATCTTCGGATGAAAAATGAAATAAATTCGAAAAGGAAATAGTGAGTGTTGATTGAGATAGAACGAACTAGAATAGAATTTCAAAGTAGAGTTTGATTTAAAATATATTTGTTTAGATCCGTTTTAATATTACAATAAGGTTTATAGTTTATTTGAACTTCGTTTGCTTTTAGTTTTTAGTTTATTTGCTCTATAAATAGACGAGTTTAATTAATAGTTAACCTTCAATTATATGAATAAATTGGCATCTTCTTTTGCCCTCAATTCTTCTATCCTTTTCACCCCTTTCTCTTCTTAATCTTCAATTGTTCGTGTCAAATATACGCTCATGCATCAATTGGTATCAAAGCAATTCATTCTTCTTTGGCCTACACCTCCTCAAATCAAGTCATCCTGAAATATTCGATTGTTCTATTTATCCATGTGCACACTTTTTTAATCCATATTCTATTGTTCCCACTAATTATCAACGTATTACTTTAGCTCCTTTTATTGTCAATGTTCCTAAATTTCATGCTAAGATAAAAGGACAAATTATTTTCAATCATGAAATTTTTGAACTTAAGTTTGATGTGCAATATAAGCTATGGGACTATAATGATAATTACTATACTTTATTCGGGTCTCTTTGATCCAGTTCCCTAAATATGTTAAGAAAAGGTTTTGAAACATTCATATAAAGATAATCAATTCGATTGGTCATCGCACTTGAATGAAAGTTATATATTCAATGTAGAAAAATTGTTTCCTTATCAAGATCTATTCGAGTTTCCGATGTTGTAATCATTTGTTTGTGCAAGTCAGTCTATAGAGTTAGTTCGCTAGTTCCTTGTGCTCCTCATTATGCACAATCAATTGAAGATTTTGTGAATGAGTGGCATAAGTTGTTACTATTTCGAGTTCAATATCGGTACTTTGTTAAAAGGAGAGATCGCCCCCCTTGGTCAGATCATATTCTTTGGAATGATTTGCAAATTCAATCGTGGTCACTTGATCACTATCGGTATTTGGTTCATAAGAAAGATCGCCCTTGTGGTTTGAATTCAGCCATATGTTGTTGCCAAAGGTTCAATATCGACATTCGGTCAAGACAAAAGATCGACATCCCTAGAGTATGTTCTAGTCTTGAAACCTTTTCTGTATTTTTTTCTATTTAGTAAAGAGTTACACAGATTTCTCTTATAGAGGAGAATACATAAAATCAGGAAAATAACCAAAAGATAGGAAACTGACTAAAAATTAGCTATCTAGCTGTACTAGCTAATTCCTAATTTACACCATTGTCTTATTCTCATTTACAACTAATAATTCTCTATAATTACAAATATTTCTTTCCTTTTCTACACTCCTCCTCAAGCTGGTTTGAAGATATCCTCCATAGCTAGCTTGCCAATTAGTTTGTTGAATTGCTCGGTAGGAAGCCCCTTAGTAAGTACATCTGCAACTTGCTGAGTAGTAGGAATGTAGGCATATAGATCAATCATTTCTCTAGTTTTTCTTTGATGAAGTGTTTATCGACCTCCACATGCTTTATTCTATCATGAAGCACTGGATTATGAGCAATTGAAACGGCAGCTTTATTGTCACAATACACTTTCATGGGTAGTGGATTAGAAACTTTCAATTCTTTCAAGAGTCTCTTAATCTACAACACCTCACAAATCCCATGAGCAACTGATCTAAACTCAGCTTTTGCGTTGCTTTTCCCCACCACATTCTGCTTCTTACTTCACCATGTAACAAGATTGCCACCAAGAAACGTGCAATAGCCAGAAGTTGATCATTTATCAGCAACACTTCCAGCCCAATCTGCATCAGTATATGCTTCAACTTGCAAGTGCCCATGATTCTTGACTAACAAATCTCTTCCAGGAGTCCCTTTCAAATACCCGAGGATTCTATAGATTGCATTGAAGTGTTCTTGTCTAGGCGAATGCATAAACTGACTAACCATGCTAACTGCAAATGCTATATCTGGACGAGTATGCGACAAGTAAATTAGTTTTCCAACAAGTCTCTGGTATTGTTCTTCGTCCAGCACTTCTTCAAGTTTAGGAGGCTGTAGTTTGAGGTTGAGCTCAATAGGTGTTTACGTTGGTTTACACCCTAGCAAGCCTGTTTCATTAAGCAAATCAAGGACATATTTACGTTGATTCACAAATATACCTTCTTTGGATCTAGCAAACTCCATCCCAAGAAAATATTTCAATGTCCCTAAATCCTTGATCTTGAAGTCGGCTACAAGTCTCTTCTTCAATCTTTCTAGTTCTTCACTGTCATCATCTGTCATGACTATATCATCCACATAAACAATTAGTGTAGCAACTCTACCTTCTCTACCATGTTTATAGAACATGGTATGATCAGCTAGGCTTTAACAATAGCCATAATTCTTCACCGATTTCCCAAATCTCTCAAACCAAGCTCTAGGGGACCGCTTAAGGCCATACAACGACTTCTTTAGTCTACAGACTTTCTTTGATCCCAAATTCTTCTCAAAATCGGGTGGACGACTCATAAAAACCTCTTCCTCAAGATCGCCATTTAAAAATACATTTTTTACATCCAATTGGTGTAATGGCCAGTTCAAATTTACAGCCAAAGATAATAGAATTCTAATAGAGTTTATCTTGGCTATTGGAGCAAAGGTCTCCTGATAATCAATCCCATAGGTTTAAGTGAACCCCTTAGCTACTAATCTTGCCTTATACCTTTCTATGCTACCAACCGCTTTACACTTCACAATAAAGACCCATTTGCAACCTACAATCTTCTTCTCCTTAGGCAAGTCAACTATCTCCCAAGTATCACTTCTCCTAAGAGCATTCACCTCTTCCATCATTGCTAATTTCCAGTTTGGATCACCAAGAGCTTCGTGAATGTTTCTTGGGACAAACAAGTGTGAGATTTTTGAGGTAAATGCCCTATGAGTGTGAGAAAGTTTGTCTTAAGAAAGATATTGAGCAATAGGATATCTAGGATTCCTAGTGCGATTTCAGATTCCTTTTCTAATAGCAATGGGAATATTAAAGTCTGATGATTCTTTGCTAGGGAAAATGATGGGAACTGAAGATGAGTTAGGATCGGACATACCTGTGATATTTGCAGGTCCAATCCCCGAGGGTTGTGATTGATCATTACCAAGAGTAACTTGCTGCCTTTGACTCTTTTGATGATGTTTTCTTCGAGTATAAACCAGAAGCTCAGTGTTAGAATCATTTTGATTCGGCTGTAGTAGTGATTCTCCCCCTGTTTAAGATACAGTAATGTTCGATATTATATTACCATAACTTCCTTCACTATTCTCACATTGTTCCTGACTTTGAAGGTCGGAAATGGTAGGAATAGAGGAATGAGATATAGTGGTCAAAATTACTTTTGGTAAAGGACTTGGAGATAAATCTAAAAAAATTTCTTCCATAACCTCATTTTCCCCCTGAAGAGAAGTTTTGTGAAAGTATGACTTATTTTCAAAAAATGAGACATGCATACTCACATAAATTTTCCTTGTTTGAGGATTATAGCACTTATATCCCTTTTTATTGGAGGCATACCATATGTACACACATTTTTTTGCCGTAGGATCAAGTTTGGACTGAGTGTTATTAGGTATACGAACAAAGACAGTACAACCAAAAACCTTTAGAGGTAAATCTGAGTGCATTCTAGAGAAGGGAAAACATTTTTTATAACATTGTAGAGGTGTGCTATATTTTAAAACACGTGTAGGCATCCTGTTAATTAAATAAGTCTTCTCCCCAAAGATATTTTGGAATATTCTTCGAAAACATTATAGCATGTGTTACTTCAAGTAAATGTTTATTTTTTCTTTCAGCAATCCCATTTTGTTGAGGAGTAGCTACACAAGTGGACCGGTGATGAATACCTTTTTCTTTCAAAAAAATTTCCAAAATACCTTTATAGTATTCAGTTCCATTATCATTGTGAAGAACCCTAATTTTCTTTTGAAATTGAGTTTCAACCATTGTGTAAAAATCTTTAAAAAAAATTTCCAACTTTGGATTTTTCACTCATTAGGTAAACCCAACATAGACGGGTGTGATCATCTATGAACATGACAAACCATTTTTTCTTTGAAATAGTAGTGACTCTTGAAGGTCCCCAAACTATGTATTAAATAAAATGGTTTTGAAGGAATATAAGGTTTTGGTGAATAAGTAGTACGATGACTCTAGATAAGCAACAACTTTCACAATAAAATGATGAAAAATCCAAACCCTTAAATAAAGTAGGAAACAAATGTTTAAGATAAGGGAAGCTAGGATGTCCTAGTCTTAAATGCCAAAGCATTAGAATTAGAACTAACACTACTAAGGCCCTGAGCCTTTTTATTCCCAAAGAAATCCTCATCAAAGTAGTAAAGGCCACCAATCAACTTAGCACTGCCAATCTTCTTTCCCGAGGTCTGGTCCTGAAATTCACAGTAAGAATCACAGAAAATCACTCGGCAATTAGAATCTTTAGTCATTTTACTCATAGACAAAAGATTACAAGCTAACTTGGGAACATGGAGAACATAATTAAGGTTTAGTTCTTCAGATAATTTAATCAAACCTTTCCCTGCTATTGATGAGAAAGTACCATCTGCAATTCTTATTTTGTCAAGGCCAAAACATGGTGAGTAAGTGCAAAAAAAATTTGGAAGGTTGGTCATATGATCAGAAGCTCCTGAATCTATGATCCAAGGAGCATAATATGAATAGGAAGAAAGAGCATTGGGTGTGCTACCTGTTTGTGCAAGAGAAACAGTAGGAATACTACTTGGTGAGTAATTGGGTTTTAGCAGTTTCAGAAGATTATCCATCTGCTCCTTGGTGAAGGGACCTCTGTCTCGGCTTCATTTGCATTAGGACTCAACTGGGTATTTTTATCACCAGGTTTGCTGCTCTTCTAATTTGGCGGTTTTCCGTGGATTTTCCAGCATGTTTCTCGGGTATGACGTGGTTTGTTGCAATAGTCACACCAGACCTGTGGCTTCTCTTCAGTTTTTTGCTGAAATTTGGTTGTTTTATTAGTAGCAGCCTTGGTACTAAGAAGGGTAGAACTTTCAGCTGGCCCGTCAGTTGTCTTCTTTCCTAGCATTACATGTCTGCGGCTCTCTTCTCTTCGAACCTCAGCAAACACCTCGCCAATTGGAGGAAGTGGCTTCCTGCCAATGATCCGCCCCCGAACCTCGTCAAATTCCACATTGAGTCCCGCAAGAAACTTGTAAATACGAGAAGCCTCAACAATACGGTTGTAATATTTGGCATCTTCTGTGGATTTCCATTCATAATCATTGAACAGATCCAAATCTTGCCAAAGACATTCTAATAAATTGAAATACTTGGTTATCGAGTCCTGTTCTTGCCTGATTTCACCAAGTTTCAGAGTCAATTCACAGACCTGAGACTAATTTCCAAAGTCAAAGTACATTTGATTTACATTTTCCCAGAGTTTCTTGGCTGTGGAGTAACACATATAATTGGAACTAATATCCTCATCCACGGAGTTCACAAGCCAAGTCATCACCATCGAATTTTCTGCATCCCACGTCGCGTACGTTGGATCCTTTGTTGCTGGTGCCTTCTTGTCTCCAGTCAGGTATCCAATCTTCCCTCTCCCCCTAATATACATCCGAACTGATTGAGACCACCGTAAATAATTATCACCATTAAGGCGAATAGTGGTAATTTGGACTGGATGAGTATAGGTATTGGGAGTTTGGGTTTGTGTTGGAGGACTGGTTGTAAGAGGCAGGTTTGAGGTTATCTCAGCCATAAGCGGTCGAAGAAGAAAAAAGAATTAAAAAAACTTTTAGGATGGCTCTGATACCATGAAACCTTTTCTGTATTTTTTCTATTTAGTAAAGAGTTACGCAAAGAATACATAAAATCAAGAAAATAAACAAAAGACAGAAAACTGACTAAAAATTAGCTATCTAGCTGTACTAGCTAATTCCTGATTTCACCATTGACTTATTCTCATTTACAGCTAATAATTCTCTATAATTACAAATATTTCTTTCCTTTTCTACAAGTCTACCTTACTAGAGTCAAGTTCTACAACAGGGAAAAATGATGGAGATAGAAAGAAAGATAAAGACAGAGTTAGAATTAGAATAGAATTTTAAATTGGAGATTGATTTATAAATATATATTTAGATTAATTTTAATATTGTGATAAGGTTTATAATTTATTAGAAGTTAGTTTGCTTTTAGATTCTATTTAGTTCATTTGCTCTGTAAATAGAGGAATTTAGTCAATGTAACAGTGAAACCTTGATTATATGATTAAATTAATATCTTCTTTTACCCTTAATCCTTCTCTTCTTTGCACTCCATTCTTTTCTTAATCTTTAATTGTTCATGTCAAATATACGCTAGTGCTTCATGTGTCTTCTATTCCCCTACCTTCTCTGCACGCTGATTAAGTCATTCTATTTCCATGTCTTGTTCTTGCATGGCTCTCACCATTCTCTGTTATAACAGAAGTTCAACAATCGCTAACTTCTCAGTATTTTGAAGAAATTACCTTAATTCATGTTCAAATCTATAATGGTTGTTAATAGTTATCTGTGACTTTCAACAATTTTAGCATGCAAAACTTATGGGTACTACTTCTACATGTCAGGTTTGGGAAAAGTGGAAATGGAAACTCCAATTCACTCACCTCGCAGGTAACATCTATTCAGAACTTATTCTGGTACTGATCACATAGTGCATACAATTCATAGTCAAGCAAAGGCTTTTCGCTTGCAGTAACTTGCTTCCATGGATACATCTTTCATTTGTAATTGTGGATGCATGTCCTTGTAAAGTCACATGTTTGCAGTACAAATAAACAATCAAAACCCTTGTAATTCGTACTTCAAGATTCAAGATCCTGGACTGTATTTGAGTCATAAACTCATGTCATTTACCATTTTTACATTGATTATTTGATCTCACAAATTCGTAGGTCTACAAGGTCAATGTAATGCTTTGTTTATACTTTGCCGGGCTTTCTGCTATTGAACACTTAAATTGTTCTGGTTCTCCTATGTCTGGATTCTAAACTTATAATTTCATTGTATTTCAAATAAGCTAATCTGAAATTAAATTAAAAAAAAGGGTTATCCTTTTATTTTACATATTTTTGGTATTTAGGTTCTTGAACATAACACATTTATATACAACTCTTCTTGGCACTGCAATTGTAAATGACCTTTTTTGTAATGGATTATAATTAATCTGTACTACCTAGAGCAATTAAAAACACGAAACAGAAAATACAAGCAAAAAGCACATCTTTTAAGAGTGGTTAACTCAGCTATGTCCACATTATGCTGTTGTAAAGTTTCACTGCATTGAAGAAGAAGAATTCTTCCAATCTTTTCTGATCACGTCTCTTTGTTATCTCTACTCTCTAATAGACAAAAAAGGGGCTTGCCCTAATACCCTTTATATAGATAATAAAAATGGGCAACACAGTATCTTGCAAAATTTTCAGGTATACCCTATAATAAAATAAACAGAGTAATTAGGATCCACACATCCAACACTTTTCTCCCTGTAAAGATTTTTCTGGACTACAAGTAGCTAAAAAGGCATTGTCAGATGGAAAATTACGTGCCTATTTGCAGAGTAGTCAAACATTTGGCACTTGAGTTGCCCATTGTAATTCCTGGCTTCTTTCTATAATTTTCAGGGTTTGAATTATTAGGCCTTCTGAACTCATGAAACACATTTTGAAATTCACCCCAAATGATGTTGTAGAAGTAATTTTTTAGAGTTTTGCTAATGGTACATCAAAAGATGTACATAAGGAGATACACCCCCCCTCCCCACATGGGGTGGAACCCACTTGCATAAAATATTTTTTAAATTAAGTGGGTCCCACCCCCATGTGAGGGGGGTGGGGGTGTAACCTCTTAGGTACATCCTAATGTACCACTAACATTATCAAATTTTTTTTTTTGTTCATTCCCCTGGAAAAGGGTTTGGCAAAGCAAATTACCTCCAAGGGTGGCTTTCTTACTTTGGACAGTTGTGAGGGGGTAGGGGTTAACTGCGGATAATTTTCGAAAAAAGGGTTGTTATATTACGGAGTGGTGCTATATGTGTAAGAGGGATGGTGAGACGATCGATCACTTGTTCACTCATTGTGACGGAGTGCGTTGGCTGTGGAATTATATTCTGTCTTCGCAACATTTGAGTTGGGTGTTGCCAATGCGTATTAAGGAAGTGGTGTGGGCATGGATGAGAAAGTTTAGAGATAAGAATAGCAAATTGGTTTGGGAGCTCATTCCAGGATGCATCGTTTGGTGTGTATGGAGAGAACGAAAAGGCCGGTGTTTTGAAGATCAAACACGGACGACAGAGCAGCTTAGAGAACTTTTTTACTTCACTTTGTATAGTTGGTTTAAGGCTGCAACTATTAGCCCGATAGAAGAATTGCCTGAATTTTTATCGTTTCTATCTTGTTTAAATTGACAATGCACTCTTTGTGTATTATCTTTTGTTTTTAATTTATAAAATTACGAGATTATTTATCAAAAAAAAAAAAAAAAGTTATCAATTTTTTAATGATTCAGTTCCACTAGACTGATTAATTTTACCGGACTGTAGACTCTTAAATGCTTTTGCAGGCAACACTCAAGTTTCTTTCTGATGTTACTTTTTTCATCTTTAGTATACATGCAGTCATTCTTGAGCTTTGCTTGTCTACTACTTGACAGTCAAATTTCTATAGAATTCAGAAGTTTAGAATTTCAGTTCCAAATTAGATCTCTTCATGTCAATCTCCTATGCATACTCAGTGAAAATTTTACATTTCCTGCATTACGAAGGAGTACGACTAGTGTCACCTGTATGATGGATTTGGCATTTGTAGATATAAGCCGAATCCATTTGTCATGATATACACTGTTATTAGAAGAAGCCACATTTCTGTGAACCTGAAAATTCAATTGCTAGGCACCCATTGTTGATTTATAGTTTCCATAAATGACTTGTTACGATTATTTTAATTACATTTACAATGCTTTTTTATGCTTTACTGCAGATCTTTCTTAAATAGTTTCTCTTCACTAGAAGAAGCTAAGAGACAAGCTAGCACATCCAAAACCTTCAAGTATGGTCTGGATGATTTTGAGTCTCGAATGGTGAGAGTATTTCTATTTTCAATCTTATATTTACATAAATTTCTTCTTGCAACTATAATCTATTTATATTCTGTAGCTTCCTTGTGTGTCTCTCTAGAGTTGACCTTGAGATGTACAAATAGGTCGGCGGTAAGACCTCGCGCAAGTTTTCAGTATTTCATCTAAGATACTATCTGACTTGTTTTGAAATTTTCATTAAGCTACTAGATCTACTTTTCTTCTTTAGCCCATGACCGTGAAATTACTACAGTTTTTCTAGCATGTATCAATTGGAATGTCCAATGTGGATGTGATGCCTCTTCGGGATGTATTCTTATGCCTTAGCTATGCATGTCAAAATGCAAATCAAGAAGTTTCTGGCTGCAAAGAGCTACATTTCTGTCAATTAATTCAATTCTCCCGTATGAAGAATAACATCAGTCAAAAAGTTTAACATTTTTCAGTTTAGACTGATATCCACGTTCAACTTTCTACTTCCTTTTCTCTGAGGAGAAATGTGGTGAAATATGATTGGTGGTCTGTAAAGCATTGAATGCCAACGAGATACCTAAAAGCATTGACATTTTTTGGTTGCAAATCCAATTATTCTCCTCATTTTCTATCCCTTAGCAGCATCATAAATTCATGTATAAGCGTGTCTTATGAATTGTTAGTCCATTTTTAATGGAGTGTGCCATTATTTGAGATGATGGTAATCTAGATGTCACTTCCCATTTTAATGGGCTATATCGATCCTACTCTGTGACTAACGTATCATATTGACAACCAACAGGATGCCATGGTGGAGGATATTGATTTTTCCTCATCGTACAATGATTTCACAGACCAACCATTCTTCTGCTCAGGCGGCAATTTATTTGGCAATTCAAAGCCGAAGTTCTCAAATTTCAGAAAGTCCTTGCCATTTAACAGATTTGATAATGACTTGAAGGATGTTTTGGGAGATGACATAATCATGTACGACACCAAAGACAGTAATGAAAACATTTGGAATGGTAATAAACCACTTTTACCTTCCTCATCAATTATTTTGGAATTTACTCCTTTTCTGGTCCTAGGTGATTTGTTGTATATTCATTGGCTTTGATATTCATTAGAAAGTGTACCTTTCCAGATCGAAAGATTTGAGTAGAGTTTCAAATTCAGTGACTTAAGTCGAATCCAACTGAAGAAAACTGTAGTATTGGGTTAGTCTTTTGTTGATTTTGTCCGGACATGCAGTTGGAAACTTTGAGTTAGATGTGATAGCGTTGAGAATTTTTAAAGAACTTGGTTTGACCTTATAATTAACTTGTTATCATGTAAAATAGGATGCTGATATATTTCTGTTATTGGTCATACACTCTGTAGCACGGACACTTCAATTAGGGTAGCGTGTCCGTGTTCGACACGTGTCGGACACGAGTCGATACCGACACTTCTCGGACACTCTACCGTAATCATTTTTCTTTTTATATTAGAAATATTATATATTGTTAATTTAAGTTATTAGCAAGTAACAAATATGTACTCATGTTTAAAAGATTTTAACAAGAAAAATTAATAACAAGTATAAAACTAAATTTATATTATATAAATGAAGAATTTTTAAGAATTTAATCAACGTGTCAATCACGTGTCGTGTTTGTATATTTTTTAAAAATCGCGTATCGTGTCGGACACACGTGTCCGTGTCGGTGCATCATAGGTCATACATAATGTATTTATATGCACTGTGTACCCAGTGGTTTTTAACCCTCTCTCCGCCTCTCTGCAAAGCAACTGGGTGTTTTTATTTTGCCGGGGGTGGGGGTGGTTAATTGTTTTTAAACTAATTGTGTATTAGGACTTACGTCAAAATTACCAAGTTTCACGTTGCCTGTCAACCTATTACAGTCATGGATCTTGTAATAAACTGAAGGGAGTTGTGAAAAAAATTGCTTACCTCAAATTTATTTGGAAAAAGGCTTAGTTGTTGTTTGGGGGGCTAATTGTTCCCAAACAAAATCATTATTCATTTCATCCCTTTGGAATTTCATCAACAAAACATGTTTAGTATTTCCAATTGGAATGCCTGAAATGCTGTTTCTCACATGTTACTAGTTGTAACTGGTAAAAGCTGGATCAGATTCTAGTAGCTCTGTTTTAACCAGACATTTGATGGTTTAGTTGGCATTTTCTAATTTTTATTAATTGAATTGGAATTTTGATCAAGGTTCTGATATGCCATCTATTTTTCTTTGGAATGTTCTTAACATGTTTCTACAACTAAAATTCAGGACTTCTGTTTATAATTTGGAATCGTATTCATTTATATTCTTTTCAATGCGTGATGAACTGATAGGTGATTTTTGGTTTATCATTGGTGCAAGTTTCTACGTGTGTGGGGTTTTATGTTACTAAGTAGCATGACTTTGCCTGTTCAGCAGATTCTACCTTCCTAGATAACCATATTGACAATGTGGGAGAATATAAAATATTCAGCAAGAATCAGGTAGATCTAAGAGATGATGGTTATGCTGATTATTTGAATAAGAAGGACCACTGGTGGCGAGACTTCAACTTTGAAGGCTCTTCTTTACAAGAGAGAAGGTTTTTGAGAGTGATTTTTTGTGTCCTGTTAAAAATTTCAGTTAGTTGGCCTTTTTAGTGATTTATTGACTTTACAGGGCCAGCAAGCAAAGAACCGAAAACATCGATATCAAAGGTGCTTCTTACTTTTTCAGAATATCTTTTTACACCCATCTTCCAGTCTGAATAGGTCTGCTCACTGTTGTTCGCATTCTCGCTTTGTGCTTTCTCCGATAGACATGTATAGATTTTTCCTAACAAATAAATGCAAATAGATCTTAAGCTTGTGCCATTAAGTTAATTCACTTTCATGTTCACAAGGCAATTAAGAGATCAAATGCTGAGAAATCGATAATCTGTATTGATTTGATGTATTTCGTTACTTCTGTCCCACCTTCAGTTATCAATTAGCAGACGGGTTGTGCAAGGAAAAAGATTGCAATCAGAAGAAATTAAGTTTCTTTGCATTTTCTAGTCTTTGATGGGAAAATAAAAAGGCTTTTCATGATTGTAGTTAGAAAAATATTCTTATATTTTCATTTTAACATTTCAATTTTCCCATTCCTGTAGTGATTAAGAATGATTTATGTAGCAATTCCCAGTCTCTTCATAAAAAGTAAAAACCTTTGTGTTTTTGGCACTTCTATTTTCTTCTGTACCATTTTAAACCTCATTGACATTATTTGCTTCTAGATTCTGTATTTCTCCCTTCATATCCAGTTTTCAGTTTTTTACTGAGTTATAAACTTGGTAAGTATTACATTATCCCTGGTGTCAGCTATTCTCAAGGAAAGTACTGGATCATGAATTATAACTGTTGCAACTTAGCTACAATTATGTTGTTGATTATAATATTTAGCGCTTTTTTTTTTTTTTTATCCCCCCTTCTCTGATGATCAGAGCCACAATCTCCTTATACCAAGCACCAGATACCGGAGTATCTGCATGAATTTGAAATTTCAGATGCGAGATGGTACGCTATTTTGCTCAGAGCCTTTTTTGGTTTTTTTTTTTTTTTTTTTGTGTCTGCTTAGGAGTTTTTCTTGTATGATTGCAGGTATTCTACCATTGGGATAGATCATACTGTTAAAGATGCTTGCAGCCAACCATCATGGGCATGCTTTATAAGAGAACAGGAAAGAGAGAGTTTGAGTTTGAGGTTTCACATACTTGACCACCTTCTGCATCATCTCACAATTCCCTTTTTTACGTGTCATGCTTACTGATTTGATTTCTTTTGACTCCTTTATGTTACAGTGAAGAATCATGCTCCTCCAGTGCAGGTTACTTTCAATGGTTCCTGTATATGTTGATTGAAATACTGGTTCATATGAACATTTCAATGTAAATCTCTGTGTCTTGGATTTCAGTGAGGGGTAATGAAATCAATAGATCACCAATGAGAAAACAGGGAACACAAGTCCAAGGCATGCATGGTTGGTTCCAGGAGAACAAATGTTATGAGAAGAATATAGATGACAAGGAAATAAATCGTGGTAATAGAAGCCATCTTCAGCAGAGAGAGAATGTAAACCGACTAGGAAAGCTTATGAGAATGCCAGAAGCAAGTCTAACACCAGCTTGCTTCCGAACTGCAACTTTTGAGAGCAATTCCTTCTGTCAAACTTCTGGGATGAGAAAACGTTCATCCTCAGGTCCCAGTGCTTGGAGCAAAGATGTCCTTGATGTATCGGATTCCCAATTAATTATCGATTGTAATACACCATTTAAGAGATCTCCTGACTTGCCTGCTGAACATTCAACCATATCAGAAAGAATGTACTTCCGTCATCCTTGTAGTCATGTTGACTCACATCAGACCCCAATTTCCCAAAACATTGAGTTTGTGTCAACTGTACCAAATTTATCTAAAGACTCCAAGGGAAATACAGTTCTGGATTCGTTGCGTACTCTGAGCTATCTAGGATTAGAGAAGGAGAGCTTGAGAAGAGATGGAGAAAAGAGTGTTGATTACCCATCTATTGTCGAGGACAACATTGAGCTACATATGGATGTTTCTGATGGCAGTAAAGGCTTGTCCTCGAAAATGGGAAGTCCATCAATATCTCCAAATAGAACCCCTGAAATGAAAGAGAGTATGAAGGGAACGGACTCAACTGATCTTGCAAAAGACACATCATCATTTGTAGAAATGCCATGTACTTCTGGAGGCATTCAGCTGTGGGTAGTCAACAATTTATTTTGTTTCTATCTCCAATTCATTCTCTTTTATTATGGAAAAAAACAACATTGTACCTGCAGTTACGAGGGTTTCATTCTTATCAGGTGTCAGGGTGATACTCGCATTTTACTTCCATGGAGAACTGAATCTCGAGGTAGATAACCTTATACTTTTTTCAGACATACTTTAGCTGCATACGACCTTTTAAGGGTAATGATGCAAGTTGCTTGTTAATGAATGGTGCTTCTGCTGATTTTTTTTTACAATTCTGGAGTTAGAAGAAGATTGTGGGCATAATGGAACGAGGATAGGAAGCACTGGAAAAAGTAACAGCGGTGGCTCATCTTGCAGATGATGTTGCCTGTTAGCTGTGTGCTTCAACTTCCATCATTGCACAGAAGCATCCGCACAAAAAACTCTGGAAGAAGGTATAATAGTTCCCAGATATAATGGATGGAAACAGAATAAACCATACGATGTTTTGGGTGGTTAAATGCTTATGTGCTCACTAAGTTTCTGTAGAAGTTCTGGTCTTGAAGACCGTCTAGTGAGCATAAATGCTTATTAGTATAATGATACATGAGAACGAAAAGAAGGACGACGAACGAATGAACATATAAATTTCAATATAT
This sequence comes from Fraxinus excelsior, assembly GCA_019097785.1. Taxonomy (NCBI): domain Eukaryota; kingdom Viridiplantae; phylum Streptophyta; class Magnoliopsida; order Lamiales; family Oleaceae; genus Fraxinus; species Fraxinus excelsior. Next base: position 18,007,253 of record CM032643.1, on the reverse strand, counting down.
TTCTGGTTTGTTTTCATTCTTTTTTCAGTAGCATTTCTAGGCTAATTTTCCTACAAGTTCACTCAAATGCTATCCATTTGCCTAGTTTTATGAATGGCTTCTCAAGTTGTTCATATCTGATTGCTTGACATGTTTAAATATGAACTCCTGAGCTCCTCCTTCTAATCACCTATTTGTGAGATATGAGACAATCCATGACTAATACCACATATTCCAGTAAAAACGATAAGAAAATCTATTTTTTTTTTTCTGCCAGGATCGAGTCTCCTCCTTTAATTCAAGTGAAGCATGTAAGATATTTTTATAGATTGAAAGTAGGATCATTGATAATTAAGATAACGGTGTGCACGCACGACCAATCGCGGGTTTCCTTCCGCACATCGCAATCTCACTCTCTATAGTATTAATGCTAAATTGTAGCCTATTCAATGGCAGCTTTTCGAAGGCCCTTTAATTCTAGCTCAAGTATTGGTTTAATGGGCAAATAATGCAACCTTTAAATTATATTATTGACAAACAAACCCACATATATTTATCTTTACCCACACGTACATCGTAAAATATCAATTGACATTTGCATTTTAGTATGAATATTTAAACTTGTATTGGAAAAACTAACTATTTCTTAGCATTTAAATCATCAATCTTTTAAATTGCACCTACAAAATCTTGTAAATCGCATATATATATATATATATGATCTGGCATACTTTAGATGGTCAACTAAGAATTATTTTCCAATAATGCCCCAACACTATTTGACAAAAAGAAAGTTGTGAAAGAAGAGTGCACCATTGGACTAAAACTCGCTGTCATGTATTGTTTGTGGTATCCAACGACCGTTTCTTTGTCCAAAAGGAATTTAAGCCAGTTTGTGATCAATAATCAATAATTTTTTGATAATTATAAATTGCTTACTTTTCTACAAAAACGTGAAGAGGTCAAGATAAAGTAGGTTGAAATCTACAAATTGGACGAATTGAGTTTGCGCTTGATCAGTAGAACGATCTCCACTCATATAAGCGCATAGAATGTTACGCCAACATCAATTTATTCGAGACTACCCATACTAAAATAGATGAAAGCACTAAATTGACCATAGAAGGGAAGATGTGCATTGATTTCCTATCTCAATTAGCAAAAACTCCACCACTATTTTGGAAATTTTTACATATCTTGGGTAGTATTTTTCTGTTTTTGTCAATGGATTTTGTCCTATAAATCTTTCTTGAAATTTAAATATTGTTATGTCATTTGCATGGAGCTTAAGCTAGTTTAGGACCTTTAGTTGGGACAGGGAGAGACCCTATATCAAATGCATGTAATTCAATTAATAAAAGATATACATCAAATATGAAAAATTGATACCCAAGTATTGAAGATTGACTTGTCAACCTTTCAGGTGAAGTTCATTGTTATTTTAAGTAATCGATTTTCAATACTTAATAAAGACTGCAAGAACAAATAAATCTCCTTATTTGGACGCTCAAGGTGAAATGGGCTATTCTATTATAACTCTTAGAATCGACAGTGGGATAACAACCTATTTCATCTCTCTTTGGATACATGAATAGGGTCAATCATGCATATTCTTAGCTAATGATTAGCAATATTATGCTTAAATAGTAGATAGTAGCAAAATTATTATTGCTAATTTTAACTACAAAAAGGCTGCATGTACAGCCTTTTTGACAGCCCCCTCACATGAGGGTGGAGCCCGCGATTGTGGACCCCACCCCTATGTGAGGAGGCTGTCAAAGTGAATGTACAAAATGGCTGTACTTGTAGCATTTCTTTTTTAACTATATGTTTTGTTATTTTCATGTATAATAGATTATATTACATTTTTTTTAAATGATGCACGTGATGAGAATGTTTTAGATTTTCAAATATACAAATAATATGAACGGTCAAAAAATAATAAAAACATAAAAATGACACAAGCTTTCAACTTTACGATGTGCTTTCTTCAGAACGCATATCAGTAATCCATTGATTGGGTTACTCAAAATCCAAGGGCTTGAATGGTTTAATTTGGTAAGTTATACGGAAGTAACTTATTCGACCACTACGGATAACATTGTTCTATTGAACTTGAATACACTTTAAAAAAAAAAAAAAAATCAAGTTCAAGGCCAACTATTGAATTACTTGATTAATTCTCATTTAATTTAATTTTTACATTGTTTCTATTCTAATTTCAATCATTTTCCAAAACTTATACTAATTTCTACCTACACGAGTTCTCTCTCAAAAAAATATTTTGCACTTTCTATAGAGCACTAAAATATGAACGTGAAACATATTATTAGTTCATTGCGAACTTTAATAATTCAGTTTCCATGTTTTAATAGTTGTGTGAAAATATTGTATCACATCATCATTTCTTAACATATTATATTTTATGTATACTTATTTGAATGATATTGTCTTTTTGAAATATTGTTTGAACTATTATAATTTAAAAATTTCTACAAAAAAATAAAATTCACAATATTACTATAAAATCACATTCAAGCGTTTCTAACTATTTTATGTAGGGGTGGCAAACGAGCCGAGCCGAGCCGACCGGCTCGGCTCTTTACCCACGAGCTTGAGCTCGTAGCTTGTTATAAAACAAGCCGAGCAAAAGTTGCTCGTGGGCGAGCTTGGCTCGGCCCACGAGCTCGTCTCTTGCGAGCCGAGCTACTCGACTTGTGACTCGCTTTTTTTGAATTTTTTTTTTTTTTAACTATCCTTCTCTATAAAAAAAAAAAAAAAAAAAAAAAGGACGAGCCGCCCGTCAAAAACGAACCAAGCCGGCTAGGTTCGTTGCCTACGAGCTCGTGGCTCGTTATAAAATGAGCCGAGCTTCTGCTCAGCTCGTTGCTCGTGGGCGAGCTTGGCTCGGCCCACGAGCACGTCTCTCACGGCCAAGCTACTTGACTCGTGGCTCGCCTTTTTTGAATTTTTTATTTTTTTTAAAACTATCCTTCTCTATTAAAAAAAAAAGGACGAGCCGCTCGTAAAAAACGAGCCGAGCAGGCTCTGCTCGCCTACTGACCCGGCCTGCTGGCTAGTGCTCTTGCTTGTCTTGACGAGCCCGAGCGGCTCATGGGTCGCTACAGTACGAGCCGACGAGTCGCTCGACTCGATTGTCACCACTAGTTTTATGCCTCTTAAGCTCAACATAGGGACAAAACATGCCTAATGTTCAAAAGTCAAATGACACCAAAAAAAAAAAAAAAAAAACCCTAAGAAAAGTCTAAAATTCTATATACCTTTCGTATGAAAACAAAGAACTTTAACTATGTTACCTATGCTTTGCAATATTTCAACTTTCACTATATTGTTCATCCTTTGCAATATTTGGTTAAACGTAATTTTTCCATTTTGTATACAAAATTACAAATTCACCAAGAAAAACAAAAAATTACATGGCTAAAGCCCATACTAAGTGGCCAAAATTGATTTTAATATACAATGCATATTGTTAGTTCTAAGACCTAGTTGCACTATTTAAGATTGAATATAATAAGTTCAATGGTTAGGTATAACTTTTATGGTTGAAGTTAAATGTCATGATGCTATCGTGATTGTGGTAAGTTCGGAATTTTGTGAATTTCAAATATTTGATTCTATTAGGATTTTATTTGTGATTGTAATATGTCAGTTTTGGTGTAAAGGTATTCTAGTCTTAAATTTTGACAGTCGTGGCATTTGTTATCGGTTGTATATGAAAGTTGCGAAGTATCAATTTAATGACTACTAAGTTATCGAATGGTTATTAATTATCCGTTTCTAATTTTGACCCTACGTGCGAAATTAATTAATCAAAAGCAACAAGTCACTTTAATTGTTTCTAAATGATTAATCAAACAAGTCAATTATCCTAAATTGAATTACCGCGGTTTGTAATACTAAAGCAATAAATAACACCAATATTGATGACGGAGAAACCTAACTGGGTAAAAACTTCGGGCCCAAATCAGTTACATCCACTATAGTCAATATGGATTATAGTCCGTTTCCAGCCTAGCAAATTCCTCTAGTTCCCGCTATTGTAATTCTTGTCATATCCAAGATCTGTTGTTTTTCCAAACTCGTGATCTTTTATCGTAAATACTATCTAGGCAATCTGCTAGACTTCTCGATCTACCTCCTGTAACTTCCAAGATCTGTTGTCTCCTTCCAACTTTTTGATCTTCTTCAATTGTTTCTTCCAAGTGGATTTTCAAGAATCTCCAATTTTATGTTTTTCTTATGCTTGCAGTCCAACCTCTCTCAACCTCCAGAAACTTCTGAAGTCCAACTAAGAAAGTGTCTTCCTAAGAATGTTTAGGAAGTATGTTTTTGGATTCTTTGATATGATGTTTTCCCAAAAAGTTGGTTATGATATTTCAAGAAGAAAAGATTGAATCACAATGAAAGAATATGTTCTTGGATCTTTAGAGAAAAAAGATGAGGCAATGAAAATAGTAAAAACCACCTTGAAAATTCGTGTATAGGTTTCGATATTTATATAAGAGAGTAATTGGGTTGACTAGGCAAAAAATATGTTTAAAAACGCACCTTATGATTTTTCCGTATAAACCTGTCGTTCGAGCGAAACATCTGCAACAGGATAAGCAATGGTTTCTCGCTCGAGCGAGAGTCGGGCGACAGACGAGCGAAGGGGATGCTGTTTTTGTTGCTCGAGTAGTGTCCAGGCCATAAGCTAACAAAAATGCAGTGCCGTGTTTCTCCTCTTTTTATACTCGAACCCTAAACATCATAACTCAACTTATACAAATTGCACCATAGGTCCTTGACTTTTACAACATGTTACAAATCAGTCATTTTGTCCACAAAATCGTCAACACTAAAAATCTAACAAACTCCTCATTTGGCATTCTTTAACAAAACTATACAATTAGTCAAAGAAAAACTAAAAAGCAAAATCTATATTACCCAAGTTTCATCAAACTAATGTCTTTTGCATTTCTTGTTAAAACATGTTTCCTGAAATTCACAACTCAATACCCAACACGTGATATAGGAAATAAAAAATATTAACACAAATAAGCATGCTAGTTTGACTGTTTGAGACGTGACATTAATGTCAATTAAAACATCAATTGAAACATTAACATCACAAAACATCAAAACTCAAACAGTTATGCATATGATATGCAATGCAGATGCAATGCACAGTCTCCCCCTTACAGCAAACTCTCAATATTTTTATGTAGTAGACAAATGTAGATATGTCTTTTCCTAACGACCTCTCAGACATAAAATGAATATTAATGTATATTCAATTATCATCTCCCCTTTTTTGTCACACGTGATGAAGGGATAAACAAAACTTTTAACATTAGCATATAATCAATCAAAAATGCAGTCGTCAGCATGCATAAGTATAATCAATGTGTAGTAAACATTCCTACATACTCAGTTCAAGTTAATATGGAGTAAATTTTATAAGTGACCCATGTGTGTAAAGTGTCACTAACCATTTGTAAGTAGGACTCAACATCTTAATTTTGTGAGAAAGAACATGTTAAACATCACTGTCAATAAGTATATTCTTCTACTTATGAAAGTCAAATCATTTAAAACACATTAGGACATTTAAATAAAAGCTCATTTTATATTGATATTTTATTTTCTCCACATGACTTTTTGCATATATATTTCTGACATTTTTCAACATTTTTAAACTCATAATTATTTTCCACATCTTAAGTACAGGCTCTTCTTCATTAAGCGACTAAAATGACTCATATAACAAGCTTTAGACTAGTTAACACAGTCAGTTGACCATAGGCACAAAGTTATGGGAAACCCCGCAGGCTTAAATGCTCAAGTCAAATATGTTTCGAAAAAGAACATAAGATAATGAGCTTTTTATAGCAGATGATAAATTTGAGCTTAGGTCTAATAAAAGAGGTCAATTCATGTTCAAAGTCACCTTACTAACATGTGACTGTCATTCCAAATCTCACACACGCAATAGAGTCTCACTAACATTATCATAGTGCAAGCAGTGCAGATGGTACATGAAGACATATACTAAATACTCCATAAATAACGTAAGCTAGCAATATAAACAATATTACAGCGCATCGATTAAACTCATACTTGATCACAACAAACAAATTCAAGTATATTATATATTAAGTTGTAAAAACAATTTCCCATATTTTTTATTTTTCAATTTTTCAATTTTTTTTATTTTTCTTTTAAAGTATGAATGCACTAAGCACATAAAAAATCAAACACACAAATTTTTTTTTAAAAATGCATGTGATTTCTACCTAAAAAACAAATAAATAGATGTGATTATACATAAATCAATGTCACGCGAAGATAAAGCATGATCATGCATAAAAAATACATAATCAGTTAGGTATGCAAATGCTCTTACTTTTAAGAGCACCGTGATCTATTTAAAAATTTTCAGATTATTTTTCTTTACCCAAACTTACCTAGTGATTGACTATTCATATTCATCTATGCCATTAAATTCGTCAATTGACTCACTTGATTAGTAAGAAAGTCAATTTGACCAACAAACTCCTGATTCTTATTTTTATTTAAGTTCCAATTTCTATTTCTATTCAGGAAATGATGACATATAAGTTTTATGAGTCCTAACTCACTATAGTGAAAACATGTAGGGATAAACTTAGAATCAATGGAATGTGATCGTTGATATCTATTCATAGGTTGGTTGGTCCTACGCTGTCTAGTATGCCTATGTCCTACATATCCCTTATTCTTAAGGTCGGGATTAGGCACATGTTTGGTTTGATTAGTGGCAAGGACAAATGTGGTCTTAGAAGAATAGCAATATTTTTTCTTAAAACTAGACCTTCCTTATTTCCAGTCGGCTTGTCCATTCCTAAAATGTTATCTAACTTTTCAGAACCACTAGAGAAGGCAAACATTTGAGGTTTGGAGTATTCTAGATTGCTCAAAGGGTTCTTAACCTGAATTTCTAAGGTCTTTTTCTCAATGATCAACTCGCTGACTCTCCTAGAGGACTTCTCAAGCTTATCGGTGAGGTTATTAACCTGAGTCTCTAAAGTTTCATTCATGGATTTCAGTTTACTCAAGATCGAGGTAGATTCCTTAATGTGCACTACTAACTTCTCATTTTCCAATTCAAGTTCTTTATTCTTCGCACTCAATGCTTTGTTTTTAGTAAGAATCTTAATACTCTCCTCATACATCTTATTATAAGCATATTGGATATCTTCCTCACTCATAGACTCTACATTAGAATCCTCATCACTATCCACGTCCTCTTCTCTTTCAATCCTCTGCTCATATCCTTCCTTAACCTTAACAGTAATGGCAATATATATTTTCAACTTTCATCACGAGTGGATTTTTCACTCTAATTGTCCGAGTTAGGCTCGTCATTAGTGAGAGTAGCATTCATAGCCTTATCCAAATTTCTCCTACTACTAGGACGCTCACTCCTAACATGGCCAAAACCTCGACAATTATGGCATCTTACAAATTTAGATTTTCTCCTAGATTCACTCCGGCCACTTTTGTGTCTCTTTTGACGATTATTTTTCTTTCTACACATTTTTTGAAAATTTTTAGCCAGGTAAACTAGCACCTTATCATCCGATGAATTCGAATCAGAAGATTCGGTCCATATGTTTCTTACGGATTTCAAGGCCAAATATTTGTCTTTAACATGTTTATCTAAGGTCAGTTTATACGTCCGGAGGGATCCAACTAACCCATGTACCTTGATGGAATCTATGTCCTTACTTTCTTCAATAGCCATGATTTTAGGCCTAAAGCGCTCAGGTAAGAATCTAAGAATTTTACGCACTATCTTAGGCTCGAGGACTTTCTCTCCTAGATTGAAGCTAGAGTTCACTATGTCGTTTAAGCTCGCGTAGAATTCATCAAAAATCTCATCTTTCATCATAATCTCTTCAAACATAGTGGTTAACACCTGCAACGTAGAGTTTTTAACAGTTTGAGTTCTCTCATATATGATCTGTATAATATCTCAAACTTCTTTAACAGCCTCACACATAGATACGCTCCTAAACTCTTCAGGTGACACTGCCATAAATAGGGCCTGTAAGGCTTTACTATTCTAGTTACACTCATCTAAATTTTCTCTAGTCCAATTAGCAATGAGAGTGTGGATAAACTCACTATTAACCGTAGAACTAGGGGTTGTCCAACCATTAACGACACTCAGCCATATACGTTTATCCATAGATTTCAAAAAGACTCTCATCCTAACATTCCAGTAGACATAATTACTGCCATTAAAATAAGGCGGAACAGATAATCAGCTACTAATCTAGATAATATGGGCCAACGAACGAATTTAGGCTCTGCTACAATTGGAAGTTGCGTAGTATCAATTTAATGACTACTAAGTTACCGAATGGTTATTAATTACCCGTTTTTTATTTTGACCCTACGTGATGAATTAATTAATCAAAAGCAACAAGTCACTTTTAATTGTTTATAGATGGTTAATCAAATAAGTCAATTATCCTAAATTGAATTACCGCAGTTTGTAATACTAAAGCAATAAATAACACCAATATTGATGACGGAGAAATCCAACTGGGTAAAAACTCTGGAACCAAGCCGTTACCTCTACTATAGACAATATGGATTACAATCTGTTTCCAGCCTAACAAATTCCACTAGTTCTCGCTGTTATAATTCCTGTAATCTCTAAGATCTATTGTTTCTTCCAAACTCACGATCTACTACCATAGATAATATCTAGACAATCGGTTAGACTTCCCGATCTACCTTGTGTAGCTTCCAAGATCCGATGTCTCCTTTCAGCTTCCTAATCTTCTTCAGTTGTCTCTTCCAAGTGAATTTCCAAGAATCTCCAATTCTTGTGGTTACAATCCAACCTCTCTCAATTTCTAGAAACTTCTGAAATCCAACTAAGAAAATACCTTCCTAAGGATGTTTAGAAAGTAGCTTTTTGGATTCTTTAATATGATGGAAGAAAAGATGAATCACAATGAAAGAATATGTTTTTAGATCATTAGAGAAAAAGATAAGGTAATGAAAATAAATAAAAAATTAATTTCACCTTTGGCCGGGATGACGATGGAGGTAGATGTGGTGGTGGCAATGACTGTGGTAGTGATGGCCGTGGAGGTGGCAATGGTGAGGGTAGTCGATTTTGGTTGGGGTGGGACTTGGGTGGGGTGATTTGGAGAGGGGTTTGAGAAGAAGATTATTTTAGTTTTTCTTTCATTTTTTGTTTTTATTTAGTTGTGTATGGAAATTGTAAAAATACCAATTTGTCCCTCATTTAATTTGTTTATGTGAGTCAAAATTACAATTTCATTGTTGACTAACGTCATTATGGACAACATTAGTGATTTGGACTACGACTACAGTTAAATATATAGGTTCGTGATAGGGCTACGAAAATGAAAGGTTAGGGTGTAATCTGCAACAAAAAAAAAGGTTTGGGATATTCGTTGCAATTTTCCCTTAAAAAATAAAAAAAATCGAGATAATTGTAGCAAAAGCTCCAAACCTTTAAAATATTAGTAAACTTTCCACAAACTGTTGATTTGTCGTAGCCACCCCTAATATTTTCAAATGTTGTAGGTTAAATCTTTTTTGACAGTTTTCATCCATAATTCTGTTAGTTGACCAAAAATTTAACTTTGACCACATTTTAAAAAGTGTCAAAAGAGTAGCTTTTTATTTAACTTTTTATTTATCACATTAAATAATTAAATAAAAAAATACGCATATCGGTGTCTTCTTCCTTTCAACCTTCACCCTCACCCACACCCACCCCTACCTCAAACCCAAAATGCACACCGATGGGGGTGGGTCGTTTATGAAGATATTTTTTTTGGGTTTCTTGGTTACGGATCCGATAACAAAATATGTGAAGAAGAATGGGAATCTTCTGAGGAAGAAAAGTCATAATAAAATAGTTGATTAGATTGAAGAAAGTTTGGAGAATAGAGAAGTAGATATATGTATGTATTGGAGGATGAGGAAAACTAGGTGTCATAGGTGGAGTTTGAAGTAAGATTTGCCCATTGTAAAAAGGAAAAAAGGGTCGATTGTCTTTGCTAGTTTTCCATTTCAAGCAGTGTTAACAAGCTTGCTGACGTGATTATTTTTCTTCTGGTTTTATTTAAAAGAAACTTTTTTAGGAGAAGAGAAGATGAAGTGGAGTGACGATAATTACGGCGTTTCCACTACCACTGGGAGCGGCGATGCCGAGGGAGAAGAGCTAGTGCCAGCCACTGGAGAAGGAGAAATGACATACTAAGTGGCGATGGGACTGTAAATAAATTCTTGATTAACCTTCCTTTTGTTCTTTTGATGGGGGCATTTGGGTTTGAGTTTGCGGTGGAGGTGGAGGTGGAGGTCGAGGTGGTCGATGTGGATTTTGAGTTTGAGGTGGGGTTGGGTGAGGGTTGAGAGGAAGAAGACATTGGCGTGTGTGTGTATGTGTTTTTTTATCTTGTTTTTTTATTTAATTATTTAATGTAATAAATGGAAAGTTACTCTTTTACCCCTTTTTAAAATATTAAAGATGTGGTCAAAGTTAAATTTTTGATCAACTAACAGAATTGTGGATGAAAACTGTCCAAAATGGTTTCACCTGCAACATTTGAAAATGTTATGGATGACGGTTGCAACAAATAAAAGATTTGGGGAAATACTGCTAATGTTTCAAAGGTTTGAAGTTTTTTACTGCAATTATCCCTAAAAAAATCTTCTCGAGACTAAACTACCACATCTAAATTATATTAGCCAGACGCACGTGTAAGGCACGTGTCGTAGTATGGTTGGCTATGTAATAGCGTTGACAAATTTTTGATTATTTTTGGATACATCACTAATTAAATCTTATTTAGTAAAACTTCTTCAATGGAAAACCTTAAAATTACAACGAAAAATAAACTAATAAACAAAAAGGAAGTTATAAATAAAAGGGGAAATTATTCATCATAAACAACCAATATAAATCAATTGAAATTTAAAAACGTTCATACACTAACAAACTACCAAGATATTGTTGTTTCTTCTATCTTCCTCAAATTTCTTGAAGTACAAACTTTTAGAGATCTTGCATATCACATTTTAAGTTTTTTGAGGGTTGGTAGAAAAAAAAATTAACGATTATGATTTTACGTTTAATAATTTAAGATAATTTTTATATTTAAACTCAATCGACAATATATTTATTATTATCACATTTTAAGTTTTCTTTAAAAAAATTAAATCGATCCAAATGGATATTCATATCGTGAAATATCGAATCAAACGTTATAGGAAAAATAAAATTCGAAAAAAAGATATTGGAATAGGGTTGATATTGAAAAGAAACATAAACAATTACGACTTTACATTTCACAATTAAAGTAAAATTATTTTTGATATTTAAAATTTATCTACCATATATTTATCATGGCCGCACTTCAACATTTCCAACAAATTTTAAATTGTTTAAAACGCATATTTGTAACTTAAAATACTGAATGAAACTTAAAAAAAAATGGTTCAATTTAAGATAAAAACTGAAGAAAAATGAAATTGAAAGAAATTAGTGTGAGTAAGGAAAATTAATAATTATGATTTTACATTTAATAATTTTTATGTTTAAACTTAATCGACGATATATTTATTATTCTCACATTGTAAGTTTTTTTAAAAAATAAATTACATCGATTCAAATGGATATTCATATCATAAAATATCGAATCAAACGTTGTAGGAAAAATAAAGTTTGAAAAAAGAAAATTGGAATGGGGTTGAGATTGAGATTGAAAATAAATATAAACAATCACGACTTTACGCTTCACAATTAATGTAAAATTATTTTTGATGTTTAAAATTTATGATCATATATTTATCATGACCGCACTTCAACATTTTCAACAAATTTTAAATCGTTTAAAACGCATATTTGTAACTTAGAATACTGAATCAAACGTATAATTTTTATATTTAAATTTAATCGACAATTTATTTATTATTATCACATTGTGAGTTTTTGAAAAAAAAAAAATTAAATCGATCCAAATGGATAATCATATCTTGAAATATCGAATCAAACATTGTAGAAAAATAAAGTTCAAAAAAAAGACATTGGAATAGGGTTAAGATTGAAAAGAAACATAAACAATCATGACTTTACGCTTCACAATTAATGTAAAATTATTTTTGATATTTAAAATTTATTGATCATATATTTATCATGGTCGTACTTCAACATTTCTAACAAATTTTAAATTGTTTAAAATGCATATTTGTAACTTAAAATACTGAGTCAACAAAAATAAAATAAAATAAAAAAAAAATCGATTTAGATGGCTTAGTCGACCCCGAGCCGAGCCGAAAGCCATTCAGCTCGGCTCGTGGATACTGAATAAAAAACGGCTAAGCCGCGTCGAGCCGAGCCAGCCGAGCTAAAAAGCCATTCGACTCGACTCACGGCTTATGAACAGTAATTGGAGAGTCACTCTTTTATTTATGAATGATAGAAACATGCGAATAATTAGATTACCAGGTATTCAAAGTGAATGGTATTTATTAATAATTTACATAGCAACCAAAAAGTCGTAAATTTATAATGAATATTTACAAATTTAATTTCCATCAATAACCCTAGGTAAAAAACACATAAAGATAATAACCAAGTCTCTGTCAAGTAAATATCTATGTCACGCCACAATTATTAGCATGCTTCCACATGTTATTGTAATCGATTCTGTGATTGAAATTCATATAGAAATTCAAAATAGGTAATTTTTCGAGACAAATAAAAGATTGTGCAATGAATAATTATTTTTATTCTAAATTGTCGTATTGTTAGTCATACACTAATTAATTGATATATGTATTATATTTCAATTACGGACATGCTTCCACGTGTTACTAAACTAATTTTATGATCGAGCTAAGTAGAACACAAATCAATGCTATATTTAAGTAGTCTGCAGTTGCTTATATTATAATATCATAAAATATTTGAATTTTCTGTAACAAACAAGTTTCCATGCAAATTTCATTGCAAATACCTTCATGAGACTTAACTACGATGTCTACAATAAATATCCAAATAATTTGGTAAGTATTCAATGCCTTAACATGGAATCTGAAAAATGTTATTTGATAATAATTTTTATCTCAGACAGTAGAACACAAATCAATGCTATATTTAAGTAGTCTGCAGTTGGTCATTTTATAATATCATAACATATTTGAATTTTCTGTAACAAACAAGTTTCCATGCAAATTATGTGCAAATTTCATTGCAAATACCTTCTTGAGACTTAACTACGATGCCTACACTAAATATCCAAATAATTTGGTAAATATTCAATGCCTTAACATGGAGTCTAAAAAATGTTATTTGATAATAATTTTTATCTCAGACGAACTCCATCGGTCAAGAATTGCTTTGTAGTTCCCAACGTTATCACCTCTTACGTAGTTAAGATTGCAATCTAAAATTTAGCTTTTTAAGATTATAAATTGATTAAACATACTAATAACTAAATTCAATTTGAAGAAAAATAGAAATATAATAATAATAATTAGTAGAAAGTAAAACCAAGTAGGACTGGAGTTTTACCACATTGACTTCACCCAATCATGGGAATCGACGAAACACTCGGGTCGGGTCCTCGTATCACTGTCCGAAGAAAAAGCCTTAGCCCCAGTTCCCACTATACATACATGAGATGTAAGAAAATACGACCCTCCGGTGTCGTCCTCAAGTTTCGTGCATGCATTTTGTGCACTTGTTCCATTTGCATGCACTCACGCTTTCTCTCTCTATCCTTCCCCCGGCCCTTATCTGTTATCTCACTCTAGACATATACATACACGTATCGTCGCCTCTTCTGTCTAATTTAATTGAGCTTAAACTCTGCCCAAAACAGAAGCACCACCAGGGACCGCCGCCCGTTGTTTTCTTGACTTTCGTATGTACTCCAAGGTATGAAGTCTATTCTATAAGCAATTCAAGAAATGGGTTTTGGGTTCTCTTAGAGATGTTCACATGTAGACGCTGTAATTTCTTGATTTGAATGAAGTGAGATTTATCAAGAAATGGGTTTATTGTAAATCTATTTGGATTGTTGAATTGTAACTTTCTTTTTCTGTTTTTTGGAAAATTGATCTGGGTCAACGAGATTTTCTCGATTTGGTTTTAGGGTTTTGATTTTGGTTTTCAGATTTGGAATTTGGAATTTGTAGGGCTTATGATTGAAGGATTGAATTTTGTTGAAATGGGGTCAAAGATTTGCATGAATGAGGTCTGCCGTGCAACGACGTCGTCTGTATGGAAGAAAGGTTGGGTCTTGAAATCAGGTGGATTTGCTACACTTTGTTACAACTGCGGGTATTTTTCTTAATTCCAATTTTAGCCCTGTTCAATTAAAATTTTACACTTCTTCATCTTTATCAGAGTTGATTTCAGTTTTTAGGGGTAGTTTGAGGATGTTCGCATTGGATCCCTGTAATGTGAGGTTTTTGTTTGATCAACGTGCAATTTTTGTATTTGAATTCTTTTTAACTCCTGTATTGTGATTTTTCGAAGTTTCAACACATTTAGAAGGATCGTTGGTTAATTAATGCCACATTATAGTAATGCTATTACAATTCAAATTTTACGACTGTGTAATGAAGATTTAGAAATTGGGAAAACCGAAAACATAAGTCAAAATGGTTTAAGGTTATCGATGCACTTCAATAATTAGTTTAAGGTGAGGTAATAAAATTATTTTAACTTCTATATAATTTTTAAAGCTTTGTAACTTTTAACATTTGTTTCTATTTAACCAAGAGACGGAGTGGATTGCTTAGGTTTTCTGATCTAATATTTGCCCCATGTATCTTTGTTATCTTTTGCATATAATTCCGGTCATGTTTTTACCCGTTATTATAGTACTTTTGTCGGTTGATGAACCCAAGCTTTAATATTTTTTTTCGAAGTCGTTTGATTGAATTGCATCCTAACTTATGGTCATTGATTCTAATGTGAATGTAGTTACTCCAGTTATAGAAAATAATATTTATTGCGATCTCTTTCTGATTAATCTGTTGGCTAAGTTATTTGTGTTGTGTTAATTCATTTAAATAGCCTTGTCGTCTATCTATTTTGTTCATTCCTTGCTTGACTTGACCTTTCCTGGATTCCAGATCGGTTTATGAGAATTCAGTTTACTGTGAAACATTCCATCCAGATGAATCTGGTTGGAGGCAATGCACTAAATGTGGGAAGGTAATAATAGTTTAAAATTCGTCGGGTTTTCTACTTTAGTTTCACTTTCTTCCCATTCCTTCACTCTATTGAATTTGTTGTGGCAGGGTATCCACTGTGGATGCATTGCTTCAAGATATTCACATGAGTACCTGGATTTTGGAGGTGTAGGGTGCATAAACTGTGTTAAGAGTTCAGAAATTCATTCTGTGCGATCAATGCAGGTAATTAGTTATTTGAATTTACATTTAGCTAGAATTATTTTCTAATGATGCTATGCATGCGCAAATCAGAGGATAACATTTCTTGTAGGCCATGCATTTCTTTCTGTATTTCACGCATTTATTTTTATAAAGTCGTGCAGTTTAGTTGATAGTAATATAGTTGAAAGTTGGAAAAAGAAAACAGTTTTAAAGTTGAATGACATCTTGTTTGACAAAGCTTCAGAAAAAGTAAAATTACTGTCCAAAAAACAAAAACTGTGAAAACGTCAGATGTTTGGCAAAAAAAATAACTTAGATTTTCAGCTCAGCCAAATAAAGCCTGTAAATTATGCTAGGAAGCATAGTCAATATCATTGCTCTTCACTCACGTCTAGGTCATTCCTGTGGATAGCGAGTTAAATATTAGATTCCACGTTGCATCCTTCTGTCCCTTGAATTTTCTGAATTTGAATCTTGTTCCCTGTTCAATATCATTCTTTACTGGTTTGTGACACATTTTGAAGTTTATTTTCTCGAGTCATATTGTGGTTCTTAGATTACTGTAAAACTTTCCTGCAGATACATAGTGACGAGATTCATAATGCTACATTTGTCACAAATGGTACTGGAGCTGTGCACGTTGTTGAAAATCGAAAGGACGATGATAATTTTGGTTTTGAGAGGCTCCTGCAGTTGGCAAAGACTCCGGGTGCCAGTAAAATTGGACAGCTCTCCCACTCTCATCAAGATGGTTTAAATGCAGCCCTTGCCGCAGCTGAAAGTACATGCTTTGGGAATCTCTCTCAGAAGTTGACTGGCTCATCTACATTTATGAGAACAGACAATGGGAGACCAATACACGGGGCTAAAGAATTGTATGAACCTATGAATCAGCCTTCTCTAAATTTCTCTTTGAGCCCTTCTTTAGCTACTCCGAAACATGTTCCACATTTTCCTGGCTTAATTGTTGAAGGAAGTGAAGTAAACCTACGGGGGCCAAGGGCACGTGATATTTTGCCAAAACCCACAAAACCTAGTCCTTTATCGGGCCCTGAGACAAAAAAAGGAACTGCTTCACAGACACGTGTTGCAAGGCCTCCAGCCGAAGGGCGGGGCCGCAATCAGTTACTTCCTCGATACTGGCCGAAGATCACAGACAAAGAACTGAAGCAATTATCTGGAGAGTATCCAAAATAATTATTTATGTAGTTTCATAATGCTCTTTTTAAATTGATATGCCGTAATGTGATTGACTTTTGTGATGATCTGCCTGCATTTATTGTTATTTAATTTAGGGTAAATTGCTCCTTCGTTCTCAACCTATTGTCTCAATAGCAAGTTAGTCCTCAATGTTTAACTAGGAGCAAGTTGGTCCCAACCATTTACTAGAGTTGTACAATTAGTCCCCAATGATGGAATCATACATCTCTTCAAATTTCTGGTACTAGTCCAATTTAGGATTTAATATTGGGTGTGTTTGCGTGGCTGGGGACTGACTATAAAACCATAACGGAAGTTTGGGAAATACTTCAGTCTTAAGGTTGGGAGTTAACTTGCTAAAGGGACAATAGGTTGAGGACCAACGGTGAAATTTTCCCCTTTAATCCATATCTACTATATGCCTTAACTGTCATTTCTAGTTTGAAATCGACTATTGTTCCATTGTTCGAGAAGGTTCTTAGTGCCAGTGATGCTGGTCGAATTGGTCGTCTGGTCCTCCCGAAAGCATGTGCTGAAGTGAGCATTTATTTCTTTGGACATTGTCCCTAACAAGCATGTTATTTCCTAAGAAGTACAAATACTTATAAATTCTTTACGTACTCGTATCCGATACATATTCAATCTTGGATATTCTTCGATGGACCCCGAAACATATCGAATACATTTTTTATTATATTTTTTGAATTTTCATACGTATTGGATACATATTTTTTAATTATTTTAGATACTATTGAAGAGTTTTATTGGCTTTAAACTCTTTTAAAACTCATTATTAATTACTATGGATTGATAAAAAGAATTTACTTAATAGATAACTATTGTAATTGTCAATAACTTACCCCCCAATTTGCCCCTATTATTCCCCATTAAATTATAATTTATTTTCTTTCGCTTCTTATCAATCATACATTATCCAATTAATAATATTACACGTAAACCCAAAAACTTTTCCTTCTTTTTTAACTACACATTCTCAAAAAAATTATTATTCCTCTCATTATAATGTGGAATAATAGGGGTCAAACGAGCGCTTAATGAAATTGCTTAAACAATTCCAATCAGCTCCTATGGTAGAAGAACAAATAATGAATATATATACCAGAACAAATGGTTATCTTGATTCATCGGGTAAGGAAATTTCTTGCTGAGTTACTTAAAAACTAATAAGCCTCAGTTCTAAGAAATCATATCTTCTACTAAGACATTGACCGAGGAAGCAAAAGTCCTTTTGAAAGAAGCTATTCAAGAATATTTTTTTTAATTTAATCGACAGCTAGAGTTTTTTAATTGAAAATACACAATAGTATTAAATCTTTTAATACATGTAAAGTCGTGTTAATAGTTGACAAATATATTTTTATTATTAGAAATAGATAATAATATTAAATCTTTATTCAAAAGGAAAATTCAAAATGTAAGACATTGTCGCTACTAATTTGATACTCTTGAAGGTGTTGGAATATTTGGGGTTGCTAATCTATCATTAGATGAGTTAGACATTTCTATAATTCCACATTATAATGAGAGGAATAATGAGTTAGATATTTGGAATAGACATTTCTATTTTTTTTTTTTTATATTAATGAAATTGTGCTGAAATTTATATATTTATACATATGCACATATCCGCATATTCTAGTTTTTTAAAAAATTATTATCTACGTAATCGTATCATATCATATTCGAATTACGAATCCAAATCCGTGCTTCTTAGGTTATTTCAAACTCGCAGAGGTTCGTACTTTGTTCTGCACTTTCTGTTTTTTGTATATTTAAATATAATGTTATGCAGGCATACTTCCCTCCTATTAATCAATCAGAAGGTATACCAATTAGGATTCAGGACACAAAGGGGAAAGAGTGGACATTCCAATTCAGATTTTGGCCCAATAATAATAGTCGGATGTATGTCTTGGAGGGTGTAACCCCTTGCATCCAAAATATGCAAGTACAAGCTGGTGATACAGGTATCCTCTTTTGAACACGACATCTGGAAATTGAAGCTATTTCTCTATTATGTAGTACGCATTTAGTTTTATTGTTTCATAAGAGTGATTTTTCTTCATATGCATACCCATGGACATGCTCATTTAGTGCCTGTTTTTGACAACCATTTTGGCTGCAGGACAACTAGTAATCTTCCAACATGGAATTAAATCATTGGCTTTCTTTAATACCTATGGAGACATTTACTAGGAAATTTCACAATGTTTTAGGTTCTCTCCCTGGGAGCTTTTTAATACCGTTCTTATCATGTGCGTCTTTGTCTTTGGTGCAGTGACATTTAGTCGGATAGATCCTGGGGGTCAACTTGTCATAGGATGTCGAAAGGCTGCAGACAATGTTGATATGCACGTCAGACTTCTTAAGCATTGCTCTGCCTTTTTAATTTAGTTTATTTCTTAATTGTGTGAAATAGCTGATATATAGTTTACTGGCAATAAATTAGGATCCCCAAACAACTGCGCTTCCAAATGATGATTCTCCTGGAGAAACATCATTTTCTGGTCCTACAGACAACCTGCTGTCAGTAAGTTGTCGTTATCATTTTCAATTTATTGTTTTTTTTTTTTTCATTTTTAAACATTTTCTTAAATGAGATACTCTTTGGTTTGTGAAAATCGTGAAGAACGGAGCCAAAACAAGTGATGATTCCATGCAACAGCATAAACCTGCATTGGAGAAGAAGAAAACCCGAAATATGAAAAATAAGAGGCTCCTCATGCATAGTGAGGATGCTATGGAGTTGAGAATAACATGGGAAGAAGCACAGGAGTTGCTTCGTCCCCCTCCCACTGTCCAGCCCACAGTTGTCATGATCGAGGACCATGCATTTGAAGAATATGATGTAAATATAGTTTTTATCTGAAAATCTTATCTTCATTATAGGACCATATTGTTTATATGCTTCCTAATTTCTAATAGCATGATTGACTAAGCTTGAAAAGAAGTAAAGCACTTTTGTGGAAAGTAAGTCCCTGTTTGACACCCATTAATTTCTCTTTCTCTTTCTTTTTCTCTTTCTCATTCTTCATTTCAACCACACATTCTCCAAATAAAATAATATTACACACAAATCAAAAACTTTTCATCACTTTTCTACCACACATTCTCACATCAATCACTATTCCAAAATTTCTATTTCTCCCAAAATAGGTTTCAAACAGGGGCTAAGTATAGACGGACTTCTATAGAAGTTAGTTTTGAACTCCGAATCTCTAAAAATTAAAAGTAAATAATAAAAAGCTCAAACACTTTTTGCAATAGAAGTTACGAGTAACTTATTAGCTTAGTCAAACATGCTTAATGTTATTCTTGGGGTTTCTTGAGCCTTCAGTTTCAGCCTTTAGCATATACGTTGTTATACTTATTTATTCTATTCTTCTATCTAGGAACCACCAGTTTTTGGGAAGAGAACAATTTTTACATCTCAACCTTCTGGGTAAGGAACTTAATTTGTTTTTTAAAAATTCTTACTAATATTTTAGGAAAATAATTCAAATCAATCTAGGTATGGTGGTAGTTTTTGCGGTTATTATGTTTTTGCTAGATGTCAAACCTGGTTGCTAAGCTTATCACTTCTCGTCATATGCATTTACTTCAAAAAGCTGAAGAAAGGGCATGAAAATGAGCTCATGGGATCATTGAGTTTCCTTTGATTCTGATGATAGGATTGGTGCATGAAAAGTGAACTAGTTAAAATGGTTTAGTTTTTATTCTATATAAATGACGTAAACTGGGTATATATACCAGCTACTAGATAAAGTATTAAATATGCTTATCAGGGAGCAGGAACAATTGGCTCAATGTGACAGTTGCTCGAAATGGCGGAGGTTGCCTGTGCATGTTCTTCTTCCTGCAAAGTGGACATGTTCAGGGAATTTATGGGACTCAAATAGGTTTGCAACTTTCAATTTTTATATTTTTGGCAATAAGTGAAGATGTTGCTAATTAATTCCATGTTTTTCCATAAACTGGCTGTATATTTTGCTGCCAATATAACTGGTGAACTATTTATATAGTTGAACTAGATATAAAGGGATTTTTGTCAAACTTGATTAAAGCAGATTTGTTTAATACATGACTGTGAGTTGTTTTCCAGATCTTCGTGTTCTATTCCAGAGGATATTAATTCAAGTGATATGAGTGCCTTTTTTAGAGTTTGCAAAGGTATAAACTATGGCTCCCTTAAATTTATACAAAGCTCTCCCTCCCTCCTCCTCTCCCTTTCCCCCTCCCTATCCCTCTCCCTCTCCCTCTCCATGTGAGCATGCACCCATGACCATGTTCT
Source organism: Fraxinus excelsior (assembly GCA_019097785.1). Taxonomy (NCBI): domain Eukaryota; kingdom Viridiplantae; phylum Streptophyta; class Magnoliopsida; order Lamiales; family Oleaceae; genus Fraxinus; species Fraxinus excelsior. Next base: position 17,986,315 of record CM032643.1, on the reverse strand, counting down.
GCATATGTGCTTGTGTTACATTTGCGTCAAAAGAATCACACGCAGACCAAAAATGTACATGTACAACCTTCTTGCTGCTTTTTCTCTTTGCAATGGACAATATATGGCCCAAAGTGAACAGATTTCAATTTGCTTTCACTCTTGTTTCTCTTTGCCCATATTTTGTTATTCAAGTTGATTGGTCTGTTTCCAATCTATGTTTTTCAATATTACATAACTTTCGATACCAATCAATTTATGTAGCATTGCTTTACTTTTGCTTTTTTCAGAATCAAAGAGGCGACGAGGTGCAGATAACAAGGCATCCAAAGATGGAGAACCTTCGGGATTGGATGCATTGGCAACTGCTGCAGTTTTGGGAGATAACATGGATGACTTAGCAGAGTCTTTAGTTGGAGCTACTACGAAACATCCTAGGCATCGCCCAGGTTGCACTTGCATTGTCTGCATTCAGCCTCCAAGTGGAAAAGGTAAGCATGAGCCCACGTGCGAGTGCAATGTTTGCTTGACTGTTAAACGACGTTTCAAGACACTCATGTTGCGTAAGAAACAACGGCAATCAGAACTTGCAGCTGAGCTTGCCCTTGGAAAGGATGAGACTCAAGTAGAACTTGCAGCTGAGCTTGCCCTTGGAAAGGATGAGGCTCAAGTCGATGTTAAATTAGAAAACGACGATGACATTGCTGGGCACGCATTGCTGCAGATGAATCTTCCAGAAAATGAAAGAATCCAGGACAGAAATCCAGTGGACTTGGACGAGGACTGCAAGGAACAATTGGACTTGAACTGCCATCCAGATCGTGAGAATGACCTAGTCGAAGCAGCTGGAATGAGCTTGGCGACCTTAATCAAAGATGCTGATATTCCATCCAAGGCAGGTTTACAGAAGAACGAAATCCCAAGCTCGGAAACAGATTTGCTCTCTCGAACTGCGAGCGAGAGTGGTGAACATATCGCAGATGAAGAGGGTATCTTGTCTGGAAACGTCATGCAGGAGAACAATGGCGAAGATGGTGAATCTGGGACCGGCATGAACTGATATAAAGTTAATATGTATTATTGTACTCGTTAAACTACAGAATTGTCTTGTTGAGTTATAAGTGTATCCGAATCACAGTTTTTATTATTTTATTTCTTTTCCTTTGAGTTATATTCGCAACATCGTACTTTTATGTCTGTTTCTAATCTTTCAATACATACTGAAACAGGAAGGATCATATTACCATTTGAGTAACTATATTATCTGAATTAACATGTATATATAGCTCTATCCTATGATGTAACACTCTCGGCGGAGGATTTTGGCACAAAAAAAGGGAATCTGTCGCCCCTACTGAATTTGATCAAATCACTCCATGCCTAAATTCAACACTAACAAACTCATGCATTACTATTGGCAGAATGTTCAAACAATGGCCGCCTGCAAGTTGGACATGAAGACTGTAAAACTAACCATTTGTCTATACATTTTACATGGAAGCCATGATTGCATCTTGGCAATATCCTCACATTTTCTCCTTCTTTGAATTCTCCAATGCAAATTGGACAATCTGTTGCTGGAATGTGCAGTCCTGATTTGTAAACCACCACGGGAATCCGGCTTAAAGTTTCTTTCTTGAGACCTGTTGATGCTGCTGCAGTCTCTTCTGCTGTCTCGAACCCAAATCTTCGACTGCATCGGATAATGCAACGTACTATAGAGTTTAGGCCAAGTGCACATATTAATGCACAGAGCAAAGCTGCTAATATTATCACCATATTGCTGTCGAAATTCGCATCCGATTTATTATACAAACTGCTGCTTGTATTATTGCTGTCGCTTGGTGCGATATTGATATCCGTGTCAAGGAGGATGCGAAAAAGGGCGTTTCTATTCGTCATCGCAACCTTCTATATATCTTCAACAATTCAAAACATTGAATTAGACAGCGCTCGGCAGTATTAAAAAAGGGAACGTCTAGTAATCAGTAGGATCTAGTAGTGTACGCACTCAAATCGTGGCTACTACCTTTCAAAGCAAGAATTAAGTACTGCAACGGTGGAAAGACAGTATTTAAGGTAAACAAGAATGTGTTTGACGGATTCCAACATGATAAAATTACAGAAAGTTAACCCAATTGGTCATTAGGATAAGGAAGAAATGGATAAAGGGACTTCTTTTATTGAGTTTTGGGACCAAAAGCATCATCTAAACTGGTCCTGTATGTATTAGCATAGCATAAATTCAAGTTCGAGATCGAAATCGATAAAGGGTTTGCTTTACCTGAAATCAATTATCATGGCCAAGGTTGGAGGTCCCCAGAGTAAAGAAAATTCTCTTCATATTCTTGAGGATATGGATACAGCATTAAACAGTGAGTTTTATGGTACAAAGTGAAGGGAATTGTAATAATCTGAGAGATGAAACTGATATAGAATTGGAACATTGTATGCAGAAACTGACAGATTAGATATTTTTCAAGTTGGAAGGTGTGGTGAGATTTTTTAGTTTGGTGTGATTTCAGTCTCTCAATGATTAAGGCCTTGCAGAAAATTCAAGAAAGGTTAGATGGCACGTAGTGAAAAATGAAAATGATTTACAAATCGACAGCACCCTATACCTAATACATTTACAGGCGAATAAATTTACTAGGATAATTCTACTCGTACATTATGGCATCCATAATGGATGACATAATGTACAAGTAGCACAACACTACCATCTTCATTCTGAGGAAAAAAAAAAGAACATTTACTTTTAAATTTTAATTTTTAGTGGAAAAGACTTTGTTTTGAAATAGAATGTTTTAAATAGTGGAGTCGAAATGATCCGAGTGGTGAATGTCTGAAACGACCCACCTAGTTAAAGTCGGATCAAAATCGGCTCAACTAATTCTTGTTTAAAATAATGCTTCTTGTACATAAGTCGCTACGTAATGATTTACCTACAGACGAGGTATTAAAAGGAGAGAGAAACAAAAAATTATTGGGTTAAAAAAGTTCGGACTCAATCATATTCCGTCATATCATGTATATGTAAATCATTACGTAAACCTGTTGTGTACGTGTAACATAATCGTAAAATAAAATTAGTTGATATGGCTATAATACACTTCTCATGCAATCTCTCCTAACCTTTTTATACTATAATGATGCATGAATTATTAAAGGGAGTACATAATTTGTCAGTGATTCGAGCAATAATTACTTTTACGACAACAACGTTGGTGAAATTTGTTTCTTTTCATATTTTTATTTATTTACAACTTTTGGATGTATAAGCTAAAGCTATTTTATTTTTGTTTATATATTATTGATTGATAAATTTATTTGGTTAACTATTATTTTATTTTGAATGAAGATTTTCCTTAGTATTTAATATTTATATCTTACCATTTTATTTATTGCCAACATTTTCGTTAGTAAATTAAATTATTATGTTTTTAATATTGATAATTGAAAGTTGTTTGTAATCTTTTTCTTCTTCTTTTTTTTTTAAATTGTTATTTAATTATTCATAGAACTTTCTGAAAGTAATATTTTATATTTTACACTTTTATTGCTTTATTTAAACGATGAAGATTTTATTATTAAATTACATTTGTTAAGATTTACTAAAAATTATCACTCATGGGTTTTTTTTTTTTTAATATCAGTCACTTTATCGACGAACTTAATTGGGACAAAAAAAAATAATAGTTATTTACAGATAGAACTTCCGTGTATAAATAAAATTTATAAAATATTTATCGATAGAAAAACCCGACTCTGAAATTTCACCAATAAATGATTGAAATGGACGTTTCTAAAATTTAGCTAAATATTATAGACTTAGGTAAGCGTTTAATTTACTTAAAGGACGAGTTGGCCCTAAGCAATGACAGAGACAATTGGGAGGAAGTGAGGAAAAAATGTGGACTTTGTGGAAGAAGATGAATCAAAATAGTGCTTTGGATTGTTAAAACGGTAAAATTGCATTAGCGGGCCTATCTCAAACTATTATTCTATCCGATTATTGCCCGCTACCTTTGGAAGATGAGTAATATTATGTAGTTCCACTAGGGTTATATGGGCCATTAAATTATATGTGAAATTAAATAAAATATTTAATTTCACATTTCATTTAACATATCATTTAGACTCATCTAGACTGAGGTTGTAACCTCAGTGGAGTTACATAGCATTACACTTGGAAGATTAGCAAACTTAATCCCTTCGAACAGTTTCCATTCAATCAGTTATCAGTCGTTAAGTCAACTAAGCTAACAGGTACATGACTTTTAAAGAAGAGTAAATAGTCCAAGCTTTTTAAACCACTTAAGGAATAAAAACAACCACCAGAAATTATAAAATCAAAAGACCAAAAAGGCCAAAGAAAAAAAAAAAAAAAAGGATTCTTCCTCAACACCACAACCCCACCCCCATACCATAGACCACCAAGACGGAGAATCCCCTAGTTGTGGTGGACAGATAGGTTTGTAGAGGACAATGGTTTTGGAGATGGGAGAAAAAAGAGGAGTGTGTTTGTGTGAAGGTTGGTGATTGTCATGGTTGGCTACTAGGGGCGGAATTAGTGGTGGGCTGGTCGACTGGACTATACATTAATTTTCCTATAAAAAAAATTTTACAATTAAAAAAAAATATGTGCAAGTTTTTTCGTTTACATTTAGCCCGACGTAAAAGATATTTTAGTTCAGTAATGACTCCCTATTAGCAACGTGACATTGGTTAGGAAGGATGTGTTAGGTGGAGTTTGGCGTGAAATGTGGAAGATATTGAATTTATTTTTCTCTCTTTCTTTTTCATTTTGGCTACTTGCTTATTTTATAAGTGGTTTAAGAGTGTGGACTATTTTTGTCCTTCCTTAAAAGTCATGTGCAAGTCCACATACTTGACTTAACGGCTGCTTTGGATGAAAATCATTCAGAGGGTCTTAGCTCATGTTTGGTATTGATTAAAATCAAGATTTGAAATTAAGGCTTCGTTTGAGAGCCTTTTTTAAATCAAAAAAATGGCTTTTTGAACCGTTAGAAGGAAATAAGGCAACCGTTGTTGACATTTGGACTCACAGGTAGGACCCACCAATTGAAAAAAAGGGTCACTTTTTAGCTTAAAGGCTGCTAAAAATTTATACCATACGAGTTCTAAGTTAAAGTCAACAAATAATTTTAGTCACTTATTTCATAGATTTCACAACTTTTCAATCATTTATTTCATCAATTTTTAATAAATTTTATTTTAGTTCTCGCCAAACAGGGGTTCAAGTTTGCTAATTTTCAAAGAATAAGGGCTCAAACCGAAGAAAAAATGGTTTGGGAGTAGGTTTACACTCTGCTTAAAAGTTGGGACTAAAATTAGTTTCATGTAGTGCATGTGGAGAAAGTGATTAAATAAATATTTAAATAATTATAGGTAGTGATATCTATGTAAAACGAAGCCAAACGAATACTAAATTTTGATGAAAAATAGTTTTCGAACAAACCTTTTTTTTTAACTTTTTGGCAATGGTAACAAATTTCATAACCAATTGTAAAAAAAAATCAATTTAATAAACAATTTTCATGTAAAATAAAGTCAAACGTGAAAAAAAAGATTCAAAATTTTAAAGGTATACATTAAAATTTTTATTTTCATTCTTCTACTCATTTTCAATCACATTTTTCAATAAAATAATATTTTTCATCACATCAATAATTTTTCCTTCTTTTTCAACTACACAATCTTCATCAATATACTATTCAGAATACATTATTTCAAAATAATGTGACTCAAACACACCCTTACTTAACAATTTCCTGAAAAATAAGTTCTAGATAATTATTTTTCATGAAATTCATTTTATTTCCACCCAATTTCCACCCTTGCAATCAAACGGACCCTAAATGACAATTAATTTCCAACTTCGATTAATCATTTATTTTGCGCACAGTACTATGGACTCCAAAGTCCAAAGTAGTCAACGAAATTGGAAATTATCATAAATGAATTGGATAATTGTAGCAGCGGTGTCAAACATTTCATTTAGTAGCAGATTTTGCTCAAATCTTTCATTTGTGTCAATCATGACACCAAACCTCTCAAATGTCGCATCTGAAATCTAAATGGATGGTTTTTGTTAGTTTGACCATAAATTGACCAAATAATTGGCATCGACAATAATTTTGACTAATTTTAAAAGATTAAAATGATAATTTTACATTTTTTTATAATAAAATAACTAAGTTAAAATAATTAAAATTAAAAACCAAAAATCAACTTCTTCTCCACCCACACCCACACGCTCACCCCTACTCCAAAAGCATCGCCACAAACTTTCATCAGTTAGATGGAACTTGAAACTTGGAGGCGATCTGACTGGGGTCATACATTTTCCCTACCATACCCCCACTAGATCACTAACACAAATCACCTCTTAATTCAAATTTCGCCCATTTTTTGGGTTTGCTTTCTGGGTTTTCATTGGCGAGTCGCGCATTTCGGGGTTTTAAGGGTTTCTTTTTCAGGATAAGACATTTGTGGGTTTTCAATTTTTTTTTTCTTTTCTCTATAATCCTTAAAACAGTATACTGGAGTTCACATCTCCATGACAATTCAAATTTATCAAATTTCTCCATGAGGAGATGGAGGTGGAGGACGAGATGGAAGAGAAAATTTGTTGGGTGATGTGAATGACGGTGGAGGAGATGACAATAGTGGTGATGATTTTGGGGTTGGGGTTGGGGTTGGGGTGGGCGTGGGGTATTTGTGGAGGGGAAATTATTGAAAATACCCCAAATTCAACACTACCCTTTCCAAAATACCCTTTGACTATTCAAAGGTAGCAAACTACCAAAAATACCCCTAAATATAAGATTTATAACCAAAGTAATCATAATATAAAGAAAGTAACAATTTAGTCCTAAAAGATTTATTTTAATCTTAAAACAATTATTTCTTTTCAAAAAATTAACCAAGATTATGATTAATAATAAGGTAAAAAGGCCTAGATCTAAAAGAGGTCCATATAAAATTAAAACGATTGTAAAAAATAAAAAGGAAATTGAATTTGAAAGTGAAATCGATAAAATAGGATATCAAGAACAATTATATGCTGCTCAAGAAATATTAAAATGTTTTAAAGAAAATTTAGTAGAAAATTTTGCCAGAGGAATTGTTAGATCTATAATTATAAAAGACATACAAGATATAATAGATAAATTAGAGAAAAGGAAGAAGAATATTACAAAGTATAACATACCTCTTGAATCAAATATAGATATAATAACAGATCTTGATATTATGAATTCTCAAACATTATTAGACTTTGAAGATTTAATTAGAACTCTATAAATGAGGAAACCTATTACAAATAGATTACCACAAGAATATAAGAAATTAAGATTAAACTTAACTTTGAGATTTTATATATCTATAACTAATAATAGATTAGAATTTGATAAATTAAAAGAATACATAGAATATACGACTATTTAAAGATTAATTAGATTTTAGATTTTAAGTTTTATTTGATTTTTGTTCGCTCTAAGTAGCACCCCCAACTGATGGTATCAGAGCCATAGAGATCATGGACATTACAATTACAAAAACAGATTGGTATTACAAAATAGAAGATTGTAAAAGTAATATATTTTTAGAACATATTCCTAAGAAAATAAAAACAATAACGTTAATAATAATTAAAGATTTACCTCAAGAAATAAAAGAACAAATTATAGATAACCTTATAATAGGAACATTGAAAGATGAATATATATATGAAAAAATTATTATTGAACTAGAAAAAGAAGAAATGATGTTATATTGCAAAGATTATGAGTAATAAAATTATAAAAATAGATAATTATTACACATTAGAAACAGAAAGAGGAAGTTATATATTTTTAAAACCTATACCCGATAAGTTAAAAATAATAACATTAAAAGTAATCAGAGAATTACCTATGGAAATTAAAGAACAAATATTACATAAATTAATTGTAGAATCAATAAAAGAAGGATATATATATGAGAAAATAATAGAAACTTTTGAGAAAGAAGAAATCAATTTATATTATAAAGATAAATATGAATCAAATGAATTGTAAAAACTATTAATGGAATTAATGGAAATAAAAGAAATTCTAGATAAAAAGTTAGTAAGAATAAGAGAAATAAATCTACAAATACAAGATGAACTTTTAAAACCTGGAAATATAACAAACTCACAACAAAAACAAATATTAAAATTAAAACAAGAAAGGTATAAAATAAGAGCAAGTTATTACGAAAAAATGAAAGAATTAACAAATAATAATTATGTAAAGCAAAAATGTGATAAAATAATAAAAGACTGTAAAGATACTGAATGTAGAACATATTACTTATGTCAATCAAAGAAAAGATAAATGTCAATTGGTGAGTACATAGAAGAATTAAAAACACTAATAAAAATATTAATAGATGATGTTCAAAACATAAATAATGAAATAAAAGAAGTAAGAAATGATATTAGTATCCTAAAAATTGAAGTAAGAAAAATAAAAGAAAATAGTAAAGGAAAAGAAAAAACAATAGACAAAAAACTAATAGAAAAAGAAATGTCTAGAATAGGGAAAAAATATACTGAACAAGAAAATATAAGAATAGAAGCAGGTAGTATGGATGATGAATTTAGGAAAAAGATTTTACCAAAAATAATAGAAGAAGAGGAAAAAATGGAAAAATCTAAAGAAAAAGCAATAGGAAAATTAGAAATTAAAGAAAATCAAGATGATATAGAAGATAAAGATGAATGAAGAATTAGATTTACTTATAGAAAATTTTGATCAATTAAATCTGGAAAATATAGATGAATATCAAGTCCTAATGAACACTGGAGGAGGACCAAATAAAGCAGAATCCTCTAATAAACAAGAAATATTGGATCCAGATGAAAGTTATGCACCTATATACATTAAACCATATAGACAATATTATGAAACAATAAGAGATAGACAACCACCTAAAAGGAAACAAATACAGAAATAGATTTGAACTAAATGATAATTATGATAAACCTGTTAATCATGGAGGAGCAAAATTAGACTTAGATTGTAAAATAGATATTAAAAAAGCCTTAGAAATTTGGGCAAACTCAATGATATTATTCTTTTTATATAACAAAGATGATACATGGGAAAGTACTGAAAGAAGAATAGACTTTTTAGTAGCATCCTTTGAAGGAAATGTTAGAAATTGGTGGGATGGAATAAATAATGATACAAAAACACTAATAAAAAGAAATATACAAACAGAAATAATAAAATCAGATAAAGAAGGTATAGAAAGATTAGTAAACTATATTTCAGATGAATTCTTAGGAGAAGATTGGATAAGAAATTTTGATGGAGAAGCAATAAAAGAAAAAGAAAATGCTAGGATAAAATTAATAAACCTAACAATATGTGATATGTGTAAAATCAAAGAATACACATGTGAATTTAAAGAATATTATTATACCCAATTTTATAGTAATGAAAACCAAGATGTATATAAAGACATGTACTATAATAAGTTACCAGGAACATGGGGAATATATTTTAAAATAGAATTTGAAAAATATATCAAAGAAAATCCTGAAGCACCCAGATCTTTAGGATCAAGAATAAAATTTTTATTTGAAAGACTTGCATACATATGTCAACAAAGACAATTAATGAAAAAATCAGGAAGATTAACCAAGATATGTTGTGAAGATATGGAAAAACCTACACAATGGGGATGTAATCCTGAAAGAAAAAATATTAAGAGAAAATTCAAAAATAAAAAATTTAGAAAATTTAGAAATTTTAAGAAAAAATATATAAAGCCTAGAAGAAGATATTATAAGAGGAAATATAATCCGAATAGACAACAGAAAAACAGACCTTATAGAAAAGATAAAAGCCAATGCAAATGTTGGAATTGTGGAGAAATAGGACATATAAGCCCTGATTGTAAAAAGAAAAAGGTTAAAATATTACAAAAAGAATATTTAGAAATAGAAAGTGAATTAAGTGAAATATCAGATATTGAACAATATTATGATCAAGAAGTATATATAAGCGAATCAGATTCAGAAAAAGATAATGATCAGAATCTGAATAACGAGATTGAGGAAATAGAAAGAGATAATATAGATAAACAAGAATATGAAGGAATAGAAGGTTATGGATTAAAAGTAACATTTGATAATAACAAATTCAAGAAAATGAGAAAATTATCTTTAGACTTAAAAATAGGAAAATGGGAAGCCTTAGATAGAATATGGAAAAGAGAAAGAATAGCAATAAATGAATATCATAAAATTGAAAAAGCTATAAATGTTAGAACAACTCAAGGAACACATAAATTAAATCTTTTAACAAGAAATACAGTAGATGAATTATTAACAAAGATTAGTAAAAAACAAGGAGAAAAAATTCAATATGTCTATTTAGCAGGAATACAAATAATGTTTAAATCCTTATTTAGAGAAGGAATAGATTCACCTTTAACCGTAAGTTTACATGATGGAAGAATAATAAATTTAAAAGATAGTCATTTAGGAACTATAGAAGGAAACTTGGCATACCAAAAATTAATATTTACTTGTTACCCAAAATATTGTGTCTCAATTACAGATAAGAACTTCAATGAAGTCTTAGGACTACATTTTAAGTTACATAGAAATGATATAATGGAACCAGGAGACAAGATTATGACTATAGAATATAGAGCTTTGTACACATTTACTAACTCCAATTATGGAAATATATACTCTAAAAAACCATACATAGAAGTTCACAAAGAATGTAAGGATATTAGTAAAATAATAGAACCAAGTAAACAAATAAGTTTAATTCCTAAAGAATATGAATTTAGTATACTTAAAGATAAACCTGAAATAGCAGAAGATAAAGAAGATGATTATTCTAATAACATAATGTTTAGAGATGGAAGATTAATTAAAAGATCAACAAGCCTTAAATTACCTAGAAAATATTTAGAAGGAACTAGTAATATAAAAGAAATCAAACTTCATAGAAATGCTGGAAATATGAAGATAGAAGGAGAATATTATAATGGAAGAGAATATATTGAAGGACCAAATATACTAATAGATACAGGAGCAAGTGAATGCCATATAGCTTCAATCAGAAATAAAGGATTAATGACTCATAAGATTGAACCATATAGATATGTAAATTTTGATGGACAAATACATACTACAGAATTAGAAGTCAAAGTACCAATAAAAATAGGAGGAATTAAAATGGTAGTACCATGTTATATGGATAATAGTATGAATATAGATCCTCATATATTATTAGGAATGAGTTTTCTAAATGGATTAAAAGACTATAGTATAAAAAGAGAAGGATTATACATAACACATAATGATCAAACTATATTATGCGAAAAAAAAAAAGATAAATGAATAACCAAATAAGTTTTCCATTAGCCGTATATATACAAGTTACTATAGTAGAAACAAACATAACAACATGTGCCTTGATAGACACAGGAAGTGATATAACAATATTTAAAAACTTCTTAATAAAATCATGGAATGAAAATAGTAAAATAAAAATAACAGGAGTAACAGGAGAAAGTACACAAATAATTAATAGTGCTGATAAAGTCAGTATTATACTTGGAAGTAAACAAGTTATTATAAATAAGATATATAGTTACAATAAATTAGATTGTGATATACTATTAGGAAATGACTTTATCCAACAATTTCAATATTATAAGCAAAATAATTATATGATAATGTTACAAACACCATGTGCACACTTATTAAAAATTCCAAGGGAATTTAGACCCTATAGAGTTCAGCCAGCCCAGCGTGGTGATAAATGGGAGAAAAAATCAATAATAAATAAAGACATAAACACAAAAATTCTATACAAAAAAGTGCTAAAAGCAGAAATAGAGATAAGTATAGAAAAAATTATAGAACAATTAGAAAAAACATGTGGAGAAAATCCATTATTATTTTGGAAACCATATCATCCTAAAGCTAAAATAGAATTAACAGAAAATGTTATAATTAGAGTCATACCAATGATGTATACTATACAAGATACACAAGAATTTAAAACCTAAATAAAAGAATTACTAGAACAAAAACTTATTAGACCAAGTAATGGACCTCATAGCAGTCCAGCTTTTATGGTCATGAAACATTCTGAGCAAGTTAGAGGAAAGGCTAGAATGGTAATCAATTATAAAGAATTAAACAAATATACTAAATTTGATGGATACTTTTTACCAAATAAAGAAGTCCTAATAAACCTTGCAAAAGGAAAACAATATTATTCTAAGTTTGATTGTAAATCAGGCTTTTGGCAAGTTAAAATGGAAGATGATAGTATACAATATACTGCATTTAGTACACCTCAAGGTAAATATGAATGGTTAGTAATGCCTTTTGGTTTAAAAAATGCACCACAAATATATCAAAGAAAAATGGATAACATATTTAGAAAATTTGATGAATTTTTAATAGTATATGTTGATGATATATTAATATGTTCTAATACTAAAGAAGAACATAGAAATCATTTGATAAAATTTATAAATGAATGTAAAAAAGAAGGGATTGTTCTTTCAAAAAAGAAAGCTATAATAGAAAAACAAGAAATTGATTTTCTTGGATTATCAATAGACAAAAAAGGAATAAAATTACAAACTCATATATCTAAAAAGATAGAAAGTTTTCCAAATAAATTAGAATCAAAAGAACAAATACAAAAGTTCTTAGGATGTCTAAATTATGCAGAAGGATTTATTGAAAATCTTTCAAAAAAGAGACATAAAATACAAGTTTTACTTAGAAAAACAAATACTAAAGGATGGAGTGAAGAACATACAGAAGCTGTTAAATTATTAAAAGAAGAATGTAAAAATTTACCAAAATTAAGATTGCCAGATGAAAAGGATAATTTGGTTGTTAATACAGATGCTTCTGATAAATATTGGGCAGCCATATTAAAAACAGATTTAAATGAAATCTGCAGGTATTCAAGTGGAACTTTTAACCAAGCAGAAATAAATTATACCACTCATGAAAAAGAATTGTTAGCAATTATTAGAGGAATAAAAAAGTTTTCATTATTCCTATTATCTAAAAAGTTTATTGTTGAAACTGACAATTCTAATGTTACAGGATTAATTAAAAATAAGTTGCCAATGGAGCCTCAATATAGGAGATTGCACAGATGGCAAGCATATTTGTCATTTTATAATTTCGATATTATTCATATTAAAGGTATAAACAATTATCTTGCTGATTTTTTAAGCAGGAATATCGAGTTTGGAGATGGATAATATCAAGCAGGAGATATCAGAAATAAAATCTGCGGCAGCATTTGCCAAAGATGAAGCTGATGATATAAAAGTTGGAATGGAGGCATTAGCTGAAACCTTAAGTTATAATGTCAAATTATTACTTGAGATCAGTACGTCCCATACCAAAGTTACCAATGAATTAAAAGACCGAATTGATGCTCTTGAAGCACAATTAGAGTCTATAAATACCAAAAATACAGGGATTGATGCTTTAGCACAATCTCAAAATACCAAACAGGGAATACAAACAGGTACACCAAGTGGAAGCAGCGGTGGACCCAGTCAAATAAAAAGAGATACGATCATGGAAAGTCCCCGAAAGGTGACAATAAAAAATGATGATAAACATACAAGGGTGATCAAAATCAGAGCAGATGAAGATGATGAAACCCCTTTAACACCAAGAGAAGAAGAATATAAAGCTTTTGCAAAACTTGTCTATGAACTACAAGATAATGAATCATATTTCATCTCCCCAGGAGAACATGTTTACCCAAGAATGATCATTACAAACGATGGAGACCCTAACATGGTTAAAATGGCGGCAGACTATGGATTCTTGGATTTAATTTATCCAGGAAAAGATTTAAAAGAAATTGAGAAATTTGATGATATCTTCCGAGGAGAAGTTTCAAAATTCGCCAAAGGAAGACCAATATATCTTAAATTTTACTCAATCAGTCCAGAAATTGATGGAAGGATATATTATCCTGCAGAACATATTATTACAATCGGATATGTAGGCCGAAATTTCCAAATTGAAGTAGGCCAAAATAGAAAGTCATTGCCAAACATTAACAGATCATGGATGAGATCCCGAAGAGTCTTAGGGATGAAAGTTCTCTACAACATGGCAAAAAATCTATATGATAAAAAATTCCAATGCTTATGCCAATATGAAGGATGGACACTTATGACAAATAATGGAAAGGATAAGTCTACAATTTTAAAAGAGTATATCCAAAAGTTTGATATCCATCAAATCCATGGAAGTCCATCAACCATACAAGAGTCATGCCAATTGAGGGAGTGTCCCACATGCTATCCAAATGAAAAGAGGCCCCGCCACTATGAAGAATCTTGACAAACTCTATATGAAGACAATAGAGGAAAAGAAGATGTGAAAGAAAGATGGACAGCTGGAAGAAATAATAGAGCTACAATTATGTAGTGAATAAAAGGACTCCATTAGTGGAGTATGATGTAAGGAATGATGTAAGAGGCCAATAATCGAGCCTCATGTAGTAGTATAAATAGAAGCCTTTGGGCTAAGATAGAGAAAGAATGAGTTGAGAAAAAACACTTGAGCCCTCATATTGCGAGAAAAACACTTCTGTCTTTTGATATAATATTTGTACCAATTTCAGAATATCAATAGAAAATCCATTTCTTACATAGAAGAATGAGTTTCTAAATCTTCATTCCCATAGATTCTTGATAGATCTAATAAGAAATCTCTTTCTTATTTTAACAACAAAAACAGTTTTTCTTTAATCCAAGTCTAGGGATTTGTCCTTAGAAACGATACAGTGAAGGCAAGAAGCTGAATAGCAAGGATTCCGTTAAGGCAGGAGGCCGTTGAAGGAAACAATTTGCACATTCAGAGCCTGAAGGTTACTCGATTCTAAGAATAAAGAGCCAGATTAAAATTAAGGTAGAACTACTATTTCTTGTTAAATTTTGAAAGAATTTCTTAAGATCTTAGAGAATCGCAGGGATTATAAATGTTTATGATTATTCATGATATTTGAAATACTGTCTACCATGATGTTTATAATACTATGATAATGTTTATATAATCCAGTCATGCCAGGATATACAGTTAAAGGATTAGACGATTTGTTAAAAAGAATATTTGAAAAAGTAGAAAATATGAAATCCCAATTAGAAAATACAGATGAAATATCTGAAGAACATATTAAACAACTTATAAGAGAGTGTGAACAAAAAATTGCAGATTATGCTAATATACTAGATCAAAGAATGGATTTATATTTTAAAAATCAAAATATAAGAAATACAGAACAAATTCGAAACTTACTTTAAAATAGAAGGATATGTCTTGCAATAAAGAAACCTATTTCATTAAGGATAAAATTGACTTTTTGACAATAATCTTTAAAAGCCACTGTTCACAGGCTATTTTGAAAATTCTCCCTTTGTGGAGTGGATGGAGAAAAGGTTGGTTTTTTATTTTTAATTTTAATTATTTGATTTTAATTATTTTATTATAAAAAATGTAGAATTGCTATTTTAACCTTTTCAAATTAGTCAAAATTATTGTCAATGTCAATTATTTGGTCAACTAACATAAATCATCTATTTGGACTTCAGCTGCGACATTTTGAAATGTTTGGCACCATGTGTGTTACAAATGAAAGGTTTGTGTAAAGTCTGCTACTAAATAAAATGTTTGGTATCGTTGTTGCGATATTCCCTAAATGAATATCAATTCTTTCAATAATGCATTTCAATAAAGCCAAAAGGAGTGATTTGAAGGTTTTTGCCATTTGCCAATAAATTAGTAGTAAAAGAATAACGGATCTTGATTCAAGAAAATATGTTCCACGATGCACTTCAATTCTAGAAAATATGTTGTACAAGATAACCTGGCCGAAGTTGGGTACCAGTAAAATGAGTCTAATAAGCTTGTTACTCTAGAAACGTGTTATGCAAGGCAAATCGACTGGAGGTCAAGTTCGCTTGTTGAGATATACACTGCTCTTGAAAACTCAAATGAGACAAATTAATTGATTCTTTATACTAGAGGTCGAGTTCGCTTGTTCGAGTTTACCACCTCGCTTCTCCCTTGATCTTTAAACTATGGGCTAAGTCGTCTTGTGCAAAATATTCATTAAGCTCCTGTTTGAGATCTATTTTAATTTTAATATATTTTTCTCTTATTCTTTTAATAAAATAATATTATATATAAATTCAAAACTTTCATTTCATGTTTAACCACAATCTCTAAAAAATTACTATTCCAAAATACATTTTTTTGCGAAAATCATACAACAAGAGGTATTTAAAGATGATAATTCTAAAATTGGGTATTAAGTTTATTTGAACATAAATCGGGTATTAATAAAACCCAGAATTGTAGTCGATCTCTCTCCCTCTCCCTCTCGTCATTGGAGCTCCGGTGCAAGGCAAGGCCACACACAACGGTGTTTAGATCGGGGTGGCCGCTTACGGGTTTGGGGTTAGGGTTATTCAAATCGGCGTTCAGATCATTGTCGCCGATCATAGAGGCCCACCTTGAATCGAGGTGGTTGCTTACAGACATGGGGTTATTTTGGTTTTCTAGTTTTTTTTTTTTATTATTATTATTGTTGGTGTTTTGGAAACGATGGTGGTGGAGGTGGTTTGTGGGTGATGATGGCGATGGTTGTTTAAGTGGTAATGGAAGTAATGGTTATGACGGTGGTTTTGTTGTTGCATGCGATGGTCTTAGTCTTGGTGGACGTGGGATGAGGTGCTCGAAGTGGTGGTTGCAAGTGATTTTTGTGAAAGTTTGGCGACGACTTTGTGGTGGTTTTTGTGATGTTTTGGCATTGGTGATTTATTTGGTTGTTAGTGGTAATGGTGGCAGTGCGATAGTGGTGGTTGTGGTGGAATGTTGGTGGTGGATTAGTGTCCATAGATGGTGATGGTAGAGGTGTCTAGGTCACAGTCCATTGAATTTTTGTGACCAAATATCTTGAATATGTGACCAATCAAAGTGATCGAGTCATATATCAAAGTGCATAGGTCACGAGTCACACGTAAAAGAGATTTGGTCACAAACCATTGGATTAGGTCATAGATCGAAGAGATTTGTTCACCTGTCGTTGGATCAAGTCAAGGTCACATGTGACAAGGCATATGTCAAGGTGCATTGGTCACATGTTACAAATTCAAGAGATTTTGTCATAAATCCAAGAGATTTGTTCACACTTTACAAGTCATTGAATTAGGTCGTAAGTCACACGTCATGTGCATAGGCCACAAGTCACAAATTCAAAAGATTTGATTGTAATCCATTAGTTCAAGTCATATATCACAAATCTAGAAATTTGGTCACAAGACATTGGATCAGATTACAGGTCACAAATTCAAGAGATCTAGCCACATGTCATTGATTTCTCCGACCTCAATTATTCGAACTAGTCACAAATTAAATTAACCAAATTTCGGCGGTGAGAATTCAAGTTATTCGCTCGTGCAAGTGCTTTATAAATTACTTAAAAATGTTTTAAATTATACTAGCACTACTCAATCCTAGTCACCGACAAACTCAATCGTCGCTGAGCAACGATCAATTCACCGCTGAAGAAGTCGTCGACGGGGTGGATGTCATAGGAATGTCGACAACGGGTGGACACTGAGTGGGATGGGGGGCGATTGGGTGGATGTAGGTAGAGTTAATTTAATTTGATAATATTATTATTTAAAATTAAAACAAAATAAAAACCTGACTTTTGCATTTTGAAACTTAATCTCTTAAGATTTGATTTGTGTGACATGATTTTTTTTCCCTACATTTTCCCAAAACTTGATTAAATAGAGCCCAGTCAAAGTATCTCTACCAAAATGGGTAAATGATCAACACAAACAAATATTGTTATGTATTTTGGCACAGGGACCGTACGATAATTTCATATTCCACCTGTGATGGCACTGAGATTTCACAGTCTCAGTCAACTAGTTCTCGCACGAACGCACACTGTTTTTACAAACTTAATGAAGACCAGCTAAACAGAAATGTAAAAGATAAGAGAGATAGTGTTGAGGGAATTCTTCTCAACCTTTACTACTCCACAATACAAGGAAATTCAAGTACAAATGTGAAGGGTTAACCCGGGCTATCAATTGTTGCCTCAGCAATTTGTATTTATACAGGAAATAACCATAACTGCTGAGTATGTTGAAACCTACCAGCTAAGGCCAATAGACCAAGAAAACTGCCCATAAAGGCTGAGGAAATTAACCAACAAGGCTGAATTCACCCGCTATAAAATCTGCATATAAGTTTCCTGCAGTAAATTATTTCCCCATGTGCACTCAGCATGCCTAAACTGACACACTGACTTAGTTCATGCCAACCAACTTTGTTTGTGCTTGCCTGCAGCCTTCTGTCCCCTGACATCAGAGTAATTCCACCCATGCAGTGCTGCCATAAAGTAAATCAGCATGGTATGCTTCCGTTACCCGCCAAATGCACATATAGCCTGCCCATCCAGCCCATGCCAACACGTTTCCTTGCTAGAGTCCTTGCCGAATGGCACATCAGCCACACATCTCATGCACATCCAGCTGTGGCATCGAAATTGGGCAAAGCAGCACCCATGCCATACCCATTTCAACCAAAAGGGGTCTTAACAGTTCTATTTACAAAACCAAAAGATGACATGCTTCCTTTGATGATCAACGAGGCCAAAAGTGTGGCTATACCATTTCAATTATTCACTGTAACGCATATGAACTCTTATCAAAAATACCAATAGACATTTTTAAAATTTAAACTTGAAAATTAGAGAATTTGACTTAGTAATTTGCTGTCTCGTCAAATACTTTGTAATTATTTGATTCCTTTAAACAAAATAATGAAACCAATGACAAACTTGTACAACTTAGAGACTCCAGTCCAGATCATATTTATAATTTAATGGCTCGTTTGATAATGGTGGATTGTACTCTATCAGACGGTATTTAAAAATAACAAGTTAAAATCTTTACCATAGCAACTAAACCATATCCTTTTGCACCATACGTCATTGATCATACTCTAAACCTTTTTACTAAAACTCTGAAACCATTTAAAACTAACCGTTTTGTTAGCTTCTTCGCTTATTCTAAATGCATGATATTGGGGTGAGACTTCTTCGTCTATTCTAAATGCATGATATTGGGGTAAGACTCAGTAGAGTATTTCAAAACTAGGATTGTTCATCAGTCAAGGCTTGATGGTTCTCCCTGAAATTATAAAAGAAATTTATACAAATACAGTATATTAATAACCTCGCTTAAATATAAAATCTATGGGTGGTTCCCACTCGGGCTAGTGTACTAAATTATTAAGCTCGGTAAATGCTTAAGATAAAAATAAATAAGGCCCAAACAATGTATAAATTAAGCTACCATTCGAAGAACAATGTCATCACTAAATATGTCCAGCAATTAGATATTTACATACCACACAGACACCAATCAATTTGAAGAAATGCTTTGCTATGATCTATGATGCTTAGACTTAGGTACAGATATCAGGTATGGGTACATATCTAAGTGTTAGATCGTTTATTTATTAAAATATAGGATACGGGGATATGGTTAAAAAAAACCCAAATTTCGCACACGGTGACGTTGTCATGTCTTTCAAACTTCATTTTTTTTTTTTGGCTAACCCAAAATGTTATTCTAAATAAATCAAAATCAATTGTACACAAAGAAGGAAATAAGTATTGAATAATAGGTCAAAGTGAATAAAATAGAATTTTGAGGTTTAATTTTCAATTATTGCAAGTTCATTATTTAATGTTATATAAAATAGAAAATGAGGGACTTGATTGCAATTTGGACTTGGTGGAACACTAAGTAGCGCTATATGGAACTTATTTCATTTTATATAAAGAAAACCATAAACCATTGATACAGAGAGGTAAGGAAAAAAAAAAAGACGAAAAAGGGAAAGAAAATAGAAAGAAGAAAAAGAAGGGGAAAAATAGAAAGAAGAAGAAACGACGAAGTATCCGATTGAAATTTGGATGATCCAACACATCTCATATCTATACCCATGTCGTGTTGACACAAGTACTTCATCCATTTCGAAGAGTTCGAGCATCAAAAGTTATGATGCACCAACACGAACATGAGTGTCCAACACGACACGGGTCGTATACGTTGACACGCGATTTTTTAAAAAAGTACAGACACGATACATCGTCGACACGTTAATTAAATTCTTCATTTATATAGTATAAATTTAGTTTTATACTTATTATTAATTTTTCTTGTTGAAATACTTGAATTACGAGTACATATTTATTATTTACTAATAACTTTTGAATTAAAAATATATAATATTTTAAATAAAAAAGAAAGAAAAATAATCATATCATGGTAGAGTGTCTAAAAAGTGTCGATATTCGACATGTGTCAAATGCATGTCGGATACGGACACGTTATCCTAGTTGAAGTGTCCATGCTACAGAGATGCTTTGTATTATTCCGGTAGACTACATCAAAATCTACTGTTAATACTAGATATCGGTTCTCAGTTACAATGTCCAATGCTGTTAAAATGAAGAGTACAACATTAGCAAGTCACAAATATCCATCTTTAAACTGAGTTCAACTCACTCCTAACTACATTATTTTTTTAACAAAATCTACTTAATTCGTGTACTATCAAAAGATCCTTGAAAAGAAGGTCATAGTATGTTAGATCACTATCTGGTACGGAAGCAAAATTAAAATCCTTGAAACAAGAAAGTTGAAAAACTCGAAAAATTATAGAGAATAATTTAATTGTAATGAAATGGTTATTGAAAAATGGTACATGGCCTTTGCTTATATAGGCAAAATAATTTCATACCATTAGAACAGCCGTTCCATGACAAAATAAGGGGCTGTACAGAAATCATACCTCCACATGAGAAAATTACTTGAAGTTCTCAATAGCGATTCATGTTCCTCCACTTGTCCTTCAAATCGACCTGAAACAATTGTATTCGAGCTTATAGATATGAAATTAAAAGAAACCAAATATGAAGTGGGAGACGAGAGCCTATTTACCTCAGTTCTTCTGCCTTCAAATATGTGGGGGTAGGCCTTTAGGATACATTTCCAATTTCCTTGTCCATACCTTATGGAGACAAAATACATTAATAAGACAATAGCAGAGTAGTTAATAAAGATAATTAGATAGGATAGAACCCCAAGCAACCCCCAGGCCCACAGGAAAAGAGAGGAAAAAGAAAAGGGAGGAAAAAATCAAACATGGGAAGTGAATGAACATCTCAGGAAGGATGACTGTGCTAATAGAGTCAATGGATTAAAGAGTACCGTGATGATCAGCCTTGCACAAATTTTAAAGAACAGAAAAAAAAAATGATATCAAATATGGTTATCTAGCGAAAGAACCTCTTCAACAGAAGGGAATCTCCAATAGGAAACATCTAAACAAGATTGTTGAGGGATAGATCCTACATTGGCTAAATGTAAAAATATTAACCAACATATAAAGGCTTGGGATACTCCTCTTAACAAGATTAACTTTATAAGAGAACCCCAAGTCTCAATAAAAACAAATGACATTTATTTAATAAGTTAAGGAATAAGCTTCGTGAACAGACAAGTACATACTCCTCTACTCCAGCCCGCAGAGTGTCTTCTTCATCAGCACTCCATCTGCCAACTTTTCTCCTCTTCGTCGTTTGTCCTTTTCCATTTTTCTGCAGAGGAGATACAAGCCTTCTCTTTGGAGTAGGTAACTTAGGTCTGCTCCCACGATCTGCTGAGTCTTCTAATAAATTCTCATTTGATTCATCCCACTGTAAATACAATTAATGAGTCACCATGCATCGGTGAACTACAAAAAAAGACCAATATAGGTAAATAAGCAAGAAAATGAACTTCTCACCTCATGAGTATGGGCAGTGCTGTTTCTTTCCATTAAGCTTGGTCTGGGTCCATTACTTGGATTTCCTCCTTCAGTTCGAACAACTCCAGCGCCATTCACAGCTGAAGGATTGGGCCTTACCTGATTCTCTTGTACGGGCTCATGATCTGTACTTCCTCTTGCTTTGCCACTGATAACTTCAGCATGTCGTAGTGCATCAGGAAGGGGGTCCTTCACGTTTGCTTGAAGATCCAAACGACTTGACTCAAGTGCTTCCTGTACTCTGATAACTTCTGGGGTAGGTGGCAAATCATATTTACAATGCAATGGCTGTACTACCAAACAGTCAGAATCAACAACCTCAGCTCCTCTAAAAGTTCCAGATGATCGCCTCAATGACACATCTTTTTGCACTTCTGCACGAAACAAGGAACCACCTAAACATGAGTAACCCAATAAACTGAATTAAGCCAGTCAAACAACAATAAAGATGCACCAGATGCATGGCCTAATAAGCACCACCATAAGAGGTTGAATCTTAATAATAAGATTGTTTTCAATGTTGTTAATTTTTCTAAGCAAGCACAAATAATCGTTTTCAAAATTTTAAATACTCCTTTTATTCTCCCATTTCTGTATATTATTGTAAATTTTTCCAAATGAACATCCACAAGAATACCTCCATTATCGTTATTACCAGCCGAAGCAGGATCAGCACTATGCAAAATAGGTTCTTGCGGTACAATCCCATTGACATTTCCCAAACTGAGAACCTCCTTCATTGTCTCCTCATCCTTGAATCTATGAGCAACCAATTCAAGAAATGAAGGCCCCATTCTCTCCCTTTCTTCTTTCAAATAAACCCTAAGCGCCTCAGCTGCATTAACTCCCTTACTTTTTTTAACCAATCTTTTACGAGCACGTTTCTTCGGAAAGGCATTATCCATCTCGTCCCTCCAGGTAAACAACTCCTCCGAACCCAACCCTCCATTCTCCACCTTCTCCAATTTCCCAACCCTACCCCACCAAACACTCTTCAGTGACTTAAAAAAATCGTACTTACTCTTCTTCCAAACTTCCTTTTTCAAATACTTCACCGAGCATTCAACCGCAACTTGCCAATACGCGCACTTCATGGCATCGGAAACTTTTTCAACCCCTCTTCGGGATTCTAGTTCTTCAAGTTGTTCCAGGTGTTCAAGGATTGTTTCCGAAACTGAAGAATTGCGTGAGGTCTCAGACTCGAGCTTCTTCAACAAAAGGGATTTTTTCAGAGTAGGATTATTGTTGGATAGAGGGAGATTAGAAACCAGAGAATTCAATATACTATCTTGGAGTGGTTGTTTAAGAAGGAATTCGAGAATCCAATTTGAAATATCGGGATCCATGTCCATTGACAAAAATGCATAAAATGTGAAACCCTAATTTATGTTTTGCAGAAGGTGATATGAATGGAATTTTGCATTCGATTGGAGAATTAGAGCGTGTTTTGTCAGGGAGAAAAATGTAAATTTGCTTTCTTTCAAAAAGTTAGCCTTAAACTTTAGGGGGAATTTTTACAAAAGGCTTTAATCAAATCCTTCGAAAATTTTTGAGGTCTAACTTACTCCAAATAATTTTTTAAGGCCTCTTTTGTTTTAAAATGCCTAAAGTATCCATTTTTATATTGTTGATATCTCTCAAATGTCCTTTACATAAAATGACTATAATACCATTTCTATAACATTTTCAGGGAAAAGTGAATAACGAAAAACGGCTACAGTCGTATAAAAAGACGAGTCGTTTTCATTTCATAAAAGCCTCTAGTTGTGATTTGAATATTTGTAGCCAAGCCATGGTAAACAAAAAAATCCATTTAGATCACGATTAGAAACTTTAAGAAAAAAAAAAATAACTTCAATCATTTTAAATGACTGTAGTCATTTTTCATTTATCATTTTCGAGTATGAATGATATCTCGCCTTTTATTATACGTAATAGTTTAACTTATTCAAAATTAATTGTAAGTCATGTACTTAAAATCGACTACATTATACTTAAACAATGTGCAGTTGAGCACGATTAACTGCATATAACGAACCTCATCTTCCAATACATTTTAAAACAAAATAGATTGAAATCAAATACGGTCTAAAAGGTTACGTGTTTAATTACACTATCGTCTTTCATTATACATGAACTTACCGAAACCAACTAAAAGCCGTATGCTTAAAAACCGATATGATATACTTGATCAATGTGTAGTGGGGTACAATAATGAAGTTCCCCTTCTTATATGTTTTGAAACGAAATAGGTTGAAATCAAGCATATACTAAAATAGTAAAATGTTAGAAAATCGAAAGACATCTTGTCTTTCATTATAAATGATGGTTTAACTTATTCAAAATCAATTGTAAGTCATGTATTTAAAAATCAAATGCGGTGTACTTGAATTGTGTGCGGTGTACAATGAATTATATAGAATAATGTGCGTCTTCCTATACTTTTTTTAAATGGAATAGGTTGAAATCCAACACAATCTGAAAGTTTAGAAGTTTGATGGATATCCCATTCATTATACATGATGATTCAATTTATTGAATCAAATTATAAGTTATATACATAAAAACCGAATGTAATATACTTGAACGGTGTGTAGTGAATAGGGGTGTCCAAAAGTCTCGAACCGAATTGAACCGAATTGAGCGGTTCTTCATAAATTAAATACCCGAACTGGTACCCCGAATCGAGAACCGATGGGTATGAGTCTGGTCTCGGGTTTAGACCAAGAACCGAATAAAAATCAAAATTAAATAATTTTTTATTAAATTAATTAAATTATTTTATTTTTAAAAATAAATCAAAAAATTAATTAAATAAATCAAATCATTTCATAATTTTAAGCCTTGAGCCTCAATTTTTTAATATGGATCACCGACATTTTAATATATTACTACTTTTTTGTATTTGTATGCATTGAATTAATGTTATTCGACATCTAGTTATTTATATATTTTTGAATTGGGTTACGTTAATTTGTAAAAATTGCGAATGAAATATCATTAGTTATATTTATGTAGTATTGCTTTTAAGTGTTAAAAAATTTAATTATAGTAGGGAACCAAACTGAACCGTTCCATAATTATATTTGAACCCGACGGGTCCATTTATTAAATACCCGAAAATTTTGGAACCGATCCGTGGACAGCCCTAGTAGTGAAGCATGATGATGAAGCTTGCATTCCTATACGTTTTTAAACGAAATAGGTTGAAATCAAACACATTCTAAAAGGTTAAAAATTTGATTGGCAAGTCTTTCATTAAAAATGATGTTTTAACTTATCAAAATCAAATGTAAGATATATATTTGAATATTGTATAGTCGAGCATGATGACCTGTAAATTTTTAATGAAATATGTAGAAATCAAACACATTTTAAAAGGTTATAAGTTCAATTGGCTCTTTCATTATACATGATGGCTTCATTTATCGAAATAAATTGTAAGTCGTATACCTAAAAATCAAATGTGGTATACTCGAACAGAGTGTAGTGGAGCACGGTCCCATGTATATTACAATGTATGCTCTATTTTGAGAGATTTTTGTCGTAATTCATACCTAATTTGTGCTTTATGAATGATGTACATTTTTTTTTTCACGTTCTTTTGTTACATATAACAAATGAGGAATGAAAAATGACACATGTCGTTTAAATTACTACATACTTTTTTCTCTACATTTTCAATTGAAAGCAAACCAAAAACAGTTTAAAATATTATACATTATGATTTAACTTATCCAAATCAAATGTAAGTCATATACTTAGAAATCAATATGCTACACTTAAACATTATTGGCAGAGCACGATAAATTGTATATGATGAAGTGTGTTTTCCTATTCATTTTAAACTAAATAGGTCGAAACTAAACACGGTCTATATTATTAGAAGTTTGATTCGCATCTTATCTTGTAATATATATTATTGAAAGTCACATACTTTGAAACTAATTACGGTATACTTGAATATTGTTAGTGGAGTCCCTTTTAAAATAAAAAAAAATGACTAGAGTCTTTTTAAACGACTAAAATCGTTTTAGGAAAATGACGAGAGTCGTTTTAAAAGCCTCCAATTATTTTTTAAATAAAATGACTTAGTCTTTTTAAAATATCGTAGTCGTTTTAAAAGATTGTAGTATTTCTAAAACAATTAGATTCAACAACCAACATTTTTGAAAAAAAAAAAAAAAAATGGATATTACCTCCCTTGTAATGTGACCTAAACCAACCTGAAAAAACAAATCACCATTCACAAAACACAAATTTCAAAATTTGAGCATAAAAAGAAAAAAAGAACTCAGAATTCAACATGCATTGTGTTAAGTTTAAATCAAATTACAGTATACACTCATAACGCCAACAAACAACACAACTCCGTGGGATTCAGTTTCATTTGCTTATCAAAGAAGGAAAAATTACAAGAAATGATTTAAAATATCTTAGAGGCTATTATTTTGATTTGTTTAACAATGCATTTAGCCAGATTATCTGTCAAATGGGCATTGAGGCACTCACACTTCATGTGATGAGGTTTCTTTTATAATTCACAACTTTCTACCATACAAAGAATTATTTACATGATGAATGGATGTCTTCTTATGAACGATTTCAGATTTTTTTTATTTTTTATTTTCATTTTTTTTAAAATTCCCGTTGAAAAGACATAAGCATTAGCCAATCAAGTTTAAATCAGTGGTCAAGAAGACAACACGATGGTTCCATTATTGAAAAATGGCTGATTGCAAAATTTCAAATTTAATGCATTCGCTTGTAAATTATGTCACGACATAACCAACCAAAACATAAGAATTAAATTCCATAATTTCCTCATTATCAAGTTTCATACCGATATAAAAGCAACTAGTTTAACTTTGCAGCCATAAATGAAATATAAAACCAATCAAATAACCCATTAACGATTGTACTATTATTCGTGTATAATTGTCAATGAGCAAATTTAAATAGGCCTGTTTGTAAATTTCTAGCGACTCGGTTCAATTACAAGAATCCAGTTTGTTAGGCAAATTGTTGTCAAGCGACCTCCCTGGACGATAATGTAAGTCTTGTTATTTTATTCAGTCGGCATCGATAAATTGACTGAATGTATATCGACACCACAATTACCTAAACTTTCCACGTAACTTACTTGGGCCATTTGAAGCAGTCTAATTGAATTGGGGTTGTTCATGGCCCAACTCAAACTTGGATGACTCCTATAGGTTGCTAGCCCACTCCTAACTTTCTTGGTTGTAATCTTCTCATCCCCGAGTCCTTTGTGGGCTATCTATTTGTTGGAGAAACCATTTGGAAGAGTGGTGGTTTGTGGTTTGTTTATTGGTTGATTTTGGTGTTGAATCGAAACTAAGCCCGATGATCCTTAGTGCAGTTGGTGATTTATACTTCACATATGGTATCAGAGCACTTGGGTGGTGTAGAATCTGGTGAACTCAAAGGAAAAAGAGGGCAGTCGCGAGTTCTTCAAGGGACCGCAACCATTTTTTTCAATTCCGGCCAAACTACACACCGGATTGAAAAATTGAGGACAGGCCCACTCCCTACAGACCAGGGCGCTCCTAATGGCGATGACTTTTCCGGCGGCGGCGCGTGGGCAATTTTTGGCCAATTTTTTTCGGGGCAGTTTGTTTATTTTTCATTCCTGAATGTATCGATGGTGTTATTTTAGTGTTTCAGGATTTGTAGGAAATTCTGGACGATTATGCCCTTTGGTGATTAATATAGATTCGAGGTTGTAATTGCACAACACATTTACTGAATTACTTTAGGCCATAAATTGCGGCCCTAAAATAGTAAATTCACAACTCTTGTATATTACAGACTTAGACAGGCCTGCTATGGTAAATTGGTCGATCATCTTTTAATTTCAACACTAGCGCGTCATTGTGTAGGGTAACAATAGGATTTGGGTTACTATGTGGGGTAACTATTACTTGTGCTAGATATTAGGAACTAAATGCTTTTCGTTGCTACTTGATTGAAATTTGCTATTTTGATTAATTACAGAATATTATCATTTGTGATATATCGTTAGTGAAACTGTCTTTTGTTGATATCTATCTAGTTGCATTGATAAGTCCATAGAATACATAGACCTTACCCGTTTGAAAATTTCATTGATCTAAGATTGTGAATCTTACGAAATCTTGGGAATATAAAACAGTGTATATTTGCGAACCTATGTCTGCTTTGTATGGTTTAATTGTGACTTTGTGTTCCTTGTTTTGAAAATAACATTGCACAATTTTGATTTGGAAACTTTTAGTGGGAAATGTGATTTTTCTATTTGGCAACAAAAAATGAGAGGTATTTTGGTTCAACAAAATGTTTCAAAAGCCATTGATGACAATTTTTTCACTAATTTTTCAAAAGAACAAAAAGAAGAGGCTAATGAGTTTGCTTACACCTCTATTATTTTACACTTGTCTGATGTAGTTTTGAGAAAAATGGGTAAACTGAAAATCATTAAAGAACTTTGGCAAAAATTGGAAGATCTGTACTTGCTCAAATATACTCCAAACAAGTTCTACTTGACCATTTTTCAATTTCAAAATGAATTTTTCAAAAAAATTTGATGACAATTTAGATGTGTTTAACAAATTTGTTCAAGATATTGTTAACTGTGGAGAGTCGGTACCTGAAACCTTCAAAGCTATTATCTTGTTAAATGCTATACCTAATACTTATCGTGAAGTGAAAAATGCTATTAAGTATGGTAGAGACACATTGACGCCTGAAATTGTCGTTGACTCACTTAGAAGTAATGAAATGGAGATGATAGCTGAAAAACATGGTAGGAAGAGCGGTGAGATTCACATAATGAGGGGTATAACTCAGTTTAGGCAAAACTATCATGATGATTACCAAAGTAATGACAAGTCTAGTAGTAATGAAGGTAGAAGGAAGAGCAAGAGTAGACCTAGATCCAAATCGAGGACTAAGGTTAAAAAATGCTATGGTTGTAAGAACACAGGGCATTTTATAAAGAATTGTTATAAAGAGAAAAATAAACAAAAAGGCAGAGATAGAGACGAGGTGAATGTGTTATCTTATGTTTCTGATAATTGTGATGGTGAAATCTATATGATTACAAGTTCTATTGTTTCTCATGTTGAATTGAATTTAACTACCAATTCTTGTTTACATGAGTGGATTCTTGATTCTGTTGCATCTTTTCATGTGACATCACATAAAGATTGGTTTGAAAATTTGCATGAATCAAATTATGGGCATATTATGTTGTGTGACAATTATGCTTATAGTGTTGTTGGCATGGGTGATATTACTTTAAAGTTAGATATTGATTTTGTGCATACTTTAAAAGATGTTAGATATATCTCTGAATTGTCTAGAAACTTAATTTCAGTAGGAAGACTTGAGAAATCTGATTTCGCTGGTTAAATTGGAAATGAGATTTTGAAATTGATTAAGTGTGCACTTATCTATATTAAAGGTATTAGAAAAAATGATATTTACATAACCACTAACGAAGTGATGAGAGGCTTAAACTCATTTATCTCTTCCACTAAGTCTAACCACACACAAAAATGACACAATAGACTTATGGAAAATATTTTCATACTTCTATGCTGTTTGATTGATTTTTTTTGTTCATGGAAAATATTCTCCTACTTTCAGTCAGATAACCATATTTTCCTCGAAAACAGGAAAAATATTTTGTTTAGAGGAAGTATGATTTTATTTTCAGGCAATTCACACTCTTTCATCACTCTCCCTCTTTCTTATCTTCCTATCAACAAAAGATGAACAAGTATAACATTTCTAAGTTGAAAATTAAATCAATCAAACACATTTAATTAATAATTTTGATGCAAATAAATTCTAGACAATTAAATTACCTAAAACCTAATTTCTTTTCATCAGAATTCCATATTTGTGATCAAATACATCCTATATGTTCTTTTAAGTGAGCTCATAAGAAAATAAAAAGAAATCACATGTTTGGAACTCATGGCCATATAATTTACTTTGGAAAGAAAAAGAATTGGTGATCAAAGGGCACTCCTACAAGAATTTCTAGTGCTAAATACGTGTTATAGTAATTTTTTGGGCCCACCACGTGAAATACTATCAATTTGATGGCCACGATAACTCAGTGTAAAGATCCGAAAATTTTGCACTATTAGCTCAACAAGCTCTATCTCTTCAAATGAAAACAAAAAAATCTCAATTTTGATAATCTTTCTAAATCATTCATTTTAATATATTGAGTATATTACAAGGTTATGAGTACTAATCTCAATATTAGAGCATTAAGGTCGTCTCCAAAAGAAGAAATTCTTCTTATAGAAGTCAACACTTTACATTCTAATGTTATTATTGCAAAGAGAATTCCTTAGAATGAGATCTATAGATCCTTGGAATGGGATCTAGAGAAAGTTAAGAGTATGAGAGATGTTCCTTATCAAATCCTAAACCTTCCAAATGGAAATGTAAGGATAGTGGAAAGAATTTCATGCTTACCCGGAAGACTTTAAGTTTCTCGAATGGGCTAACATCCAAGTTTTTGGAGCAATCAAGAAAACAAAACAAAGATCGGTTAAAATGACTCGTGTCAACAACAAGATATGGAATGCTCCGAGTGGAGAAACCTTTCATTCAGAGCATCCTCCAATGAAAAAAATATTAATTTCTCATGAAAATAATGAAGTTATTGCTTCTCTTCTCAAGTATATTACTGAAACACCAGAAGACATTTTTGTCAAAGTCAGGAAAATAATTGAAGCACCTTAAGAACATTTGAGTAATTATTCCTTGATAAATTTCATCTCCTAGGAACTTAGGCCCCGTTTGGTATGGATTAAAATTCGATTAAAATTGAAAATGTGGTCGTTATTGGGTCCCATCCGTCTAATAAAAGTCAACAATAACGACTAATTTTTCAATTTTAATCCCCACCGAACGGGCTTTTAATCTTAGTCTAACATAAAATTAATTTTTTTTTTTATCAGAAACTACTATAATACATATATTTTGTGTTGTGTGTATGTGTGTGTTATGATGATTTATAATACTTATGATTTATGTAATCCAATATTTCTATTATGATGCATAAATATTTTTGGTCGTGGTGAAGTAATTCTACTAATTTCCTGCATTTTTAAAAATATGAAATTTGAAGTGTATATATATTATTTATAAATTTATATTTTTTGATTCACGATTTGCAAGAAAAATTTAAAGCCAACGTTTTTAATCTAAATTGTTCAATTACTCAATATATTATTGTTTGGTATGATCAGTAAATCATTATTGAATTAATAAATGTTAAATTCATCAATGGTCACCCAACTTTATACTTAGTGTCACATGACCACAGAATTTGATTTTATTTCACCGTAACCACCTAATTTCATATAATGTTTCACCATTGTCATCCAAATTTATATAATATTTCATCATAACGACTCAGTTTCTTTTTACCATTTTCACTAATTTTAAAATGGGCAAAACGGTAACTTTTATTTTATATATATAATAAAAGTATTTTTTTCATTTTAAAATAAGTTTTATTTCATTTTATTTTTCTAAGAAACGTTTTTTTAAAATAAGTTTTTATTTTATTTTTTAACTGAATTTTTTAAAATAGATTTTTATTTAACTTTTAAAACGTTTTTTTAAATAAGTTTTTATTTTATAAGGATTTTTTTTAAAAAATAACTTTTTATTTATTTTATTTTTCTAAGTGACTTTTTTTTAAATAAAATTTTTTTTATTTTGTTTTTCTAATTAACTTTTTTTAAAACAAATTTTTGTTTTGTTTTATTTTTTTAATAAGTTTTTATTTTATTTTATTCTAAATTTACTGAATATATATAATGCAACGTTATCGTTTAACTCGTTTAAAATTAGTGAAAATAGTAAAAAGAAGTTGAGTGGTCATGGTGAAATATTATATGAAATTGAGTGATTATGGTGAAATAAAATCAAATTGGATGATCATGGTGAAACAATCGAATTGTATGGCCAATATAAAGTTGAGTGGTTATTACTGGATTTAACACAATCAATAATGATGCAAAATGAGAATTCAAATGAATATTCAATGAAAAAATCAGTAGATTTTTTAAATCCAACGAATTCACTATATTTACAAATTCGTTATTGACCAACACTAGCTAATGTTGGGATTAAATACTTTATAAATCTGAAAATTAATTAGAAAAATATTTGGGTCCATCACACTTCATATTGACCATCTAGATATTGTTTGTATCTAATTGATATGATATATCTTCTAGACGACTGTAAGATATTCGCAACTTGAACTCTGTAAAATAATTGCTCAACTTTTAAATTAAAAGCATACTTTTTAGATTATATATTGACGATATATATTATTAATGATAATGATCCTAAATATCAACCTTTTGACAAGTATTAGTTGGGATGTCAATAAATGATTTAATACTATTATTTATTAGACGCATTCAATTAATTTATAAATGATTATTGTTGTGAACAAAGTACTTCCTAACTCTATCTTGGGAAATCTATTAGTATCATGTCAACATAAGAAATTTCCCTGCTTTATTTGACTTATGACCAGAGTCTAATTTTTCTATCGAATTATTTTTATAGTGCAATATATGTACAATAGATCCACCACAAATGCTACGAGATGGAAATCAGAGAATGTTAAGAATAAATCCGTACTTTGAACCCCCTATGTGATATTTTATAATGCGGTTCGCTGATTGTCAATTTGATTGGACGGTTCTCTCAACATTCAGGGATGAATTAACATCTAGAAATTATAAACAAATGTATCATTATATTATCTAGATTAAAAAAATAAATTCAAACCAGAAGTTTGAATAATAATTCATTTAGATGTCTTTACTAACTAAAGAGATCAACAATGTCTCAACACCAACTTTAAGTGCTTCAACTTGAATTGAAGTCCTGAAAGGACAATTCATTTATATTATATTTGATATCTATGGCAAGTCTGAAGTATGAATATATTCGATTCTAAGACAAAATTCGTTAAAAGATGGAGCAAATAAGGGAAATGGTCCCATCTAAAAAGCATATGCTCTTGGAGAACATATATACATAACTAATTATAAAATCACAAAAGATGTTCAAGTATTTGAAATATTAAAAATTGACATATCTCAATAAGTTATATTGTTATGAAAAAGAAAAAGTTGTCGATAATACTTTGAACATAATATATC
Source organism: Fraxinus excelsior (assembly GCA_019097785.1). NCBI lineage: Eukaryota > Viridiplantae > Streptophyta > Magnoliopsida > Lamiales > Oleaceae > Fraxinus > Fraxinus excelsior. The sequence goes on along the minus strand of CM032643.1, from coordinate 17,953,141 downwards.
GCTTATATTATGAATAGCGAGAATATTGAAATAAATCAATTGAAACATATCAATCGAATAAATAATGGTCAAATAGAAGGACAAAATTCTAGTAAAATTAAATTTACTAGAAAAATTTGAAGTTTCTGGACCTGCAATCTTTAAATGCAAAGGAAATGAGAAAAATGAAGTCGTAATTGAAATCACTTTTGGTGCAGAAGTAGGTTGAAATTTTGGGTAGAATCGATGGGTTAGCTTTAAGGTTTAGGGCTTTATTTTGGGGGATTTTGATTTCACTGCAAATGAATGAATTTCATCTTCAATTGAAGTTGTAAGGAAGAAGGTTTGTTTAATTTCTTATTTATGACAAATGCCTTTTTGGTAATTGCTGATGTGGAGCTAATTTGACACTTAACTTACCATTTGGAGACGATTAATCGACCATCTTATTTTTTTCGCCACATAAGCAGATCTACTAACGGATTCTATTTGGTGACCGATGGAGTGAGACATAGTAAAGTTTAGTAGCCAATGGAACACTTCATGAAATTCAGTGAGTATCGCGACACGGTACAAAATTCAATAACCATTGAAATATTTAACTCTTGGACTTGTACTTTCCTAGTCATCAACACTAACAATAAGTTGAGGCTTGTAAGCAAATTATGTCATATATTGTTGAATTGATTTTGCGTGCCTAATAGTGGGAAAAAAAATTAAGAATTCGTGCTGAATACTTGAATGTGCAAGTTAAAAAAAGAAAAGTTTGAAACGATCTATTTTCTTTTAGTCACCAACATCTCTACGATAAGAAGATTAACATATTCATTGTTTTGTTTGCTCATGAATAACTTAGGCCATGTTTGGCTTCCATTAAATTAAAGTTTATTTTTCACTTTCTTCTTATCCGCTATTCATTTTTCAATAAGGTAATATTACCCATAAATCTAAAAAAAAAAATCTTCTCTTTTAATGAGAGCTTTAACCAGGGGCTTAATTGGAAATTAGTGAGACTCGGGAATTAGAAATGTTGGTTAGATCTCAATTGGGGAAAAAGGGACTCACAAACCACGCTTTAATAGAATCGCCAATTTCAATAATTTCAATTTTCACCCACTCGACCGACACAAAATTAACCCGTCTAATTCAAATTTAATTTTCCAACTAGTAACGAATCTGATTTTATTCAAATTATAAAATAAATTTACTGCTGTCAAAAACTGTACATAATTACCCTGGCTTCTCCCACGCTTTATACTCATCGTAGATTGACCAGATTTGAGATGAGTTTACGTACGTTTCTTCATTAATTCAGTGATCTTAACGCTTCTCAGGTCCCATTTCTTTCTCCATCTACTCACCTACACACTCTACTATATGTATATGTATGCGAAAATACATGTGGGTGGGTTTGAATATATGTGACTGGTTTTTCGTGCAAAGCATCAGATCTGATGATCGACAATGCTGAATTTTATGGGTTTTATATTTCATGCATTTTCCCAACGGTATTACTATGGTATTATGAACTTGATTACTTTTTCGTTTGACATAATGTTAATTTGTGCAGCTGAGTTGGAATTACGTTTAATTTAAGTATATTGTTGAAACGAGGTAAGCTAAACACCTTGAAAATTTAATAAATAAGTTTGATGAATGAGTTAAATTAATGGAAATTATGTTATGTGATAAATAGATATTGATTGGATCCGGGGGAGAGAGAGAGCGGAGTTTGTGAAGATGAGCGAGGGCCAGCGATTTCAGCTGGGAACCATTGGTGCATTGGGTCTGTCTGTGGTTTCCTCGGTGTCCATTGTAATTTGCAACAAGGCGCTCATTAGCACTCTTGGCTTCACTTTCGGTGAGTTTTATGGATTAATATTCATTATGCTCGTTAATAATGATGTTATTGTTTCTTTGTTTTATTATTTTTTCCTCATCCTTTTGTCTTGTTCATAATGAATTTGGTCTGAATTTGTATATTCTTATTAGGAGTTCTTTACTTGAAATACGTGGTAATATACGAGAAATTGAACTCAATGGGTTTTAGGATTCCCTTTTATGATTGGCAGGTTGGGCTCAAATCACAGACAGTTAGATAATCTATTGAGAAAGAAATTTGGGAGATTGTATTTGATATGTTAACAGCTTTGCATGACCAATGCATGATCCAGTTTGTCACTACTTTGCATTCTCTATTTTCATTTTGGTTTATCTTAGATGATAACTAGTGTGAATTCAGAAAAGTGGTATACCGTTGAATTGGGTGCTCTGGATTGTATATGAAGTAATTGTGAATTAATAACTTCAGGCTTTGACAGGAAGAAGCATGAAGTTGCTTTGTCCAAATGGTGACATCAAAGAATTCTCATTTAATTTGTGCGCAAAATATGAAATTCAACAAAAGCTTAGTGTCTAGCTTAGTGATATCAAAGAATTCTCATTTATTTTGTGCTTCAGTTTATTGGGAAAACAAAATCTCATTTTCTTCATACTTGATGCTTTTGTAAAATTAGATATAGGGGTAATCTGCAATCTGTTGTATGCATCAAACAATGATTAGTGAATGGCCAAATGGGTCATGTTTCTCTCTAAAATGAAAATTTCACATGATAGATTGACCAGCAGGCTTAACTTATGAAGTGATTGTTTCTGACACATAAGATCGTGAATATTATCATGTCATTACTTCAATTTTTTGCGTGCTATTTGTATTAGTAGTTGGTTCAAATTGTAAAATGTGCTAATGCTGTTATTGGAATACTTATATACCTGTGCATGTTTTCAGAACTATGCTTGATTCTAAAACATCATGGGTTAATGAATGATAATTATTTTCTTCTCAAATTTGGTATGTATTTTGTTTTATTTTTTGACTTTCTTAAACAAAGGATCCTGACGCTAACTCTTTTGAAGGGTTACAAATCATTTTAAGTACAACACAAATTATGCAACTTTACGTGCATAACAATTTCGAAGTTTTCATAAGCATGGTGTAACTGTTTATCATATACTGGTTTTGCCTTCTTAGATTTTTTGGTAAACGAGGCACCATTTTAAAGAAATAAGGGAAATCCGGGGCTCATAACACCTTACAGTTTGTCATATACAATAGTCTCACAGGCAGTGCTAACTCTTTGGGTGGTACTTTCACTATGATTTCAAGTAAATATTAGAGAACCACACGCTCATTAATGGAGGGGCTCACTAATATCATAAAATTACTACGATGGACTTTTCCCCCTTAATAAATTTTCTTGGGTGGGGCAGTTTGATACTTTTTATCCTCTAAAACGAAAATGTTCTAGGAAAACTAGACTTAAGGCGTGTTCGATAGAGATTAAAATTGAAAAACTAGCCTTTCTTGGTGACTTTTATTAGACGAGCGAGACTCAATAACGGCTATATTTTCAATTTTAATTGACTTTTAAGCCATACCGTACAGACCTCTAGTATTATTTTCAAGTTGGTTCTTGCTTTCTCAAACTGAGATTTGAGTCCTGTATCTTGCTAGCATTCATTAGATTGACAATTGCCTCTGTGATATGTTTGAGTATGGCCAAGAAGTAGGAAAATCTTAAAAATTAACTTTATTAAAGTTTTAATCGATGTCCATGTGTTTAAACACCTAAGCACAATTCTTTTGCGGTTATAGAAGTGTTGCTTTAAAATGTTGACAAAACCTTGGTCATGATTTTTTGCAGTCTACATTTCATTCCTATTAAGTGAGATAGGCACGTTGTAGAAAGAAATTGCATCCTTAATAAGCACCATGTTCTAAGAAAATGCAAACAGATAGTAATGAGTTTCGCTCTCTCCTTTTGAATTACTAGGAATATGATGATGTCAAGGCATTCATTGATTTATTATTTCAAAATTTTCTGTTGAAGCAAGTTTATTTCTCAAAGATTCTATTCTAGTATCTAAACAAGGTCTAGATCGATGGTTTGGAAGCATGTATAACATCTCTCTCGGTTGTTCTAAAAGCCTTATATCACGTTAGTCATAACTTCATAAGCTATTAATATTGTCGTTCGAATTGTGTGTTTAGTATTTTAAAAACTCAGTAAGTTGTTGGAAAATCGTCGTAACTTTAACTGTGGAATTGTTTTTTTTCCCCCTGTTGTGGTTTAGTTCAATACTTAATTCTTTAACTTGTTGATTTTGGTTCTCTGGATCCGTTGTAATTTTTTCAGCTACAACCTTGACAAGCTGGCATCTTCTTGTCACATTTTGTTCTCTTCATGTTGCCCGATGGATGAAATTGTTTGAGCACAAGCCATTTGATCCAAGAGCTGTCATGGGATTTGGCATCCTGAACGGGACATCTATTGGACTTCTTAATCTTAGCCTGGGTTTCAATTCTGTCGGTTTTTATCAGGTTAGGTTTTCCACCCTACTTGAAAGTATGTTACCAAATCATTAAGATTCCGCAAGTTTTTTGGCCGAATAATTGGTGACTTTTTGCCTGTCTCTAAAAAATAATAGACTGAGACGTTCATGGTCAGTTGTATAGTTATAACTTATAAGTTGGGCAGTTCTGAAATCAGATTCCTTTATCTCGCATCCGAGCCCTAAGGCTATGTTGCTTAAAATCTGGCAGGAGTATCAAATAAGATTCATTGTCCGAGTTCAGTGATGTTCATTTTTGGAGGATCATATAGTCATTGTAAACTATCCAATCCACTCAAGGGATTGGAAAAAGGTGTTGGTGCAGGTACGAGAACCTATCTAGAGAGTTAGAAAATCCAAGTAACTTAGAGCCAACCTCTGTAGATACTTATATCTCGAAATAGTTGCCCGATAGAGAAGGTGATTGCAAACATTTGCTTTGATGTCCGGCAGTCAAAGTATCTACTTGCATTAGTTGTCATTGTATCTTATTATCTCCTAGGACGATTTCGTTTAGATAATGGATATTGGAAATTGACCTGTCATTTGGTCAATAAGGTTGAAGGTTCTACTCTGACAATTATCTCATTAAATTCATGTTGGCAAAACTTGTACAATTTCTGTTATTTCATTTGAGTCAGTATTTTGATGTTTATATTTTATGATTCTTGCTTTGTAGATGACAAAACTGGCTATTATCCCTTGCACAGTTCTTTTAGAGACTATTTTCTTCAGGAAAATCTTCAGGTTAGATCTTTGCATCGGTTTGATTCCAGATTTTATCTTGGTAAACTGTTTTACAATCTAAAAATAAGAAGGGGCAATGCAAGATTTTGAGCCCTCAGCCTTGGGCCAATGTTCTTTCTTGTTGGTCCAATTATATACTGACCTTTCTTTCCTTGCTTGGGTATATCTGTTCTTTTACAGATGTATTAGGTTTCTGTTTATTGAAAGAAAAAAAAATATAATAACCATAATAAAGTGCGTAGTGTGTATGTGTGTGTATTGATGAAATGCGATAATAAATTTGTAGTTTCAGCTAGACAAAGAATTACGTTTTCTTCCCATTAGCAAATATTTCTGTTCTCTGGACTCTGGAGAGTGTATTGATTTGATTGTGGTGATTCTTATGTGGAGTAAGTGGTATACTTTCCGATTATGAATAAGTTTATTGTGCTTGATGTCACTTGGACCTTGGACTCTTTGACATTATTATTTATTTATTTATTTTTTAACGTCAGGGGAAGCTCCCTCGTGGAGGATGAAAAGAGATCAAACTGCTATTCCCTGGTGGATAATAGAATTTCTAGTCAACTTGAGTAATTTTATTTTGAGTTCATTATGTTTCAACTATTTTTCAAATTAACTTCGAAATCTAATTCTATTAAAAGTTCGTATTTGGTTCACTAGTTTAAAGAATAAGTAAAAACAAGGGTCAGTAAGAATTTGCTCTTGGCGGGTGTCTACAGGTAGATGCATAGCAAACCACTCTACATTTTTTTTATGATGTGGTCTTTAATTTGATCCAAGGAGAAATAATTGCTGAGATGTAAGATAAGACCGTTGATTCTCGAATAGTTTTCTTGTTATCAATGAACATGACTGAACAGAATCAAGTTGGATCTAAAATAAAAAACAATCCCGTGTTCAAGTTCTGAAGGGCAACTGTCCATATTTTGATTTGAGATCTGACATTGTTTCTTTTATTTTTGTCATTACGTCGTAAGCTCCTTCGACTTGAGCTTTATTTGATACAATATAGATTGCTTTTTCCTACATATTCCAGAATTCAAATCTATTTTTGTGCATGCTATTGCATCAAAGTTTGACTGCTAACAAGTTCTTCACCCCCATTTGCAGTAGGAATGTCCAGCTTTCACTCACTATTCTTCTCATGGGTGTTGGAATCGCAACAGTGACTGATCTTCAGCTAAATTTGCTGGGTTCCATCTTGTCTCTGTTTGCAGTTCTTACAACTTGCGTTGCACAAATTGTATCCTCACCCTGTTCTCTGCAATAAAATATCCCCTCCCCCACCCCCACCTTCCCGTCTCCCGATCAAGCATGCTTCTTTTTAGAAATATTAAAAATGGTCTCAAGAAGAAAAATGTTCTTTTATTTAGCTTTTCGAGCTGTTATGATACTGAAATTTCAGCTGTCTGTTAAATAGATTTGGCCCAGCAACTATTTGGAATCTTAACTGAATACACTCAGATGACAAATACCATTCAGAAAAAGTTCAAGGTTTCTTCAACCCAACTCCTGTATCAATCTTGTCCATATCAAGCAATCACTCTATTCATAACTGGACCATTTCTAGATGGGTTTCTGACGAATCAGAATGTATTTGCTTTCAATTATACCCCTCAAGTGCTGGTGAAGATCGAAACTCTAATCCTTGCAACTGTTTCATGCTGCTTAGGCATTAACTTTATTTTTTTTTAATTACAGGCATTTATTGTCCTTTCCTGCCTAATATCAGTTTCTGTGAACTTCAGTACCTTCCTGGTAATTGGGAAGACATCACCAGTCACTTATCAAGTCCTAGGACATCTAAAAACGTGCCTTGTTTTGGCCTTTGGCTACGTTCTTCTCCGTGACCCCTTTAGCTGGCGAAACCTTTTAGGGATCTTGGTTGCAATTGTTGGGATGGTACTTTATTCTTATTATTGCACAGTAGAGAGCCAGCAAAAGGCCGCTGCTGAAGCAGCTGCACAATTGTCTCAGGTACTTGCAATACTTTTCCTCTAATATTATTCATCCTGTCTCATGCCGTTGCTTCATTTCCATTATATTTAAAAAATGGAAAAATTGTTTCATTGGTCCTCTATTGTTCGAGTAGCAAGTTGGTCACCAACAGTTAATTATAGCAGCACACGAGCCCCCCAATGACAGAAAGCATCCAATTTTTTATAAAATTGTCACGTGACTCTGTGAAAACATGCACGACTTCTAATTTCTGGGCACTAGCCCAAGTTGGGAAGTAAAATCTTAGCTTCAAAAGTTGAACATACGAGGGTCATGTGACCATTTAGTGGAGACATGAACAGGAATTGTGCAAATGAATCTGAAGGTTGATAACCAACTTGTTTCCTGGGCAATAGTCGAAAGCTAACAGTGCAGTTTCACTTAAAAAATCAATGTGCTAATGCTTTCTTCCTTTTTATGTTTGAAGGCCAAGGAAAGCGAATCCGATCCTCTAATTAATATTGAAAGTGAAGGAGGCATTTTAACCGAAGGTGCTCCAAGAGACGCAGGATGGAATTCAGCCAAGGACCTGCATGCATAACATTTCCTTGGTACGAGTATGTAACATGATTCAAAATATATGGGCAAAGCTTTTCCGGTGATGAAGATTTTGGTGCACGGTTCTTCATACTTCGCAGATCAAGAGTTTATGCATTTGAAAGGATTAAACTTTTATTTGTTAGTATTGGATCTTAAAATTGTCTTTTGATGTAGCAGTTTTGTATAAACTAGGCTTCCCAATAGAATTGATAATTTCACTGGTATTGTTTTTCCATATCCGAGAAAAGAATACTTGATATATTGGCTTTGATAAATTTTCCCTTATGAAACAAATGAAGAAGTTGAAGGTTTGAGTATGAATTCAGGCTAATGAAATTCAATTGGTTCAAAAGAAATTGTAAAACGTGCTTGCATAGTTATAACTGAATTCCAAGTTGTAGAACTTACTTGAAATTTCAAAGTGAGGTTGAATCACTTGCCTTTAGTTTGCTTGTCTTCTACGTTGCCTTGTATCCACTCCTTCGTTAGAAATTCGATCACAAAGGAAAGATTTTTATAGCCGTTATTCAAGAACCAATTTAGAGATGATATACTTCAAAAATCAAGCCACCACGTGTTTTTCTCTCAATCTAGAAAATTGAATTTTTGCTCGTATGATTTGTGGTTTTGGTGGAGTGGGTGTATATGAAAGTTAATGATTGAAGGAGGTTAAGTTTCAAATTTAACTTTCAACTCCTCTCCCAGCAATTCATTTCCATGCAAATCGGTCCGAGTCAGCCCACATGGACAACCCCTTTTTTTTCAACATTTTTCACTCGCATATGGTGGACTTGACTTGATTCTAATATAATGTCAATTATATTAATCTCAACATCTCCAAATTCATATAGATAAATGAATTGTGCAACTAGCGAGTTAATTTAAGAGTACACAATACTACACCCATTAGGGATATATAGCAACTCTAGAAGATGAAATATATTTCTCGCTATACCACATTCATATTTTATAACACTAGTTTGAATATTTCTGATCCCTCAATCAATCAAAAAACATACTCAACTTTCTTATTTATATTGTATTCACAAATTTGTTGCAAAACTCAAATAGTTAATAAAATTGTCCGGCCAGTGAATACAAGATAAGGTGTTGGATAAAATAGTCTTTCCTACTTGAATCCCTTAATTTTAAGTCGGCTGCTTCCTAAACGTATCCTATCAAACCGAATCAACCTTAGTTATTGACAACATGATAAAGTAGCAACACCAATATAAAGTTTCGAGAACCAGTCAAAAGTCATAAGGGTATAAAAAATGAGGTAATGTGTGCCTCAGAGACTCACATAATGAAGAAGAGGTGATCAACTCTTTCATTTCTCATTGCTTGTTAAAGCACATGTGGTATGAAACACGGGTTACGTGATTTCTCAATATCCTCTTAACAACTTTCCAGTACTCTCTTCCAGGATTAGATCGATACATGTTGACCAGACCTACAACATAACAAATGTAAGGGTGAGTACACATCATAGAGTACATTAAGCTCCCAACCGTACTGGAGTATAGAACTCTGGAAATTTTTTCTTTTGTCTCAAGAGTTTTAGAACACATACGAAGACTTAGAGTTTCGGCTTTCGATATAGAAGTGTCAATAGGATTGCAATTCTCCATTTTGAAATGTTCAAAAAAATTCTTTATATATGGCTTCTATGACAGAGCAAGAAGCCTCTTCGAATTGTCTTTATGGATTTTAACACCTAATATGTAATCTACTTTACCAATGTTCTGTATTTCAAAATCTTAGGACAACTATTTTTTAATAGTTTTAATGGACTCCTTATCATTCTCAGCCAGTAAGATATCATCTACATAGAATGATAAAATTACAAATTTCTCATTGGACATTTTCAAATAAATACAATGATCTTCATCCATTATGGTAAAATTGTATGAGATAGCCACTTTGTTAAATCTCAAGTACTACTATCTAAAAATTGTTTTAGGCCATAGATTGATCTATTCAATTTACAAACTTTTATTCTCTAGCCTCTTTTAATGAAATCTATTGGTTGTTGCGTGTAGATTTCTTCGTCCAATTCTCCATTGAGAAGGGCAGTTTTCACTTTCATTTGATATAATTCTAAATCTAAATGTACTACTATGGCTAAGAGTAGGCAAATAGAAGTAAATCTCACTACTTGTGAAAATGTCTCTTCATAATCTATACCATTCTGTAGAGTATAGCCATTTGCCACCAAGCGAGCCTTATACTTCTCTATAGTATCATCAACTTTTTGCTTTATCTTGAGAACACATTTGTTCCCAATAGCTCTCCTACCATCGGAAGATCAACCAAGACCCAAACTTGATTTGATTTTATAGACTCCATCTCTTCTTCCCTAGCATTCTTCCACTTTTCCTTTGCAGGGCATGATAGAGCTTCTTGTATTGATTTTGACTTTTCATCATCTTGTGAAGATATTAAGAAAACTTGTCCTTCAATCTCGAAATGACTTTTAGGCGTACTTTTTCTAGTACTCTTATGACGTGAAAGCTCCGATATGACCTTGTCATTTGGAGTTGGGGATAAATTGTTCCACTTGGATCAACAGGTAAAAGTGCTTCCCTTTACACCTTAGTTGATCTATCAAGTACAACTTTATCATTTAAAACAAAGGTTCTCCCTTTCTAATTTATCCGCTATTAGGAAAATCACTCTGAAGAAACGTCACATCACATGACCCTATCTAAGTTATAGTCCCATCTTGATTTTCACCTATGAACACGTGTCCTTTGGATTGGTTTGAGTATCTTATAAAGATACACTTCTTGTCTTGCCGACCCAATTTTTTAAACTTACTTGAGGAATTATGGATATATGTAGTTGATCCCTAGGATCTAAAAGAACTTAAATAAGGGGATCTACTCGTCCAAAGCTGAAAATGTGTAGTAGGTACTGATTCAGAGGGAACTCTATTCAAAATATATGTCACAGTTAACAAATCGTTTCCCCATTAAAAAATAGGTAAGTTAGCTTGCACCATCATAGACCTCACCATTTCTAGCAATGTTCTATTCCTCCCCTTAGTAACACCATCTTGTTGAGGTGTTGAGAATAGTTGATTGCCTAATGATACCCTAGTCATTACATAGCTATTTGAACACTTCAAATAGATATTCACAACCCTGATTAGTTCTTAAGGCTTTCGCTTTTTCTATTTACTTGATTTTCTACCACATTTAAATATCGTCTAAAGTATTATAATGTTTTTGACTTATGAGAAATCAAATGAACATAATTATACGACGTGAAATCGTCTATAAATGTAATGAAATAAGAGGCTCCATGTCTTGCCCTCACATTCATAGGTACACATATATTTGAATGGACTAATTGCAATGGAAGTTCGGCTCTTAAAACTTTATCGAATGGTTTTTGCGTTGCTCCTGGATATCCAGTCGATCATGCCAAAGTATAATTTTTTTTGGATCAATGAATTTCTGGTTCGTGATAATATTTGATTTAACCATTTTTATAAATGTATAATACATGCCAGATGGGAGTGTATAAAATTGTTCTTTTATCTACTTCTAGACAAAAGAAGTTAAGCAAAAATGTTTAACATTATTTTCTTGTATCGTCTCAATATGATATTCATTGTAATAGATATATTTAAAATTAAGCAAATTTCTTCTGGATTTGCTTGAATAAAGTATATCGTCAATATATAATTTTTTATTATTTGGTAAAATAATACAAGCTCTTCCCGAGCTTTCAATGATATTCGATGCACTTGATATCGTATTAATATTATTTTCTGCTAATATTAGGTCCAAAAAATATTTTGTCTTGAATAATAGTATGTTATTCGAAATATGAGCTACTTTGGGAGCACATTGTATTTTAATATTGTTTTTTTAAGAGCAATATGTCAATATTCTTCTGGAATATTGAAAAACATAATTTATACTCTTCAGGAGCAAGAAATATTATTCAAGAATATTAATTATAATTTTGTGTTACTTCAAGAGCAACAACATGATAACTTATTAATTTAAAAAGTGAACATTTAAGTTTATTTAAAGGTAGAATTAGAAAAAATAAATAAATAAACATACATGTGAATTCCATGATAAAGATAGAATTGACTTCAGACATAAAAAAAAAAAAAAACCAATTATGCATACACGCATACACACACAATTTATGCTTAACAGGTGAATGAATTGATTTCTAGGTGTAGGAACAAATTGGTATGAAATTCTTTTTCCTGACAGAATTAATGCATATGTAGAAAATTGGCAGAATTGATAAAAATTCAATAGACCAAGTTTATGTGTGGCAACAACGAATTGAAAAGAAAGAACTTAATGCTTATAAGTCAACAGACCAGTATTTATATGATCTAAAATAACAATTATAATTGAAATGAAATAGACTTTCTGAACTAGATAAAATTTATATATATATATATATATATATATATTACGATAATACTAAATAATCATTAATAATTATCTTATTATTTTAAAACACTTTATTACATTTTGGACAAAAATAAAGTAGGAATTGTTAAGACTAAACCGATCCATACCCGACTCGATGCGCAAGCCCAATGGACTCTAGGGTTTCAGAATAGGCCTCATATAAATTTCCACGAACTGTTAGTTTCTCTCTCATCAGTCTGAGAGCGAAAACCTTCGAGTCAATCAACAATGGTAAATGTTACGTTTAATTTATCAGAATAATCGTCAAACGACTTTCATTTTTTTGCTATAATTTTTGTTTATCTATTTGTATGTGTATTTGCAGACATTCAAGCGAAGGAACGGAGGACGCAACAAGCATGGCCGTGGACACGTTAATTTTATTCGCTGCTCAAACTGTGGCAAGTGCTGTCCTAAGGTACTTTTTAGTTTCAACTACATATATGATTTGTTTACCCGGATGAAAACTCTTAGAGAATGAATGCAATTCGTGTTTATAGGTTTATCGACCCTATAATAGATCTGATGCTTATGCGAATTATTTATTTCATCTTTAGTTTTTATTTGCGCAGGAAAAAAGAAATTGCATTGATTTATTTTATCTTTCAGCTAGACAAAATTAATTTTCCTATATGTGTGGTGCATAATATTGGGATACTGAATTTTACACTGGATTTTGCAAATACTATTTGTCTGTTAAAATTAAGTTCATTGTTCAGTAACTTTGCTAGTATGTACTTGTTAATGGCTGAATTTTAAACCTGGGTGTATAGAGAGTATCCGCCATAGTTTAATTGACGATTATGTTTATCCATCCATCGTAAAACTTGTGTAGTTTATCATATGTTGCTTTATTTTGGATAACCACTTGTTGCTTCGAGAACAAAATTTCCTTTATGTAAAATATGGCTGTTGGTAGCCCAGTAGGTCTTGAATTATGAGAAGATCTGGTTGTCAGCCATTTCTTAATTCACTTGTTTCTTTGACATATTAAACATAGCGCCTAAGCTTGAAGTGTTAAAAATGTGTATAGATTACTGATATCCAGTTTTACAGAATCAGTTTATGTCGAAGCTTCTGTCATATAATACGAATGTTATATTGTTCCTATGCTTTATAGGACAAAGCCATTAAGAGGTTTCTTGTGAGGAACATAGTTGAACAAGCTGCTGTAAGGGATGTTCAGGAAGCATGTGCTTTCGACAGTGAGTTCTCTACTTTCTGAATTACTTGTTAAGACTCGTCTACACCTTCCTTATTCCACTCTGTAGCGTTTTAGAATTACTTTGTAATCTCTGATAAATTATCTAATAGATGCGTTTTTTTTTTAATTTCTCAACCAAGTGTACACCCTTCCCAAGCTATATGTGAAGATGCAGTACTGTGTTTCTTGTGCCATTCACTCCAAGGTGGTTAGGGTCCGATCCCGTACTGATAGGAGGAACCGTGAACCACCACAGCGCTTCAGACGTCCAAGGGTAAGTTTTTACTATCTAATTTGATCTGCATTGTGAAGTTACCAGTGATCCCTCGCAGTATAATCTACCATATGTTCCTCTTCAAGTAACATTTTATTTATTGATTGTTCTATAAAGATATGAATCAGTTTATTGAGTTTTGTTTGCAATCTCTCTCTCCCCTACCACATGGAAACTCATTTACTTGAACAGTACTTTGCCAAACATGTTTTTCAAATTTACTTCAAACTTTCTAGAAAAGTAATTATTAAGCCTCAGACCTGAATGTTTTACTGCATGAAGTGTCAGATATTTAATTTGGGATATGCATAAAAAGGCTGGGATTCTAAAATACCTGCACCCTTGCTTAATCAATAATATCATTCAATTTAGGTGTAATGTACGTATCATGGTCACTTGTTAAGCCATTTTCCCTGTCTTTGTGCTCTATTTGGTGTTGGTTTGAATATTTTGCTTTCCCTTTTTAGGTTGGCTCTGGTGTGCATAATATAGCTATGCACGATCTTTAATTGGGCATTTTCAACTTCTTTACATTTGAGACTGAAATAAGCTGCATTTTTCTTATTTTTGTTTTAATCCATATGCTTTATTTCCTTTCCTGATTAAATTAATTTGCAATTTGTTTCCTTATTGCAGGATGATCTACCGAAACCAGGTCAAGGGCCACGCCCTGGTGGAGCACCAGTTGCTGCCCGTCCTTAAAAGTTAAAAACATGTTTCTGTCCTCTCTATTATTGAGTTTTGGAACTCAATTATGGCAATCATTTTATTATCATGGTTTTGACTTATAACCAGGTTTTTGACATTTGTTGTTTAATTTAGTTTTTGTTGGACTAAGATCGATGTGATTATGTGATGTCCAACATTGAAGTATCTCCTCCCGTGCTAATCAATGTATTTCATTTTTCATTCCAAAAACATGGCCTTTAGAAGCACATGCTTTTGGATGATTCTGAGCTAATAATTCTACAACAGTTAGTGGCTGGAAGAGGTGTTCTTGTCCACTTTAAATGTTCTGTATCACATGTACATCTATAGTATGGAGAAGTGGCAATGCTTGTGTTTTGAAGGTTGATTAGATTTTGTGTTGGTAAGATATTGGGTATGTTAGTGTGTTGTAAAGTGTGGTGGTTGCAGTGGTCGTCATGTTTTTAAGATGGGAGTCGGTCACGATATAAAGTGGTAGCCGTGGCTTAGTTTTTGTTTGTAAAATTGGATTTTAGTTGGGAATTCATTGTATTGTAAGACAAAAGTACGTTAGAGTGGAGTTGGAAAATGGCGATGTCTAGTTGGTCGACCTGTGGATAATGAAGGATCGTGCTGGGCTTAGCTTAGGCACCTTTTGAGTTTTGAGGGTTAAGAACGAATTCATATCAATTTGTTATGCACTGTCGGGTGGAAATTAAAATTAGGTTTTTAGCAAATTTTGAAAAAAGTTGATGAAATATGTAGTCGAGAAGTTGTGAGTCTCATGAAATATATTGTTAAAATTAATTGTTGATTTTGACTAATTATAAAGTTTAGATTTTAGTTTCCAACCAAACAGGAATATATGAATTTTGTTAAATTGGACCAAGCCCATGTTTCGTACCTAGTTTTAAAGCTATTTTTTTAAAAATAAATAATAATAATTTTTAGTCACGTATATTTTATCAATTATTATTAGAAATTCTTAAAAGTACGATTTTAAACTTAACTAAATAGATGCTAAATTTCACTTTTCAATTAAGTGACCAATTTTTGCGTTTAATTTGGTTTTAAATTATGGTTTACCCAGTGATGTAAAATGTATATTAGACGGTTAAAATATAAATATTAGACGGGTAAAATGATATTGAAATTATGTAAAATTCTCTAATAATGTTTAAATGCATCTTTGATATATTTCATTGTAAGTGTTATGTTCTAAATTCAATCAATTTTGAACACAAACTTTCTTAGTCTATGTTTGGTGCACATTTTGAGTTTAAGAATGTATTTTTTTGTTTGATGCGATGGGGGATATGTGATTGAAAAATAAAGAAAAATTATTGATGTGATGGAAAATATTATTTTATTGAAGAATGTATGGTTCAAAATGAGTGGAAGAATGAGAATGAAAACAATAATGTGACTCAAACACATCGTTAGCCCCTGTTTGATGAAAAATGTGTGGTTAAAAAAAAATTTATTGATGTGATGAAATTTTTTATTTTATTAAAGAATATGTGATTGAAAATGAGTAAAATAATAATAATGAAAATTTTAAGCCGGTCTAAGCAATGTCTACCAATAGCTTCGGGTGGCCACCGTCGTTGAAGTAAGTACAATTGCTTTGGCACCTATTCATGTTTTAATGCATCTTTGACATATTCTAGCGTAAGTGTTATGTTTTAAATTCAATCAACTTTGAACATAAACTTTCTTAATGTATAATTGATGTGGTTTTATGGTAGATTTATTATTTTATTAATATTCAATTAAATTAAATAATAGAATCCGTATATTCAAATCTTAGTAATTTTGTTAATAAGTATAAGTTGTGATTGTGAGATACAAATTACATATGACTTAATCTTAAATCATCTATGATGGTAAGTAATAACGAGATACAAATGCTGTTATTACGGATAGACCATCGTGTATGACATTTCTTACTTGTGAAGTAAATAGCTAATCTCATAAGCTGAAATGTAGTGACATTTAAAGGAACACGTGTATGTTTTGTTATAGAACAAAATATTGGACACCCGCTTGGGAGATTTCATATGTATAGATATCTGAGTGTTATTGGTTAATCTCTAATGTTCGGTAGTAGAATTAATAATTTGACTTGAGATCATCATAGTGTTTTATATCGGACAGTCATACTTTGGTGATGTTGAATGTTGCTTTGTCAGTAATCGCTAATATGTTATCGTTCGAGTATGTTAAAAATCATATGAAGGTTGTGAATGACCAATATATGATTCGCTACTCCTAGTTAGCAAGAAATTATGATCTACATTTTATTCAGTTAACTTGATAACGAAATCTTTGGCTAATGTGCGCTTATAAGTCGAAAAATAGTTTTTGACTTGCAATGATAATAATGGAATGAAACATATGATCGATAATTGAGATTAACACACATTCATAATCGTAATTGACACACGTTTCCCGTCACATGTATTACTCGACACGTTGCTAGATATCTCAAGAACCTAATGTGTCACACACAAAATGAGAACCAGAAAAGTGAGATTCACCAATTAATTAATTATCCCTTGGTTAATTAATTAATTGTGTTACTCGTTAACTGTTTATAGATCAAATTTAATTAATTCAATTAATTAAATATTGGATCGAGTTGAATTTAATAGACGGGTTAAGCCCACTTGTACTTATATTAATAAGCTATTAAAGTTGTAGAAATAATTGAACACAACCCATTATCTTGTTAGTACCCCCCCCAAAGGACAATTGGATATCTATGAATTGCATATCGTGATTGTTCGTGTTCAAGACAAACAAATGAGTTTGCAGAATTCAACAAATGTATATTATCTATCATCATTTCTATCTAAATACAAAATAAATCTTTCGTGAAAATTGAAATTATTTTATTTTCCGTCGTGCATGATTAAGTAAATTCCCAAATCCGCCCCTACCCCCATTCAATTATATCACTTTTTTCCGAATGGCTGGACTCAGGTATATGGTTCTAACTCTTGGAATAAATGTTTCACAATCTTTAAGATTGGCGATTTCTTGTTTGACACACTTTTATATTATAACTAGTCAAAGCTCGTGCAATGCACAAGTTGTAATACTTTTGAAAGTTATGTTAATGTTAAAATTAATGGGTATGTTAAACTATTTATATTGTAAGGTATTTTGGCTCCAATATTTGTTTCCAATTTGTTGATGTCTTGTTAAAAAGATAATGAAATTCAATATAACCCTCTTTTTTCTACCTATTGAAGTAAAACATTATGTCACATTCATCTCGTACTCATAAAATCTTCAATTACATGTATCAGTTGCACTAATATTTAATTTCTTTACAAAGACCCTATGCAAGACGTATGTAGTCAAAATTAATTAATTAATAATAATACAGTACATAATTTAAGACAAATCAATGGTCTCTATCAGTATTAAAACCACAAAATAACGAAAACTTCCATCATAGATGCAAAAAGAATGAAAAACGACCACCTAACTTCATAAATTCGGTCGAATATCTTTTCAACATATTCTAATGATATCGTACATTAAATCAATTATTAAAAAAATCAAAATAATTCACTTCATAGAAGATATTTGTCTACCAGTACTGCATGATGTAGGAGGATTCTTTGAAAATCATCGAGTTCCTTCAATATCCATTTTTGAAGCCATAATTTTTAACCATAAATACTGAAAAAAAATTGGTGTGAGTATGGGGATTTAGGGTGAGTAGAAAAGAAAAATTAACGATTTTAATTTTATGTTTCATAATTTGAGATAAAATCTGAAGAAAAATGAAATTGAAAGAAATTACTATTAGTATAGGGATTGAGGGTGGGTAGAAAAGAAAAATTAACGATTATGATTTTATAACGATTATGATTTTATATTTAATAATTTAAGATAATTTATATATTTAAACTTAATCGACAATATATTTATTATTATCAAATTTTAAGCTTTAAAAAAAAAACTAAATCGATCCAAATAGATATTCACATCATGAAATATCGAATCAAACGTTGTAGGAAAAATAAAGTTTGAAAAAAGGATATTGGAATGAGGTTGAGATTGAGATTGAAAATAAATATAAACAATCACGACTTTACGTTTCATAATTAATGTAAAATTATTTTTGATATTTAAAAGTTATCGACCATATATTTATCTTGGTCGTACTTCAAGATTTCCAACAAATTTTAAATCGTTTAAAAAACATATTTAGAACTTAAAATACTGAATCAAATGTTTAAAAAAATGGCTTAATTTAAGCTAAAAACTGAAGAAAAATGAAATTGTGAGAAATTGGTGTGAGTATGGGGGGTAGAAAAGAAAAATAACGATTATGATTTTACGTTTAATAAATTAAAATAATTTTTATATTTAAACTTAATCGATAATATATTTATTATTATCACATTATAAGTTTTTTTTTTAAATTTAAATTGATCCAAATGGATATTCATATCGCGAAATATCAAATCAAACGTAGTAGGAAAAATAAAGTTCAAAAAAAAGGACAAAATGAGTTGAGATTAAAAAGAAACATAAACAATCACGACTTTACATTTCATAATTAATGTAAAATTATTTTTGATATTTAAAATTTATTAATCATATATTTATCATGACAGTACTTCAATATTTTTAACAAATTTTAAATCGGTTAAAACGCGTACCTGTAATCTAAAATATTGAATCAAATGTTTAAAAATAAAAAAAAACGGCTCAAGCGGCTTAGCCGAGCCACAAAGCCATTGGGCTCAGCTCGGGATATGACTTATGAACAGTAAATATTACTCATTCTTTTATAGTGTGTGTGTGTATATATATATATATAACCCTGCCTTTATATTATTGATTTGGAGTTGCATCACCTTTCAACTTGCCTACTTTACGTGTAAAGTTCAAAATCCATGTAAACACGCGTGCATACTTTTTGTCTTCAAAATCTTGTTTATACTTTGTTTGTGAAAAGTATAAGTCAACGTTTGACATCCATTAATTTTTCATTCTCATTTTCATTCTTCATTTCAACCACACATTCTCCAAATAAAATAATATTACACACAAATAAAAAAAAATCATCACTTTTCCACCACACATTCTCATATCAATCATTATTCCAAAATTTTTCTTTTCCTCAAAATGAATTTCCAACATGGGCTAAATCTCGAGTGTAGACATTTATAAAGTTTTGATGTTCAAGTTGTCTTCGTGAATGCACAATCCATATAACATTAACCTTTAATGTATCCCATAAGTGCACGTGTTTCCAAATGCTTCTTGATATTGGTGTGCGAAAATAACGTCTTGAGAAAAGTGTCAACACATATGGTTTGTTTGAACCCCATTTTTATTTTTTAGTATAGAATGCATTTTGTAATAAAGAATTAATGGATAATGTGTGGTTAAAAATGAAGAATTTTTTTTAAATTGCATATAATATTATTTTATTGAAAAATGTGTGATTAAAAAAAAAGAAATATATTTTTAAAAAATAGGGATCAAATAATGAAATACTTTAAAATTAGGTTATTCGTTGAGGAGTGGAGGTTTCCAATTCAAACTTTTCTATCGAAACTCAAAATTCTACTATTTCAAACTTCTTATACACCTTTCTTATGTTATTTAGACTTCTATAATGTTACTTGAAGATATTCCACCAACAAAAACTTTCTTAGCCCCTGTTTTTGGGGCCACATTTTCTTTTTTATTTTTATTCTTCCATTCATTTTTAACTACACATTTTTCAATAAAATAATATTTTCTATCACATCAATAACTTTTCCTTCTTTTTCAATCACATATTCCCCATCACATCAACAAAAAAATACATTCTTTTGAAAATAATGTGCACCAAACTGGGGTTTAATGAGAAATTGAAACTACATCATAAAGTAATTTTTTTTAAAGTAACTAAAATTTAGAATAATAAAATATGTTCTGATAGTGTGTTACGTCACATTAATTTATTAATGAATAAGTTTATGAAGAGTCTCTGTTTATTAATAAAATAATGTACCATATCACCGGGCGTCGAGCCAGCACCCGGGACGTACCGGGCCGGTACAAATAGCCCGGTCCAATAACTAATCTAAGCTACGGCCTGGATATCAATACTTGATCTATCATTCTATTAAAACTAGTTTTTGCACCGTGCAATGCACATGTCGTATTCTATTCAAGGTAATATTAACGTCTGAAATGTTAAGATTAGATAAGATATTGTACTACAAAATTTTCACACACATTTGTATAAAAGAAGAGTGAATGAAGAAGAGATTTCTAATATGAGAAGAAATGAAAACTGCTATTAAAAACTCAATTGCACTGGAAATTAATCAAATGACAGCTGTTTGATGGACAATAAGTTTTTGGAATAAGTTGAGATTTCTAATATAAGTTTTGAAATTAACAATAAGTTTACCAAAAATACCTCCACATAATAATTTAAAATAAATTTCCATGAACACTAATATTAAGGGTAAATTTGGAACTAAAAATATTTAATGCAATTCTCTACCACATAAAATCACACAACATTAAAAAGGGATTTGATGTTGTGGCAAAACGTGTAGAATAAGTTGTCGTTTGCCTTTTGGCTTCCTTAAAAAACAAAGTAGGGATGTAAAGTCAACAATTGTATGTATATGTACAGTATACGATGACTTGCCCAAGAAGAAGTTAGATATTCAACATGGTAGAACTGAACAAAGGGAAGAGGTTGAGGGGGCAGCGCTATTCGTGAGGGTTCAAGGGCAACGCGCCCGTTGAAGATCGACTTGATCGGTCAGGTTGCGGGGGTCGACGGGGCGGTGCCCCTCGTGGGGGCTCGGAGGCAACGCCCCTGAAAGGAATTTTGATTTTTCATCTATGTATGAAATTAAATATTTTCTAATATTTTTAAATTAAATTATTAATAAGTGAAAATATATTTATAATTTGTGTAAAATGTAAATAAGTAAACTTTCTGACAAAAAAAATTAAAAATTAAAAAAAAAAAGGTGCGGAGACATGGGCAATCAGGTCGTGGGGGTCAAGGAGGCACCGTCCCTCGTGGGAAGAAATTCTAATTTTATGTGTGTATGGAATGAAGCACGAGAAATTAAAAATAATAATAATAAAAAATTGAACATTGTAGAAGAAAAAAAACTACTTAGCACTACTCTACACAAGGGTTACTCCGCATAGTGCGGAGTCTTCAATTTTTTTTATAGTCAGTTTTTTTTTTCTAACAATAATTTACAACAAAATTATTTTTATATTGTATTCCAATAGTAGAATGATATGTTGATAATTTGAAAGCTAAAAAATGATATGTTGCTTCTCTGCTACTACTATCCATGGTCATGAAATGTACTCGTTACTGTTCACAATCAAATTCACAAATTTTCATTAAGATAACCTAATCATGAAGATAAACATTCAAACAGAACAAATCCCACATAAATTCTTGGGGGAAAAAATTTAAGAATTGAGAAAAGAATTGCCTTGTCTTTGGTTTTGGATTTGGATTTGAACCCATGAATAGTTAAATTACAGTCTTAGTTATGTCACAACAAACCATTTTCTTCCTTCTCTTGTTCTTCCGTCTCTCCTCGCCACTATGAGCCGTATGTTCTTCCTCCCCTTCTTCTTCGTCCTCAACATCATCTATTATAAACTTATCTTTCTCATATTCATCGTGCCCTTCTTCTGCTCAGAAACACAACTTCACAAATAAAAAATCTCTATTGAAAACCTTGAATTATTATTAACAATACCAAACCATTTCAGATAAGGACAAATATCAAACACAAGAAATGATATCACCATTACAATTACAATTTGAATTTTATCCGATGGAGATCGTTTTGCCGCTTCATGACGCCAAGCGCCACTAAGAACAAGTGAGAGAGAAAAATCAAAAGACGCCAAGTGTCACTGAGAACAAGTGAGAGAAAAAAATCAGAAGATTTGAGAGGAAGAATGAATTAAAAGATATATATGGAGAATATATTTGCAATTGACGGTTGAACCAAGTAGTCAACAACTCTCTCTTTAAAACAGGCGGGAAGAGTCATTAGTCAATAATTGCGGCATGTGAGACGCAATTTTTTTTCTTTTGTCTGCACATGAAACAGTAAACTGAGAGTGAAAAACCCAAATGAATAGTGATTCTCGAACTCCCTAAGAGTAGATAAGTGGATTAAAATTTTAAAGTAACCAACTAACCATGTTGTTTTTTTAGGCAAAACCAACTATATCTTACTGTTACAATAATAAATAAATATATTTTCTCCTCCAAATTTTTTTAATCGCCCGAATCCATCAGCCATCCACACTGAGATACTATACTGATATACACGTGCATATATAATTTTTGTATTATTACAGGGCCCGTTTGATTCTCATTATTGTAGAATGAGAATGAAAAATATAATCGTTATTGAACCTCACACAAGAGATAGAAATTCAAAATTGATGGTTTGATGTGATGGATAACGGTCATATTTTTCATTTTTATAGATGAAAAATGAGAAACATACGTGTATACGAAATTGCTCTCCTAAATATCGGTGCTTAACTTATGTTAAGAACTATGTGATGTGACACACTAAAATAAGTTAATCACGAATATTTAGGAGATTAATTTCGTGTATATACACACGCCTTGCCCCTATTTGAGCCACATTATTTTTTTCATTCATATTCTTTTACTCATTTTCAATCACACATTTTTTAATAAAATAATATTTTTCATCACATTAATAACTTTTCCTTATTTTTTAATCACATATTCTGCATCATATCAAACAAAAAAAATTGATTCTTAAACTCAAAATATGCATCAAACGGGGCCTTGTATAAAGATGTTTGTGTTTGTGTTTGTGACTGTGTTGCTCTTAGGCGGGTAATGAAGGACTAGAGTTTTAAAGAAGAAACCCAACAACCAAATTTGTACTTGCAATTTTTCTCTTCATTTCTGAATTTTTTCCGTAAAGCTCACCCACACATATACATACACGTGTATTTGTACGTAGCAGATTGTTAAAATTGCAACAATCCACAAAAAACCCCAAATTTTAAACCCATCTTTTTTGTTTCTTGAATTTTCTCCAATTTTGATAGCGTCAAGAAACCACCCAGTAGTGTAGAAAATAATGAAAACCATACACAGGTCTTCTATTTCTTTTCCTTGATTTTTACATGGAAGAACAATAAATAAGTGAAAAAGTGAGTATGAGTGATTTTAAGACGGTGGATCAAAATGCCGGCGATTTGGCGGGGGAAGGCGGCATGAGTTTTGGTTATGGTTTGTGGCAGGGCCCACCTCCTGATCCGGCGGCAATAAATGCGGAGTGTTGGGCCGCGGCAGAGCTAGCTGCTCGTCAAGTGGTGAATTATATGCACCCAACGCTCGATTCCGAGAAGAAGCGATATGGAGTCATTGATTACGTTCGTAGACTCTTCAAACATGGCCTTGATTGTAAGGTAAATACAGTTTCTCTAACTTCTTGAAGTTTTATATTTTTTGTACCCATCTGTAAGAACTGATTTTATGATTAGTGTGGTTTATATTTTCTGAGTTCCTTGGGACGTTTAATCTGTTATTTTTTTTTTTCATGGGTTCTCTTGGGAAATTGCACTGTTTTGAGGGGTATTATGATGCATCATGATCATGCTACATTTTATTAATTGGGGCGTTTTTAAACAGTGAAGAATGAAGAGTAAATTCACGTGTCGCAGCTTTGTTGTCGGCTGCTGATAATAGGAGGCCAGGGCTCACACAAGCACTGTTATTTTTTAGGTTTGTCTATGTTTAAAAGAACTAAAGAAACTGTTGAAATGACTTTGACTATGAAAATGACCACTTCAAATGTGGAGACGTGTAAACAACACTTAAAGAGCAAGGGAAAGATAAGGAGCATCTTCCACCTTGGCATAGGGAACTTGGAGCATAAGCTCCAAGACTCATCATGAATGCCTTGCAAGAGGTGTGTCTCAAGGCACGTGCTTGAGGTTTTGAAAACATTGAGCTTGAGTTAGTATTTTTCTGCATTCGGTTACATCTTTCTAAATATATTGAGAATATATATATATATATAAAATCATGTTTCTGTGTTTAAATCATTTAGATTTCCGATGAATTAGATTAGATTTTTGCTGTTATTTGGGAGTACTTACTGATAAATAAATTAAGTTATGGTTCACATATTTATTTTGAATCACCTTATAGATCCAAAAAGTACGTTTGTTAATATAATCTTACTAACCTATATGTTTGTTCTGAGTGTTGAATCTTATTGAAAAGATGGGGCTTGCAAGAATCTGGATGTTTATGCGAATACTTGTAATTTCAACCTGTTTTGTACTTATTGAAGTGTTTGATGACCTGATTTTGCTAATTGGCATTCACATGTCGTAGGTTTTCCCCTATGGGTCAGTGCCACTCAAGACATACCTACCTGATGGAGATATTGATTTGACCATCATTCGAAGTCCTAACATTAAGGGATCTTTGGCCCATGAAATTCTTGCTGTTCTAAAGGGGGAAGAGAAAAATGAAAATGCTGAGTACAAAGTTAAGGACACCCTATTGATCGATGCTGAGGTAGTCTCGAATCAGATATTCAATGACAGCTTTATAGATCGTCCAGAAGATATTTTCATGTGCCACACATATTTATTACCGTCATCCTACTAGCGTTTGGTTTTCTTTCAACAGCTGAATTTCATATTCTTTTTGATAATTTAAGTCGAATTTGATGTTGGTTTTCTGTATTATGCATTTACATTTTTCTCTTTCTAAAGATGTCCATTCAGCAGCTTTTGTCATCTTCAATTTGAACTCTCCGTTCAACTATTATGTTAAGATCATCAACAGTTTCGATCAAATAGTTTTGACTATCGGAAGAGCTCATTGAAATCTCCTTCTTCGGTGCTTTTCAAGAACTCCTTTCTCAAGAGAAGTTTTCTTATCTAAGTGGGGTAGGAAAGGCATTATACCCCCTCATCAATCCCCCTGGGTGGGGGATAGGTGGATCGGGTATCCCTTACTCCATTCGTTCTTTCGTTAGGAATGGCAGGATGGAAAAGAAAACATCCTTAATTTGTACCAAATCCAAGTGAAAGGGGCCTTTGTATCTATGATGCTGTTGCTTTATATGGTTATATAGGATTCTACTACACAAACTTTATTTTTTCTTTGGGTTTTCTTATTTTTGAGGTATTTAATTGCGCAAAATTTACGTGATTCTATCTCTGCAACTCGTAATTGACAGATATTTGCAATCTTAAGGATTTTGTTAACTTATACACTGACCCCTAATCTGTTTGAGTAGTGTCACAATATGTCACGTTTCAGGGCTGCTGTTAAGGAACTGCTGCGTCCTTCGATTGTTATCAATTTGGCGGATCAATGATTATGTGGACTTAGTTACATTTTAGACATTTATGACAGATCTGTGAGGTTCTGAACTGATTGTCTATGCTTCTCAATGACAGGTTAAAATTGTTAAATGCCTTGTAGGGGGTATGGTGATAGATATATCCTTCAACCAGTTAGGTGGACTTCATGCGCTTTGTTTCCTTGAACAGGTAGAATTAATGTGTCCTTCTAGTTCTGAAATGCAAAAGAATTGTAAAAAATTTGCTCCAAGGGTGCTTAGATGCCTATTATGTGACTTTCTAGATGCATTTGCTTCCTTTTGTTTTCACTTTATATTATCATACGTTTGTCCCAAAACGGGTGAACTAGAAATCCTTCGTTGCATCTTCAAGAGGTACTTTATAACTGTAAACAATTTATGGTTCTTATCCTTTGGTCTATGTCCACTTTAACAATGAAAAAGTTCCCTGTTTTAGTTTTTCCTTTTTTCTTGAAAATCATTACTCAATGATCACCCTTCCAACCCTGTGGTGGCAAGGGAATGTGGAGTCCCTTTTGAACTTCAGAGTTTGGCTGGTTGTCTTGGAATTGGTATCTTGGCAATCTAGAACCTGACTATGTTAGTACAAATATTTATTTTGTTTATGTATTTTTTTTCCCTCTTTAATATTTTCAATGAAGATTTGACCATGACAGAGTGGATGATGGATAAAAGGTTTTAGGAGATGACTAAATGCATGTATTTACTTCATCAGTAATTCCACCTAAAGTAGCTCAATACAGTAAAATCTCGATAAATGAATGTTCAAAAAATTAATTTATCTCACTTAAATAATAAAATTCTTTGGTCTCGACTTGGGCCATTGTACTAAATTAATAACCTTGCGAAATGCATAAGATAATAATTTTTTTAAATCCTTTAAGGTCCAACGAATATAAAATAATAACTATTTAAATTCATAAAGTTCACACTAATACAAATTAACTTTTAATTTGATAACATTTTTTTTCAATTCGTCTCTTTTTCAAAGTATGCATCTATAGTCTTTTGCTTTTATTTATTTATTTATTTTTATTTTTTGCATACAAACCAAAATCAACTTCATCCCTAATTTTTTGCAATGCACATACTACATTTGGCATATTTTTTTTTTTTTCATTTTGTATAAAATAATATTTAAGGTTGTGACTGCTTAAAATATCTATTTTGAAGAAACAGTTGGTAAAACAAACTATCATCTAGATCATAATTATCATTGCCAAGTGTATTGAGTACCCCTTGAATATAAAATACTCTATAAATTAATAAATATTCATATATTGCTAAATTAATAAATTATTCATTTATTAATAAATTAATTACCCCTCTAAAATAATATTTTTTCTCGATCCCAACATTATTATTTTATAGAGGTTTTATTGTATTTTAAAACACTGTTGCACTTAAGATTTATCTAGTTATTTTATGAATAAAAAGTTTTGAAGTTGCATGGGTGCTTTTAGTCACTTACAAAATTCTAGGGACTTGTTTCTAAATGCAGGTCGATTGCCTCATTGGGAAAAATCACCTCTTCAAACGTAGCATTATTCTGGTAAAAGCTTGGTGTTACTATGAGAGCCGTATTCTTGGAGCACACCATGGTTTAATTTCTACATATGCACTGGAAACTCTTGTCCTGTATATATTCCATTGGTTCCATTTATCCTTAAGTAGCCCTTTAGAGGTAACGACCTTTCGATATGCAATATCGATTCTGAATTATATACAACTGCATGCAGGAGTTTAGTTTACTGAACTTGTTTCTATTTGTGTTAAAAAAAAAAATGTAATTAAATAATTTCATTCCCTGTTTAATAGCTTAGGTTTTGAAATGGTGTTTCAACATTGTATCAAAGTGGATAGAGGTCGTGAGTTCAAGTTTCAAAATCACCCTTTATGAAAATTGTCACATGTTAGGTCTTTGATAGAAAAATGAATCGGGCTAGCACACGTTGAAGAATTTGTGCCTTTCAGACAGCTTAAACTTTTAGACTAAGTGGTTCAGCAGTTTTCATGATTTGACACTCGGAACTATATAGAAATTTGTGCAAGAGTTCAATTTATTGTATTCTTTGCATGTTTGCAGGTACTCTACAGATTTTTGAAATACTTTGGCCAATTTGATTGGGAGACCTATTGCATCAGTTTGCAAGGGCCTGTTTGTATATCATCACTTCCTGATATAGTGGGTAAGCAATGCCTTTGAATTATCTTAAGATAATTTCAATTCATCATCATTTTCTGTCTGTCTGTCTGTCCGTCTTCTTTGACTTCTGTCTTTTCTCTCTGTTATGTTTTGATTTATTTCTATTAATTATAGCTTTCTCTTTTCTGATTTCTTTGCAGTTGAGATGCCAGAAAATGGGCTGAAGAATCTTATGCTAAGTGAAGAATTTTTGAAAAACTGTAAAGAATTGTTTTCAATTTCATCTCAGGGCCTTGAGACAAAACCGAAAGCATTGCAGAGAAAACATCTTAATATAATTGACCCCCTGAAGGAAAACAATAACCTTGGGCGCAGTGTGAACAAAGGTACTACCATGTTTGGTCAATTTTGTAAAGATTTTTCTTGCACTGATCATATTCATTATTTGGCAGAAATAAATTTTTTGATTATGTTTTAACGATTGCAGTTTTCAGGGAGAATCTATGAGAAATAGATAGATGGATTAATGGTTTTATGTCATTTCAGTTTTGTCAATGAAATCAAAACAGTGTTTAATTTGAGCAATAATTGAACGTACTTTGAGGACGTGTTCTGTCTTCTGTATAGAATTACAATCTGTGACTGGGTATGTTCTGTTGGGTGCTTTGGCTCGAACCAGAGGCTTGTTCACATAGTGTCAATCTTCCTAATTTTATCTCTCCAGTTGAAAATTGTCTTTTGCAAAAATAGGAACTTTCGAAGCAAAGCACCTTGACAACTTCTCTTTCGTTTAGTAGCATATAATGTTAATTCTGTCCTTGTTATAACTGCTTATTTGCCCTTGTGAAAGCAGAAATTTCATAGCAAAGTTCATTCTTATCAAAGATGCACTTTCACTTTCTCACCTTTTACCTAGGTGTAGATTCTAGGAGATTTCTTGATTTAAACTACACGTAACATTGCCAAGTCTCTAGCTATTACAGCAGGTCATATGTCACGCGATCAAGTAAGTATAAAACACTGCATGAATCAGAAGCTCATGCCATTATTCATAATTAGCAATATTTTTAAAGAGAAACTAGTGGTGGTTCTTGGGGGTTGGGGGGACAGAAGCATGAGTTAAAATACGTGCATGCTCAGCAGATCTGTTATAATGGAACAAGCTCGATGCTTTTATATAGGGAAGTGAAACGAGTTCTTTGGTTTACGTTAATTTTCTTCACCTTGTTTAGGTAACTTCTATCGAATACGTAGTGCTTTCAAATATGGGGCCCAGAAGCTTGGTCAAGTTCTTTTGCAACCAAGAGATAAAGTTGCTGATGAGGTCAGTGGATTCTTTAGAAATACTCTTGCAAGGCATGGCCATTTGGACCTAACATTCAGTGTTATAAAAGCTTTGGAGGCATCTTCTAGTCTAAACCCCAATACTGTAGAAAATTTATACCGTGCTTTAAGGGAAATAGGCTTGACTGGAATTGGAGGAGACTCGAAAGCTTTAAATCCTCTGACAGACCTCACTGGGGATTATGACAGTCATATTAGGTGTTTGCAGTATGCTCAGCTCTATCAGGAGTTGGCGTTATCTACACCTGCATTGTCCGATACTCCCCCATCACCTTCTTGGATTCAAAACGAGAATCCATGGGATACTGTTAGTCGATCAATGCCACATGGGCAGAATCAATTTTTGGGTGTGAACTTAAAGTCCATAATTGTGGATCCACCTATGCACCCTGGTCCTGACTCGGCCTTACCTGCTTTGGCTTTTGGTTCTGAAGGTATGATGCAATATGCTCAGCGATGTCAGGGGTTTGCTTCATCTACACCAGCATTGTCTGTTCCTCCCCAATCGCCTTCTCGGAGTCAAAATAAGAAGCCACAGAATACTGTTAAAAGATCACCGCTAAATGGGCAGAATCAATTTTCGTGTGTGAACTTAAATGCCGTGTCTGTGGAACCACCTATGCACCCCGCTGCTGATTCAGCCTTGACTGCTTTTGCTTTAGGTTCTGAAGGGACAATTCAATATGCTCAGCAATGTCAAGGGTTTGCTTCATCTACAGTTGCATTGTCTGTTCCTCCCCCATCGCCTTCTCGGAGTCAAAACAAGAAGCCACAGAATACTGCATTGCCTGTTCCTCCGCCATCGCCTTCTCGGAGTCAAAACAAGAAGCCACAGAATACCGCATTGCCTGTTCCTCCCCCACCGCCTTCTCAGATTCAAAACATGAAGCCACAGGATACTTCATTGTCCATTCCTCCCCCAATGCCTTCTCAGAATCAAAACAAGAAGCCACAGGATACTGTTAGTAGCTCAATACCACAAGGGCAAAATAACTTTTCGCATGTGAACTTAAACCCCGAGTTTGTGGAACCACCTTTGCGCCCTGCTGCTGTTTCGGCCTTACCTGCTTCTGCTTTTGGTTCTAAAGGGATGACGCAAAGTGCACAAAGAAACACTTGCTTCCCTGATATGGTATGCTTGCTCTATAAACTTGAAGAGTCTCTTATGCTCTTTTATCTTTTGGTTTATGTTCATAATTTAGCAGTGATGACTAATGGACAAGATTATTTTTTTCTAATTCAATGCTATTCAGTCCTCTACAATCCATGTACTCTAACGAGCTATTGACGTCTTGCAGAGTCGTAGGAATCAGTTTTCTCCGACTCCACACAGATCAAATTCTTCTACAAACGGTAACCATGAAGTCAGGCAGGCACAAAGCAGAATTCGAGGAAGGAGATCTGACGCACACTCCCAATCTCCTCCTCCTTTCAAAGATGATAATCATGCTAATGATTCCTCAAGTTCTTCATATAGAATTGAATTTGGAACTATCGGAGACCTGGCGGAAGATTTGATATCAGACCCTTCGCTCTCTTGGAGATTCTCAAAGGGTTCAAAAGCAATGCCCAAAAAGGAAAGGTAAGACAACCTTTTGGTTCAACTCTCTGGCCATGGAAAATAGGAAAGGTAAGACAACCTTTTGGTTCAACTCTCTGGCCATGGAAAATATATCATACTTCTTGAGAATGATGTTTAAGTTGTACAGAAGAGTGAAAAATGACAACTTTAGATGCTAACAAAACCACGGGTCAGTGAGCATACATAGTTAGATTTTCAAATTTTCCTTTTTTATTTTTTGGTCATTTCCCGCGCTGAAAAAATGCGATACATAGTATTGATCATCTCTATAGATACAACTCTCATGATGTTGTCATAGACTATAAATCTCGTTTGTACTCTTATCATATGACTCTGTACATGAAGCTCTTGTTTGGTTCATATTATTTTCAAAACACATTTTTCTCTCTGTTATTTTCAAACACATATTTTCTAATAAAGTAATATTACACGAAAGCCAAACATTTTTTCTTAATTTTTCCACACATACTCCATCAATAATAGGGACTGCTTGAAATTTAGTTGTAAATAATTAATTTATAGCTATTAATAATAAGAAGGAAAAAAAAAATGCATTTGAACTTTGTGAGTTGAATTAGAATACAGAGACTTATTTCTATTCAACGACATGATATTTTTTGAGTTTATTACTACACTTTTGAAAGGCTGAATTTTCGAATCAATTAAAGCTTTATAATCAGTAGTTTCAAAAAAGAACAATGAATTCTTACAAACTAAATTGCTTTTCTTATGTTTGAATAAATTTTAAAAAATACTCAAAGTTCTTTTACTAGAAGCAGAAACAAAAACAGGAGTCTTGCCACGTGGTCCCTTAATCCGACAGGCATTTGGGGATTCAATGACCACAATATGAAAAATGTTGAATTATGAGGAGTTTGGAACAAAGAAACTCGCGAGACATAACGTAAATATTTCTTGATGACATAGATTACTCAATTGCATAGATTAGGCATAATGGCTAAAATATTTCAATCTAATATTTTTGCGCCTCAGTCTACCATTAAAATAGGATAATTAGTGTTGGAATAGTTGTGATTGGTGACTCTTGGTGTGTTGTCGTAGGCATCAAAAAATAGTCCTTAAACCTCTAAAATTAATGTGGAAATGGAAGTTAGGATCGATCTCGCAAAGAGTGTGCAATTCAATAATTTATGCTCGTATAACGATTGAGGGGTTTCGTTTATAACGAAATAAATCTTATAATAAATAACAATGTAAATTAACGAGTTGTATTAAATCAATGAAACAAGTCTTGATCAAAGTCAACTTCCACCATTGAAGACTTGTAACCATTCATCAATCCACAAAGAATAATCAATTTACATTCACAATATTTATCGTTGGAATAAATTCTTATTTCTCCTTAACTTTAGTTAAATCAGAAACCAATGTTTTAATTAATCCTAATCATCAAATAATCTCAGACGAGTACTAAAGATTCAATTTAATAATATTTTTAAATAATAGAGAAATCGATGAACTATATAATACAAATATCAGCGGTTGCATTCAATCTATTTAAACATTCTTCTTAAAATTCAATAACCTATATCGCAGAAAATTATAAAATCCTAGTGCTTCACAAGTTAAATGATTCAAACAATTATGGATTTGAGATTTAACTTAACTATAGATTGCGATGTGTGAAAAACTAATAGATCTCTTAGCAATCAAACATGACAATCATGAAATTATGTATCGAAGAATATTTAATACTGAAAATATAAATTAAATAATGAAAATAGGTGGATCTCACATTTATAATGTTTTCCAACTCTTTGGTATCCTTCAATCAAGTACCAAGAGTTAGTTACACATGATCGATCTAAGAAAAATAGAGAGAAAATAGGTTGGAGGCGTTCTGGTGTCTTTTTCGTCTCCTCTAGAGTTGATAAATCGTGCAAGATATGTTACCAAAAGAGTTTGAGTTGTATAAGGAAAGTGAAATTTCGGGTCCAGAATGAACCATGCGTACGCATAGTTCAATTATTGCGTACGCACAATGCACTAAAAATAACCTCAGTAGTTATGTTTTTGCATCTCGTGTACGCACGTCTTGCAGGCCTGTGCGTACGCGTACACACGTCGAACATTTTTCAGTGTTTTGACCATATCTTCCTCTCCTGATATCCGATTGAGGTAATTCAAGATGAGTTGGAAAGCTGACTCAAAGGGCTACAACTTTGATTCAGAGGTAATCATCCAATTTGATCGTTGGTCATGTAAAAAATGGGTCTCAATATGAGGCTGAAAATCGATGTATAACTTTTCGATTGGAAATTAATGCGTGATCATATTTTGATGATATTTCATCTCCTTTACATTTTCTTTCAACCAATGGACTTTCAAATTTTTATCATTTGGTTTGACACAACTTTTGTGTATTTGTACGCTAGTCCTTGAACTTTCATTTCCTTCCACTTTGGTTTATTTTCACATATTTCTTCCAAATTGCGCTATATCCATAGGATTGTTACCTAAATCAAAACATGAGCGTAATGAGTACATTTTGGCACAAAATAAACATACGAGCGCATAAAATAAGAAGAGAAAAATATGCATTTTACATTTCTATCAAATGCCCAACACTTAGCCTTTGTTCGTCCTCGGGCAAAACTCAAATTTAATTCCCTAAAAACACCAGATCGTAACGCCAAGAACATAGAACCATCAGGTTTTTTCAAAACACATAAAATTTCACGAATAAATATTTCACACAACTCATAATCAATTAGCAAGCATTTTCATATGAAGATGGAGTAAACTAAACATATAAACCCTCACGGATATAAGTACTCAACTCTCATATGTTTAAAATGGTAAGTGTTTCACTCAAATTCATTCCAATGGAGATGTTCTACCATATGTTTGCATATCTTCTCATTCGCCCCACTTAGATCACATGCTTTACAAGAATCATAAGGACTTTTCAAAAGTTGTAATGTGGTTTATGGTCAGGTGAGAAATATTTGAGTATGTGACTCAAGAGCTATCGTAACTAGTGGAGTAAAGATAAATAGACTTCACTCAAAAATATACATAAGACATGTAAACCAACCGCTCTACATGATAGCTTCATCATTTTTGCATCTATCCCACACAAATCGAACTCTTTCTTAAGATGTAGGAAGAGTTATGAATATAGATCTTTTTTTACATTAAAATCAATCTCTTTCATCACTTATTTTCTTTTTTTTCCTTCAACATTCATCTTTTCATTCTTTTTGTGTTTTTCTTGTACTATGTAAACTCCAAATTATACACCAATACTGGAACTTCTTGAATTGACATAGAAAATTTGTTCCAATTCACCAATAATAATACTACCATAAATCTTGATACCCCCACACTTATTTTCTTGAATACTCACACTTCTCATGACATTCGACAATACTCCATTAGCTCTAAAACTTGAGTAAAGACACTGTTTTTTCCAATTTAAAACTTGTAATGTAAGTTTATTCAAAGAAAATGCAATAAGACTCAAAGTGGCTCAACAATAGAAAATTCAATTACAGGGTCGGCTATTTGGCTAATGAAGCTCATTTATGTAGCTCATTTATGTAACATAGATGACCTTAATCATATTCGTGCATGCATGTGTCAATGTGATCTTGAAGAGAATCAAGGTAAGTTCTAGAGAAACAAAATCATGGAAGAATATCACGTATGAAAAAGAATAATGAGACTGTTATGGATGTATCAGTCTAAAGGCTCAAAAATCTCACCGACTTTTGTCTACAAAATTTAGTTACTACCATTCTCAAAGAAAATAACTCCACTAATCAACTCTAAGTAAGAGGATTATTCATTCAATCATGTTATGAGTTCTTCAAAAACCTAATTAATTTTAGAAAATAGCATACACAAGCAAAAACAATCATTTAACTCTCAACTCATTTTCCTGAAAAATCATGCGAAAAATATTGAAATTAAAATTCGCTCAAAATTGAAATGCAATAAGTCTAAATCCCCACACTTAAAACTCACATTGTCCCCAATATAAGGTCCAATCTAAGTAGTACCTTTGTTTATTGTCTTAGACTCTACTTATTGCTTTTTTCTTCAACCGGCATAGAATGAATCCTCAAGATCCAATCGTGTCACGTCCTCCATTTGAAGACCTTCATAGAAAGGTTTCAGTCTATGACCATTTACTTTGAATACCTTTGAGGTTTCCAGACTTTGAACTTCTACTGCACCATGAGGAAAGACATTAGTAATAACAAAAGGTCCAATCCAACGGGAACACAATTTACCTGGAAACAGACGAAGTCGCGATTGGTATAGGAGGACCTTTTGACTAACTTCAAATTCTTTCTTAGAGATCATCTTGTCATGGAAAGCCTTTATATTCTCCTTGTAAAGTCTTGCACTCTCATAGGCATCATTGCAAATTTCCTCTAGCTCTTGAAGTTGTAACTTTCTGTGTTCTACACTCTCATCCATTTTCACGTTGAAACTCTTGATGGCCCAATAAGCTTTGTGTTCTAACTCCACTGAAAGGTGACATGGTTTTCCAAACACTAACCAGTAAGGTGATATACCGATTGGTGTCTTGTATGCAGTTCTGTATGCCCATAAAGCCTCATCCAAGCGCAAGTTCCAATATTTTCTATTCAGGCAGACCGTTTTCTCAATGGTAGATTTGATTTCCCGATTTGACACCTCCGCCTGACCATTAGTTTGTGGATGATATGCAGTTGATACCTTGTGGGTGACATGGTATTTCCTCAACAGAGCTTCCACAGTTCGATTACAAAAATGAGTTCCACGATCGTTAATGAGAGCTCTCGGAACAACTTTAGAATCATCAGTCTTGGTGGCTTTGACTTCCACCCATTTCGAAACATAATCCACAGCAAGTACAATATAAGTAAAATCGAAAGAGACAGGAAATGGTCACATGAAATCAATGCCCCAAACATCAAAGATTTCACAAACAAGTATGGTAGTTTGTGGCATTTCAGTCTTTTGAGATATATTACCTATTTTTGACAGTTTTCGCATGACTTACAAAAGGAGTAGGCGTCTCGAAACAAGGATGACCAATAGAAATCACATTCAAGCACTTTTCTTGCTGTTCGTTTTGTTTCAAAGTGTCATCCACAAGTATGAGAGTGACATGACAGAAGGTGAGAATGAAAGTAATCTCATTTTCAGGAACACGCCTTCTAATCACTTGATTTGCACAATGCTTCAACAAGTATGAATCGTCCCATACATAATATTTCGCATCACTCTTTAGCTTTTCTCTTCGAGCCCTATACAAATCAGAAGGTATAGTGTTAACAATCAAAAAGTTTACAATGTCTGCATACCATGTTAAAGTTGTGCTTGCAGAAAATAATTGCTCATCAGAAAATGTTTTCTGCAATTGTAGTTCAGTATCTACGTTAATTAAACAACTCAAATGATCTGCAACACTGTTTTTTGTTCCCTTTTTGTCTTTGATTTCCAAGTTGAATTCACTCAGGAGAAGTATCCATCCTATTAGTCTTGGTTTTGCCTCTTTCTTTGTCATCAATTAAAGCAGAGCTACATAATCAAAGTAAATAAGGACGGAATTTTTCTAAAGCAAAAACAATAGCCAAGAGTTCTTTTTCAGTTGTTGTGTAGTTTCTCTGGGAATCATTTAGAGTTTTGGACGCGTAATAGATGACATGAGATGCTTTTCCAGTTTTTTGACCCAACACTACTCCTACTGTAAAGTTGTTTGCATCACACATGATTTCAAAGGGGAAGTTCCAGTCAGGGGGTTGAATGATTGGTGCAGAAGTCAACAGTTCTTTCAACTTATCAAATGTCATTTTGCATGCCTCATCAAATTCAAAAGCCATGTCCTTTTGTAACAATTTGCATATGGGTAAAGTAATTTTGGAGAAGTCCTTGATAAACTTGCGATAAAAACCTATATGTCCAAGAAAGGAGCGAACATCCCGCACACTAGCGGGGTAGGGTAGAGATTGAATAATATCAATTTTAGCTTTATCTACTTCAATGCCCTTAGATGAGATAACATGCCCTAGAACTATACCTTGTTCTACCATAAAGTGACAATTTTCAGAATTCAAAACAAGATTAGTTTCCATACATCTTTTAGGGATTAACTCAAGGTTATGCAAACAGTTATCAAATGAATCCCCATAGATTGTGATGGGGAAATCATCCATAAAAACCTCTATGATACGCTCAACATAATCTGAAAATATACTTACCATACATTGTTAAAAAGTAGCTGGAGCATTACAAAGACCAAAGGGCATGCGACAGTATGCAAATGTTCCAAATGGATATGTGAAAGTTGTCTTTTCTTGATCTTTTGGGGTAATTGCAATCTGGAAATAACCTAAATAACCATCAAGAAAACTATAGTAAGAATGACCAGCTAACATCTCAAGCATTTGATCAATAAAAGGTAAATGAAAGTGATCTTTTCGGGTCACAGCATTTAATTTCCCATAGTCTATACAAACCCTCCACCCATTTTGAACACGGGTGGTAACCAATTCATCGTTCTGATTTTTCACCACAGTTATTCCCATCTTCTTAGGAACCACTAGAACTGGACTACCCTAACTATTATCAGAAATCGGATAAATCATGCCAACTTCCAAAAGCTTGAGGTCATCTTTCTTCACAACATCCATCATGAGTGGGTTCAATCTTCGTTGAGGTTGACAGGAAGGCTTTTCTCCTTCTTCAAGAAAAATGTGATGCATGCAGGTGGTGGACTGTTTCCCTTGATGTCTGCGATTGTCCAACCAATGGTTGTTCGATGCTTCTTGAGGACCTGCAACAATTTTTTTTCTTGCAATGTAGTCAGTTCGTTGGAAATTATCACGGCAATGTTTTGTCATTTCCAAGGAATACATATTTAAGGTAATTAGGGAGAGACTTCAAATCGAGAATGGGGGCTTGCACAACAGAGGGTAGATGCTTTTCATTAGAAATAGGCAAATCAACATATAAACTCTTACCTTTTTGTTGTGACCTTGGAAGAGTGTCCAACATATCAAAAGGTTCTCACAAACTGGGATTCAACGTTAATGCATCTCTCTTTCTCTACACTCTCATGAATAGCGACCTCCAATTCATCATTCCCATCAAGTTCAAAAACATCACGTACTAGATCATCAATTGCATCGATAAAATATACAACATTATCATCAACAGGAAATTTCATAGCATTATAGATATTAAATGTAATTACCTCATCATCAAATTTCATGGTCAATATACCACTATGAACATCAATCTTAGATTTGGATGTTTTTAAGAACGGTCTTCCTAACAAGACAGGACTAGTTTAGTCACTGTTTTTCATATTAAGCACATAAAAGTCAGCAGGAAAAACCAAGCCATTAGCTTGTACAAGGACATCCTCAATCACACCCTTTGTGGGTAGACATTTGATCTATCAGCTAATTGAATTACCACATCGGTTTCAGTTAAGGGGCCAAGTTTCAAAGAAGCATAAATGGAATACAGCATGACATTTATAGAAGCTTCTAAGTCTAACATGACTTTCTCAAATCCGGTGTTACCTATCATGCAAGGGATAGTAAACATACCCGTGTCTTTACATTTTGTAGGAAGTTTCATTTGAATGACTGCATACATGTTTTCTTCAACTTTCACACTCCTTCAGTTTCTGCTTTCTCTTAATAGTACACAATTCTTTTAAAAATTTAGTATAACGGGGTATTTGCTTAATAGCATCTAACAAGGGGATGTTTACCTCACATTTTCGAAAAGTTTCATAAAGCTCCCTATTCGGATCATTTTTCCTAGATTCTACCAAAGCCTGAGAGAATGAGGCTGCTGGTTATAATCAGATAGTGGAGGAAACTTACGTTTTGGTGCATCATCCTCAATTGTGTTACTCTTTTCCACAGTGATGTTCATGTCTTTCTCATTGTCTTGTTCTAACGATGTATGAACTTCATTTACTGGGGTTTCCACTTCCTTGTCATTCCTCAATATAATTGCACTTGCGTTCTTCTTTAGATTTACTACTGTTTGAAAGGGTAACTTTCCCGAACTTTGTGATCCAATCGATTGACCACGCTAGTCTTTTAACTCATTTGATTCTCCAAATATTGAATGCTAGCCTTGGTCACCTGTTGAAATTGTAAAGTGTTAGTTGCAAGAGATTAAACAATATCTTCTAAAGACATTTCAGAGTTAGAAGATTGGCCCTATTGTTGTCTAGGCGGGTATGGCTGCCTATATTGTTGAGAGTTTGAGTGAGCAACATGTTGATTTGATTGCGAGTTTCCATAGCTAAGATTGAGATGATCCCTCTATCCTGGGTTGTATGTCTTCGAAAAATTATCATAATTCCTCCGTGGTTGTCCAGGGAAACCACCCGCTACATTAACTTGTTCTGTGGGTTCTTATTGAAAAGTTGGACATGCATTAGTTGGATGTCCCATTACTGAACAAATTTCGCAAACTTTCGATGTCTGCACATTACCTGTGGTCATTTGACGAACAAGAGTAGTTAGATTCATTATTTATTGTTCAATGGATGATACATTTATCTCGTTAACTTGTCTAGAAGGGGGATCAAATCTAGCGCCAAATTGTTGAGAATTGGCTGCCATGTTTACAATTAATTTTCTCGCTCATTCGGAAGTTTTATCAACCAAAGCTCCTCCACTTGCAGCGTCAATCATGCTCATTTCTGTAGGTTGAAGACCTTCATAGAAGTATTGTATGAGAAGTTGATCACTGATGATGGGGACAACTTGCACACAATTTCTTAAACCGCTCACAATAATCATGTAGAGATTCACTGTGATCTTATCTGACACCACAATTTTCTTTCCTAATATTTGCTGCCCTTGAAGTTCGAAAATATTTCTCTACAAATAATCTATTCATTCCATCACATGTGGTAATGCTTCCCGATAGTAGATAGTAGAGTCAATCCTTAGCCGAATCATTCAGAGTAAATGGAAAAGCTCTCAATTTAATATGTTTTTCAGTAATTCCAGTGGGTTTCATACTCGTGCAGACCACATGAAACTCTTTCAGATTTTTATGAGGATCTTCACCTGCAAGACCATGAAAAGTAGGCAAAATGTATATTAGTCCGGATTTAAGCTCAAATGTAGTAGTAGCATCTAAAATAGGAAAAGTTATGCATAAATGTTGTTGATTCAATGTAGATGTTGCAAGCTCCTTCAAAGTCCTATTACTGGCCATAATTCTTTTTCCTTCAAACCCAAAATCACTTGCAAATAGATTGTTGGGGGTTGAGATTGTTTTCTTCAAGATTTTGTTAGATGTTACTCCTTAACCTCGCAAAGTTTTCTCAATTTTTGGATCGTACTGCAAATCATTTTGATTAGAAAATCGAGTCGCGGATATAAACAAACAGAACAAATGAAAAATAAATTGAAAAAAAAGCTAGATTAAGAAAGATAAATAAAATTCTTTGCTAAAATTTCTAAAAATAATAAAATACCTAAAAATCTAGAAAATTATGATTTTTCATCTTTTTCAAAATAAAATAAATAACTAAGAAACACAAAAATAAATTAACACTATTCCCCGACAACGACGCCAAAATTTGGTGTGCTGTCGTAGGCACCCAAAAATAGTCCTTAAACCTCTAAAACTAATGTAGAAATGGAAGTAATGGTCGATCACACGAAAACTGTGAAATTCAACAATTTATGTTTCCTATAACGATTGGGGGTTTGTTTATAATGAAATCAATCTTATAACAAATAACAATGTAAATTAACGAGTTGTATTAAATCAATGAAACGAGTCATGATTAAAGTCAACTTCCACCATTGGAGACTTATAACCATTCATGAATCCATAAAAAATAATCAATTAACATTCACAATATTAATCGTTGGAATAAATTCATATTTCTTCTTAATTTTAGTTAATCAGAAACTAGCGTTCTAATTAACCCTAATCATCAAATAATCTCAAACGAGTGCTAAAGATTTAATTTCATAACAACTTTAAACAATAGAGAAATCGATGAACTAGATAATACAAACACCAGCGGTTGCATTCAATCTATTTAAACATTCTTCTTAAGATTCAATAACATCTATCGCAGAAAATTATCAAATCCTAGTGCTTCACAAGTTAAATGATTCAAACAATTATGGATTTGAGATTTAACTTAGCTATATATTGCGATGTGTGAAAAACTAATAGATCTCTTAGCAATCAAACATGACAATCATGAAATTATGTATCCAAGAATATTTAATACTGAAAATATAAATTAAATAATAAAAATAGGTGGATCTCACATTTATAATGTTTTCCAACTCTTCGGTATCCTTCAATCAAGCACCAAGAGTTAGTTACACATGATAGATCTAAGAAAAATAAAGAGAAAATATGTTAGAGGCGTTCTGGTGTCTTTTTCATCTCCTCTAGAGTTGATAAATCGTGCAAGATATGTTACCAAATGAGTTTGAGTCGTACAAGGAAAGTGAAATTTCGGGTCCAGAATGAACCATGCGTACGCATAGTTCAATTCTTGCGTACGTACAATGCACTAAAAATAACCTCAGTAGCTATGTTTTTGCATTTCGCTTATGCACGTCCTGCAGGCATGTGAGTACGCATAAGACAAATTTTTTCTGTCGCACAGTTTTCAGTGTTTTGATCATATCTTCCTCTCCTGATGTCCGATTGAGGTGATTCAAGATGCGTTGAAAAGCTGACTCAAATGGCTACAACTTTGATTCAGATGTAATCATCCAATTCGATCGTTGGTCATGTAAAAAATGAGTCTCAATATGAGGCTGAAAATTGGTGTATAACTTTTCGATTGAAAATTGATGCGAGATCGTATTTTGATGATATTTCATCACTTTGACATTTTCTTTCAACCAATTGACTCTCAAATCTTCATCGTTTGGTTTGACACAACTTTTGTGTATTTGCACGCTAGACCTTGAACTTTCGTTTCCTTCTACTTTGGTCTATTTTCACATATTTCTTCCAAATTACCATATCCATAGAATTGTTACCTAAATCAAAATATGAGCGTAATGAGTATATTTTGACACAAAATAAATGTACGAACACATAAAATAAGGAGGGAAAATATGCATTTTACATTCCTATCAACTCTCTTAACTTGTTAATGCTTCTTGCACAGGGTATAGTGACGACAAAAAAATCTACACTGTCCTCTCCGTCCCGGCGGGGCTCGGCCTCGACGGGTTGGTGGGGTGGCGATCCCTACCCCACTCTCCTCGGGTCATGGGCTGGGGCGGGGCACCCCATGAAGAATAAAAAATAATAATTAACTGAAAATTTTTGAAAAAAAAATTAACGGGGTAGGAAATAGACAAACCCGCGCCCCGTCTACGGTGGGGCATAGGTACTCTATCTCGAACCCACCCCGTTACCATCTCTAATAGAGTAGATTACTCGGACTTTTGTCATGTGCTGTGTTCTCTATGAGTGTGTTTCTTTTTCTAATTGTTCAATAAAATGTCGTCGCGTGTCCCCTGTTTTTTAAACCACGTAACCCAGTTTGTTAAGAGTCCCGAAAGAAACAAAATTCAATCAATCCAGAATCTCTGGGTCTTGCAAGAGGTAGTAGGTTTGACTTTGACCCAGCCCGCTTATTTTCTGCCACATTTTCAGTAACCAACGTGGCTGAATACACAAATGCCAAATTCTTAACAAATGCTAATGTAATTTTGTAGTCCGACATGTATTTGGTCCGATCTGTCTTTTTTGGTGAACTTGAATGTCTAGCTCACATGTCAGACACCGGATTTAAGGAAAAAAGATTTCAAGTTTATTATTTGTCCCGAATCGCCACGTGACATTATGTCAAAGCTCTTATCAACGAATTCGATACAAGTAACATTATTGTTTAACCTTTAAACTAAACTGTTAGAGATAAGAGGAATTTATTCTTTCGTGATTTATCTTCAACACGCGCTGGATTCAATTTTTTCATGAAAAGGGGTAAAACATATATTTTTTATTTAATTCAAGATCTTGTCAAATCTTTTGAAATCTCAAATTATGATCTCCTTTAAAAGCTTATATTAATAAAGATAAATAATTTTATTATCAAGAGCATGCTTAATTCTCATTATTGAATAAGATAATACCATAAAGACATTATCAAATTACTAGGTGTAAGCGACGTGCAATGCACGTTTGCTTAGTTTATATTTAATAGTTTTGTTTAAGAATTAATTTGTTATTAATAAAGATGTAATTTTTTTGGTTAATTAAATAATTAATGATGTGATGTTTATGTAATTGATAAATAATTAAATAAAGTGTTTCTTTCTGTCATTTCCAACCCAAAATCACAAACAGAAAACTCAAGGTATGTTAAGTGGTAAGAAGATGAGTTTACTTAGGCTCCACTTGATTCTCATTAATGTAGAATGAGAATGAAAAATATAGCCGTTATTGAACCCACACAAGAGATAGAAATTCAAAATTGATAGATTAATGTGATGGATAACGGTCATATTTTTCATTTTTATGGGTTTATAATGAGAAACAAACGGAGGTTTAAACTTTTTGCATGACTTAAGTCTTTACTCCTTTTTATTTTCTGTAAGGCTTCTGTGAAACAGTAGCCTGTAAGTCCAGTATTTCTCATGAATTGATTGCTGGATTTGAATGGATTAAATTGAATGTCTCCATATATTGCTTGTGCGAGAGAAAAAGATGATTATTGCGCCCATGATTAATCCAACTAAGATGATGGGCAAGCACAGCCGCCCCCAACCCCCGGCCACTACGGTTTCTTGGGGGCGTCGGCCATGAAAAGGGGGGGAAGAGTTTCTCCATTAAGGTTTTTTCAGTGTTTTGAAAACTGACCCGGTGATCAACCCGGAAAATGTGAAGGGTCAAGGGTCAAAAAGTTCAATCGGAGTTGAATCGGATGCAATAAATACATAAAAAAAATAATATAAAAATAATATATATTTTTTAAAATTTTCATATTAATAATTCAAAGTAAATATATTTTTACTAATTAGATTCATTATCCTACAATTAGTCTCAATACTAAAAATTAAAAATCAATATGTTAAAATAGTTTACTTTGTTAAATTAAAATAATTTAAACTTATAGAAAATGATAGTTAACATTAATATATTAATAATCAAGTGTAATTTAAGTTAAATTTGAAAATTAAATAAATGAAAGAATGAAGGTGAATATTACAATTTAATTAGTTGTTATTAAAAATCAAATTAGTCAAACATACATTTGAAAATGATTTTGATGTATATTTTATCATTTTTTGGTTATATATCACTATCCCACATTGGAAGTTTATAAAACTCTTAGAGTTAAGAGCATGTATAAAAGACACAATCCCACATTGGAAGTTTATGAAACATTTAGAGAGAAGTGCATCTATAAAATGAGTATGAGATCCATTACTTCTCCATGGGCCTTAGAATTCTAAATAAATTTTGAAGCCCATTTATGAAGTTAAAAATTTTTAAACCAAAAAAAAAAAATTTGAAAATCGGGACCGGTTTGACGGGTTTTAACCGGTTTTGAAAATAATAAAAAATCGGACATGGTTTGGCCTGATTTTGGGCCCCGTTCCCGATTTTTTCAGTCGAACCGGCCAGGCCGGGTTTGACAACATTAGATTTTTTAGTCATGAAAGATTAAAAGTTTTTTTTCGATTTTTTGGAGTTGAGGAGGCGGGGAATTCTTGTGTAAATTTGATATGTTAATGTCCTTGGCTGCAATTTAAGGATTAGGGGTTAAATTTTAAGTTTTAATCCCTAAGGTTTTAAATAAATTCAAGTTGGACCCTAAAGTTATAGGTTTTCCATTAAAACAAGAAATTCCGTTAGTTTTTCCGTTAAAACAAGAAATTCCGTTAGTTTTTCCGTTAAACCAATAAATTCTGTTTCATACACACTTAT
The DNA here is from genome assembly GCA_019097785.1 of Fraxinus excelsior. Classification (NCBI taxonomy): domain Eukaryota; kingdom Viridiplantae; phylum Streptophyta; class Magnoliopsida; order Lamiales; family Oleaceae; genus Fraxinus; species Fraxinus excelsior. The sequence goes on along the minus strand of CM032643.1, from coordinate 17,908,460 downwards.
TATATAGAAGAGATATTTAGAGTAATGTTATTTATTATCACTAGTGTTAAACACCAATATATGTGGCTATTATATATTATTAAATGATATATTTATTTATGCATGGTGGATTGATTCGGGTACCACCCTTTAGCCCATTTCCAGTCCAACACCAAATTTTGTACCAAATTAAAATTCCTCTCCAACCATTACACCAAATGAACATTGTTTAATCATTTCCTTCTATTTTTTTATTGGTAATTTATTTATTCGAAGTATTATTTATTTATTTATTTTAGAAATATATAAATTACTAAATAAATAATTACATTAAATTCATTAGTAAATATATTATAAAACATAATACAATTAAAACATATTAAATTACTAAATACGAAGTCGAAATATCATTACAATTTAATTCTCGAAATTCGTATGTTCTTCCCACAAATAATCGATTAATGTATTTCGAAGTGCAATGTGAGCCTCTTTATCCTTGATTTGTCTATGACGAGCAAGGAACTCTTGAAAACGATGATTTTCATCTTTAACCAACTCAACTTCCGGACTTGGCGCTTCTATCCATTCTCGGACTGGTGCATCAACAATACGTTTGTCCTCGATAATCATGTTATGCATTATTATACATGCAGTCATGATATCATGTAATACATATTTTTCCCAAAACCTTGCTGGTCCTTTCATTATTGCAAACTTCGATTGTAGAACGCCAAATGCACGTTCAACTTCTACACACTTCTTGTTTCATTGCAAATAAATTTTTTTTGGACCGCGTGGCTCATGAATTGTTTGCACAATGGTAGACCATTTTGGATATATACTATCAGCTAGATATTAACCCATGTTATATTGTTTCCATTGAATGACGTATTCAGTCGATAGAGCAACACTTTGAGCGAGGTTTGCGAAAAGATGAGAGCTATCCAAAACGTTGATATCATTGTTCGAACTTAAAAGTCCAAAATAAGCATGTCATATCTAAAGATCATAATCAGCTACAGCTTCGAGGATAATTGTTGGGGATCCACTACGACCTGTATATTGTCCTGCCCATGCGGTTGGACAATTTTTCCATCTCCAATGCATACAATTTAGATTGCCCAACATCCCAGGAAATCCACATTGTTTATTGTGGAGTAGTCTCTCAACGTCGTTCGCGGTAGGTGATCTTAATGTCGTATGTGGTTATTGTAATATATTTCATGTGAAATATAAATAATCGTGTTAGTATATTTTTTATTTTTTATTCTTATTTTAATTAATTGATTAATTATTATTTTCAACATTTAAAATTTATTATAATAATAATAATTACAACAATGCAAATAATAATAATAATAATAATTGTATTCAAATTATATAACACAAATGACACAAATACCTTTCAATCATTTTTTTGACAAATAAAAAGGGGGGCAAAAGGGACTTTGTACCATTTGGTGTTTTGGTGCAAAGTGAATGCAACTGTTCATTTTTGCACTAAAACACCAAAATGGTGTAAACTTTGGTGCTATATTGGAGTGTCTTTTCCACCAAATTTTGTAACAAAATGGTGTTTTGGTGCATATATTGGAGATGCCCTTATATGACCAATTCCATGCAGGGTTTTCCTACAAGCAGACCAATCTACGTAAATGTGTATTTTTTAAATTTTTAAAAAATATATATTTCTTTAATTTTTGTGTATATTTTAAATTTTTTAAAAACCACGGTTCGATCCCAATTCGACCCCGGTTCAAACTTTTGAACCTTGACATTTTCTCTTTTTCGGGTCGATTTTTAAAATATTGAAATTAATAACATGGATGTGGACGTGAGTGTGAACGTGAAATTCTAATTAATATTAAATAAATGAATGTGAATGTTAATTAATTGAGAATTAATTATAGTATTTATTACAATTAGTAAATTAAATACATGTTGAAAAACGAAAAGTAAGGTTTTATTAAAAAGTGCAGAATATTTTATTATGCGAATGTGTGGTTGAAAATGAATATGTAGAATAAAAAGTTTTGAAATAATGACTGACTTAATATTATGTATTAATAGGCTCCACTCTCCCTTTTGTAATTAAAATGTAAAAATCTACACCAATTTTCCAACATGATTAGCTTACAAACAAAAATCGATCTTCTTACAATACTCCTTGTCATGCCAATAAAAAATGTAAATAAAAAACCGTCAACAATTTTCTTAATTATTTTATTTTCATTGAAATTTAAGCTGACTTTCCAAATCCATTTGTACAAATTGCACGCGTAGCAATTATGAATCTGAAATAACTTACTTTCATGAAACACAAACTTACTCGATTAATAATAATGATAATAACTTATCTCATGCATAAGTGGGTCCATCTTGCTTGGTATGCAACAACCACCTAAAGTCTACTTTCTAAACTTTACTTGGAGAAGCAATGGAAATGCAAACTCAAAAGCAACTTTCCCAGCCTGACTTATCAACCTATTTAGGATGCGTCACTTTTGAATCCAACAACCCCAGTTCCGCGGAGATAAATATTAGATTTTTAATATATTTTGATTAAAGTTGATGAAATTTGTCGTTAAAAAGTTGTGAATCCTATAAATATATTATTGAACTTTCATCCCTACCAAATAGGGGCTAAAAATATTAAAATTTGTCTGTTATTTTGTGTAGTGTATATATATATTTTAATAATCGTGGTCGTTTGGATCAACTTGCACGCATCTCGACTAATTTCACGAGATCCTAAAGTTTACGACTGGGTACTCACCCCAACGATCTTGAGAGGATTCGAGCTGATGAACATTGGGGAGTAAATCCAAGATCTGGCTAATTGAGCAACTCTCAAGGTTAAAAACTAATTAATATTGGACGATACAAAAAAAAAAAAAAAAAAATTTGTATTGTATTGCACCTCGTATATTCTTGATGTCTCCCTATGTAACAATGTTTTCTCGTTAACATGTTTTACTAAAAAAAAAATTCTTTACTGTTTAAAATCGGAATAATGTTATTTCAATACACATCTAAAAGAGGCAGTTTCCTGACGTCATCGTCGACCAAAACGACGCCGTTTTCATTGTCGACCAAAACGACGCCGTTTAAACATTTCAATTTACACCGCCTCACCGACTGCTGGATATTTTCCTATGTCCTTTGCAAAATCTATCAATTTTTGAAAACTCGTCTCTTTCTCCCTCTAATCTCCGGCCTCACGTCATCTCTGCATCCAATTTCCTATAGTACAAGATATTTTTCCTATAGTACAAGATATTCGATCTATTCATATGACATCCAAAAGAACCAGAACAAACCTCCAGTTCATGCACCGTCTAGCCCATCAAATGTGAGTATCTATTTCGCAATTTTCCTTATAATTTTGAATTTTATTTCTGACGAGTCTTCTAGATTAATTTGAATCTTGAATTTCTTCGTTTTCTAAAATGTGGGCCTATTCTAAGAAGAGTTTTTTTGATGATTTGATTAGATTCTTTAAAAAAATTTATAGTTTTTTGATGATTTCTATGTAAATTCAGAAATTAATTTGTTGGTTATTTATAGTTTCCATGTTAGGAATTATGCTATTGAAGGAATTATTATGCTCTTAAAAGGAAAAAAAAAACTCCGTATTTTTCGGAGACATGGTGTCCGTCTCCGTATTTTTTGGAGACATGGTGTCCGGACACGATACAGACACCATGTTCGTGTCCGCGTCGTGTTCGGACACAATGCAGACGGTGCCCGGACACCTTGTGTTCGTGTCCGGACACGACGCTGAGGAGAAAGATCACTGGGTAAAATGGTATTCCTTTATTTTGTTTCGTTGAGTGAGTGAAAATTTTCATTACTACTTGTTTTCTTATGTGTTACTGAATCAAATTCATTTGTCATGTACGAGTTGTTCAAATATCTCTGAATTGTCGAATCATTTAAGAGGTGTTTGTATAAGTTTATAGTATTGATGAAATTGTATGAGCTTGAACATAAAATTACATGGCTCATCTCATATCAAACTTGAGTTACGGGAAAAGTAATTTTTTCCATTAGCTTTTATAGTTGTAAGGTGTGTGTCTGGAAATCATTTTAGAAGTGGCAGGTTTCCCGTGGGAAATGAAAAAAGATGGGTTTGCTTTATTTTCAATATTTACCTATTTAATGAATTCAATGAGATCATATCTGAAATGATATCTATTCTTTTAATACGTTAATGCTTATTGATTATCTGTTATTTGATTTTTCGGCTTAACAAAATTAAGTTATATGTTTTGATTGTTTTCTTAGGATTTGTTAGTTGAAGTTGTGTGGTAAATGATCTTTACAGTAAACTTGAGGTTTTGACTCAAATATCAAATCTTATGTAACTTTTTTATGTTGGGCATGTTTAAGTTTGATAGAAATTTTGGAATTGCGATCCTGTATTTTGAGTTCTTATGGTGGACCGGATTTAAATGCTTTAATATGGCTCGTTCTTAGACTCAATGTGGGTTAGTTCGGTTGGTAAGCTTATTGTTAGTAATAAATTGAATTGTTGACATAGCCCATGAGTATCTTTTTTACAAAGTTCTTTTGGGAGAACATAGTTTACTAAAGTAGAAGTCAGATATTCTTCAAGTTGACCGGGGTACTAAATGGCAGAAAATGGGCAAGTTTAGGTGCATAGACTCTGATTTAATGATCAATAATTTCTTTGAAGAGTTGATGGTATTATTTGTGTCAAGTGAAATGCTTTTGTAATTTAAGAAAGTACTCGTGAGAAGTTTTAAACGGGAGTAAACCTGCCCATGATATCCAATGTCATTGTCGTGCATTTGTCAAGAATAATATGCAAGCCAAGACGAAGGTAAGATTTTGGCACTGGTTTCGTATTTAAAATGGTGGATATGATTGTTCAAATAAGTTTCTTGATCTCTTCTTATTTTGTTTATAAATAAGAAACACAAGATGCTAAGATTAGTGCCTGAATTACGACGACTTCCCAAACAAATTTTCAGATATAAAAAAATTGTTCCACTGATCAATTTAACTTTTGAAAGACTTGGTTATGGTGTTGCTAAGAAATTTATATTTTAAGGATGAAATGCACAACATTTGTTTCTCCCAAAATGCCAAAGTATAATTAGATCAAATTGAACATTTTTAATATTTATTATTATCTTTATACATTGTATCGAGAAGTAAGGTTGCAATTATCTATCTTGTCCTAAATAAAAAAAGTTGAAGGGTTAACTTGGATTATGGTATAGTGTTTTTTGAGGAACCAGATGCAAGTGAGAATGTGTTTTCTCATGAACTATTAGTGCTTAATCATTCAATCCGGTCTTGATATGCATAGTGACTCCAATTATCTGTTACTGTTGGAAACCATCAAGGGCTTAAATAAGATCATTTGTTTGGAGAAAAAGTTGTAGTTATGTGCTCTGCAATATTCTCATCCAGTTCTGGAAGTGCAGTTTTAGGGGTCAGGGATCTTGTGTCCCCACCCTGATATACAAAGTTTCTCCCATCGATGAAAGTTGGAGATTAACATACATTATATCGATGTATTTCATGTTTAGTTATTATCTTCATTTTGTCTAATTTTGTACGAATAATATATACTAGAGAACTAAATCTATTAAAATTTGGATTATAACCATCATTCCACGCTATTACTTACTCAATTAAACTAAAACACGTGCATTGCACATGGCTCGACTAGTATCATTATAATGATGAAAATATTGTTGATGTGGCAAATTAGGTGTAATAATGAGATATTACAGTTTAATCTTCATGGGAAGTTATCACATCATCAATATTTTACCATTGACGATAAATAACAATCATGAAAAATGGTTGTTTAATAGGAAGGCACATTTTCACCAATTTGAAGGAAACCAATTTCCCACCTTTTTAGGTGGGAAAATTGTTTCAATGTTACTTTAATTTTTTATTTTTTTTTATCCACTGTTTTTGGCAATGGATATAAAATCTATCAACAATTTTTTTTTAAAAAAATTATCCTTTATATTGACAATTTTCGTATAAAACAAAATCAAACGAACATCATTTTTTTTCAATTTTACATTTTTTAATTTTTTGGCAATCTAAACAAATTATATCCCCAATTGTAAAAAAATTATTCATTTAATTGACAATTTTCATGAAAAACAAAGTCAAACGGATAAGGTGGAAAATTATACAAATCAAACACAATTAATTACAATTCCCAGTAAAATAATTTCAAGACAATTCAATTCTCTGAAAAATATTTTATTTCCATTCATTGGAAATAAATTACTTGTTTTAAATTTTTATTAACTTATTAATTAGATGTAAGGAGATATGAAGGAGTTTTGAATACTAGGGAAGATCTTAGTAACTTTTATTTATAATTACAAGATAGAATTACATGAACTGATAAAACTGAAAATTCTACGATTGAAGCCGAGGCATGTCGAACCAGATTTGCTCAAACGCCTTTATGATAAGATCATGATATTCATCTGAATTTAAAGAAAGATAACAAGCAAGAAGATTTTCCAAATCCTTGGATGCCCGGATATTGTTTTCTACTATCATTTCCATCATGGATTCCCTGAAATCTTTTTCAGGATCAAATGACGCCTTTACGATTGCAACGCTCTCAGTGTATAATTCCTTCTTCTGCTTCTGAGCCTTCGAACGTCTGCTCATTGATACACTTTTTCGGTTCCCTTGGATTTTCTTGCTTGCTAGTCTTGGCGAATTGCCACGGATCTTCACTCCTGGTGAACGCGATGTAGACTTTCGGGTTGTGGGAGTTTGTTTATTTTTACAACGAGTTTCGGTTTCATCGGAGAATGAAGAATCCCTGATCTGGGAAAGAGCTTGTTCATGGAATGTCTGCATGGTGTTGAATTTTGTGGCTTTTGTGAGAATTGGGGAAAGTTTTGGCTCTGATATCATGTTAAAGAATTCGTCTGTTTCTTCAATTTCCAATGCGCGCAGCTTTTCATCCATGTCTATGATGATATCGGTACCCGAAGAATTAAAAGTACAACTGCCGGGACTCGACAACGATGCAACTCCATTTACCGAAGGAGGAGCATCTAGGGTGTCAGTATCAAATTCAGATGTGGGAGATTTAAGAAAATCCATGTCAGTAGAACTGACAGCCGAGCACTCAAAATAGTCCTCAAACTGTTCGACCTTATGCCTAGATGAGTTCACTGACTCTTGATAGTTGCAAACAGAAGGGCTAATTTGTCTTGGAGAAGGCTTGTACACAGTCTTTCTCTTTGTTCTTTTCTTTGATGATTTCCTTGGTGGATCTAAGGGTTTTCGATTCTTGGGCGAGGTACAGAGTTTTTCCACTCCGATGGATTCTGTGGTGAAGTAGTAGGATTTTCTTGGCTGTGAAAAGGGTGGCTTTTGGGCAGTTTTGGTTGGTGAAGGCATCTTTTTGTTGTCTGTGTTATGGCTTCTGGTTTTGCTCATGTCTTTGAGCTTGTAAAACCAGGCATTTGGCATCATATCTGATAATCTGAACCTGTGATTTCCCATTGAAGATGATCTCTCTCTATCTCACACACAGACAATCAGATACTTTTCCTCTTTTGTTCTATACTATGCTTGAGAATGAAAATTAGAGAGAGAGGAGTTTTATAGTGAACCTCAAACAAATTGATTCTGTATGACTTTCTCCGTGTTCGTTCAAGTACTGGGACGAATGCGAGTACCCTCTATTCTATACCATATACCTTAATTACAGGAGAAAAGTAGAAGCAAGATATGGGATGATTTTGATATTGAAAGGTGGGAGACAATCATATGTAAAAGGAAAATTGATGGGGTCCAATGCAAGTTGAGGCAGCAAGAGGACAGGTTTGTGCTGGCTTTATGTAAAAGGAAAATAGATGGGGTCAAATACGACATTGTCATTGTTGAGTCTTTATAATCATAGGATGGTTGCAAGATCTTAGAGAAATGTTAGTTATACTGAGAATGCAAATAGAATAGAATGATTCTCTGCCAGTGTCTTTCGTTAGGTTCATTGCATCTTTTTGACATAAAAAATTGCTATGATTTGTATGTTCATTGCAGGGTTGGATTGCCCGGCCTTCGAACAAGGAACTAGGTGGTCGACTACAATTTTTGGATAAAGAATAGCTCTAGAAGAGTAGGTTCTAAGTGTGGACAAGTATCAACTCAGGAACTCTCAATTGTCAACATCTCAAGCATCTCATAACTTCTTATAGAAGTATATATTTAACCGATAACTTTGATGTCATTTTTTTTTATGCGTCAAAAGCTTTCGTGCTTTTCTCTACACAATCTCATATGCTAAAGAGGAGAGTGATTTTGCTTGATGGTCCATTGAGTAGATTGTGAGTCTCAATCAGATGGAGCTTAACCGAGTGCCTCGCTATTTGCCAGACAAAGTAGGTTTCCTCGACATTGCTATATTGTATGGTCAAGCAGATCTTTGACTTGGTGACTAATAGAGAATTCTTTTCCGGCGTCTTCTTTAACTTTGTAAGCCTGAATCAACCCTCGTCAAATATGTTCATATTGACTCGTTATTCAGTTTGTAGTAGGCGTAAGTAAAACAATGTATACCGAAACATGGAGTTCTACTAGATTAATTCCTTGGTCTTTTGAAGAGAGAGAAACAATTTTCATAATCTTCATGGCAAATTCTTTAGCAGGATTTTGTGTGATTATCAGTGTTTATAGGCATTATGATTATGGATTATGATTTTAATGGGCATGAACAAAGGCCCATATGTCTTTTAAGTATTAGCTGTTTATTTTCCAGAATCCCATGCGCAGGAAGAAATGATGGCATAAAACACCTTTCTAACTGTTTATAGTTGGTCCAGACCATGCATGCGCACGCACGCTCTTTCAATTTCTATTCGTAATATTCTAAGTTTAAGTAGGGGCAGATGCATAACTTTAAAATTAGGAGGGTACAATTGAACTTGCAAAGAAGTTGTGAGAAATTTTACAATCGAAAATTTACATCCAAAAAATCCTACTCCATGTAATTTTGCATCCAAAAATTTATACAGGATATGACTTTTCCGGATATAAGATTTCGAAAATTCTTGATGTCATATTCCATATAAAATTTCCTAATAAAATGATGAAAATCACATTGAGAAATTTGTATCGTAAACATAATAAATGCTAATGAAATAATTGATTTTTTTTTTAAAAAAAATTGAAGTTTGTCATCTTTCTTTAAGGCTCACATTTAACATATTTTTAACTATTTTTGATATATGTTTGGACTGCTCGATATGTCCAAATGTAGTTCTCGAAATAAACTTTGAGATGACATAAATAATTGGGTAATTAGCGCAAAACGTCCTTACCTTTACAAGGTTTTGTGCAAAACGTCTCTACCTTTCATTTCTTGGTGCAGAACGTCCTTACCTTTCCAATTTTTGGCGCAAAACGTCCTTTTTGACCATTTTACCCTTCTATTGAAATAAAAAAAACACAAAAGAAAGGAAAAATAAAGAATAATTTTCAATCTGCTCCTAAACTTCTAAAAAATGCAAATTAATCGAAAACTTATAAAAATATTAAAAAAAATAAAAAAATCTCTTTTGCCCCCTTTTAGCCGAATACATGAGCTCATTTTTTCGGTGACTCCCGGTCGTCCAAACCGTTAGATATTGGTTCCAACATGTCCTTCTCATTACACTCTACAACTACATACCAAGAAATCTCCATAACTCGTTGTAATTTGGCCGAAAATCAAATTCAAAAATCGCAGCCTGAAAATCGGTTAAACACCCACATCTCGCCTCCGGCCACCCAACCGGCTGGAATCCACCAATAGTCGACTCTCCTCATAAAGTCGAAGCTACTTATGTAAACAATTTCCTCTAACAAGCAATCAACAACCACCAATTTCAAAGAAAAACAGTCCAATCGCTACGCTCGCGAGTTCGCACCAACGAACATTTCAGACCCAAATTGAAGGGGGTCCATAGCTGAGCTAGGTGCGTAGGTGATAGATCACCCAACCCAGGTGGTCCACCACCATAGGTCATCACGGTGGCTTTAGAATTGGAGGAAAACTAGTGCGGTGTCGTGATAGTCGCGACGGGTAGCTTTCAATTTGAAATTCAGATCTTATCCTTGCTGTTTGGGCTAAATTGTTTGCATGGTCAAGGCCGTCTTGAGTAGGGGAATTGGCTGGTGGTATGTTTCGGCAAGAAAGGTGGCCGGATAACGTGATTCCAACGTTTGACCACATTTCATGCGGTGAAGTTTGTAGCTCGATTCCGGTCAAATATGTCTGAGTAGGGGCTAGTGGTTGGGTGGGTTGTGAAGAGGGCAATGATGGCTTCAAGGTGGTATGTTGATCCGACGGCCAAGGTGATCAGAGTTTGAGGATTTTTGCCTTCAAATGTGGCGGCTTAGAGGTTGATGATTTTTTCATATTTGTGACTAATTTGCACATTTTTAAAAGTTTGAACCCATAACTACAATTTATTCTTTATTTTTCCTTTCTTTTGTGTTTTGTTTTATTTCAATAGAAGGGTAAAATGGTCAAAAGGACGTTTCACACCAAAATTTGGAAAGGTAAGGACGTTCTGCACCAAGAAACGAAAGGTAGTGACGTTTTGCACAAAATCATGTAAAGGTAGGGACGTTTTGCGCTAATTACCCTAAATAATTTGTAGATTCGATTAGCGTACGATCGTCAGAGAATTTTTAAAATTAGCATGTTGTCAAAATTCAAATTTATTGTAATTTTGCCCCTTTTGATGGAGATTAAAATCAATTTTTTAGTAAATTTTTATAAAAGTTAACAGTTATGAATTCTATGAAATATGTTATTAAAATTAATTGTTAACTTTGATTTAGATTTCAATCAATACTAAACATGACTTTATAAAAAAAAAAAATTCTCAAAAGTTGGGAGTGCATGTGACCCCCCAGGACCCTCCCGGGTTTGCCCCTGAGTTTAAGAGGGTGTTTGGTGTGGATTAAAATCATATTTTTAGTGGATTGTGATAGAAGTTTTTGAAATGTATGGTTGGAAAGATGTGGTTGATATTGATTGTTTGACTTTGACTTATATTAAAATCAGATTTTAATCCGACCTAAACAAGCCCTAAGATACCGCGTATTAGAATCTCGACTTGACCTGACCGTTAAATTGCAATTTAATATCAACATATGTATGTGTGTGTGAGACCAAATACCAGAATTGACAATTTTTGGAATAAAAAAAAGATGTGAGGAGGAAATACGTCCAACTGACCCAAATAAAAGGCCATATTTCCAATATAAGATTTGACCAATAAATGGAATTTTTTTATAAAAGGAGAAACTCGAATAATACTTCACACACCAAAAGCCCGAAAATACCATCGCTATTTCTCTTCCCTTTTTCACCAACCACCACTAGCTCACTGGCGGACATTCCACATTTGACCAACACCACGAGCTCATCGGCACCGACAACCACCTTCTAAGGTAAGTTTTTGGGTTTTTTCCATCTAAAGAAATGACGATCATTTTACTTTTTTTTTTTTTTAGTTTATTTGTAGATATTTGTGTAGATTATTGGTCATTATGGAGGAAATTGATGTTTAGTGGTGCAGTAATGGAGGTGTAATGGCCGGAAATGAGTTTTCCGGCTCTATTTCCAACGGAGTCGCTATTTTCGAGCGATTCCGACTGTACTTGTACAGTACAGCCTATATAGCCGGCCCAACCTAAAAGGCCCAGTTGTAAAGCTGAGCCATTTTAAATGGCTGTTGGGCCGGCTGTCGGCCCAACAACCCACATATTGGCTCTACAGTTGGATCAACTGTAATGTCGGCCCAACTGTAATAATGGGCTAGTTGTAATAAAGTCGGCTTAACCAACAAATTTTTTTAAATTAATATAACTGGACCGGCCCTATAAAAGTGTTTAATTAAAAATTATTTTATCAATAATTTAATTAATCAAATATTAAATAAATATTTTTATAATTAAATATTGTATGTACTTCAATAAAATTTATATATTTAAATATTTTACGTAACTGAATAATATTTAAATATATTATGCAATTGATTTTTTATATAATTAAATATTTTACGTAAGTGAATAAAATTTATGTAATTAAATAAATAATTGTAAATTGATAATTACCCATATGAAATATTATATTTTAACAAATTAGCAAATTATTATTATTTTCTTTTAATTTTTATTAATAATTTAATAAATCGAAAATGAAATGATTTTTATATAATTAAATATTTTACATGAATAAAAATTATGTAATTAAAAAAATAATTGTAAATTGATAATTTCCCATATTATATATTATATTTTAACAAATTAGCAAATTATTATTATTTTTCTTTTAATTTTTATTAATAATTTAATAAATCGAATATGAAATGATTTTTTTTATATAATTAAATATTTTACGTGAGTGAATAAAATTTATGTAATTAAATAAATAATTGATAATTACCCATGTTAAATATTATATTTTAACAAATTAGCAAATTATTATTATTATTATTCGTTTAATTTTTATTAATAATTTAATAAGTCGAATATGAAATGATTTTTTATATTATTAAATATTTTACGTAAATGAATAAAATTTATGTAATTAAATAAATAATTGTAAATTGATAATTACCCATATTAAATATTATATGTTTACTTAAGTCTAAAAAATATTGTTCATACTATATTCATTATATTATGATCGATATGCTAATATTTAATTTTTGCAACATGACCTATCACTTGGACGCTGCATTGAGATAGATGCCAGGCACGATAGCATTGGCAGTTACACTGCTGTGTTAGAGCTGTTGGATGAGCAGCATGCCGATATGCTACGATGATCATTTCTTTGGCCCTTGCAAGGGTTGAGAGATGTGCAGTTCTCGGGGCAGGTCCTCGATGCCCTATTCTGTCGATTGTTGAGTTTAGTCGACGACGATACCCTCCACTTCCACCTCGGGGGCAAGGTCGCCAGTTTTTCCATGTTTGAGTTTGCCCTAATCACTGGACTGGAGATTAATGATGTAGATCATACCGTTACTGATAGAGGCAGCAGGCCGCGCGCCACTTACTTCATGGGATAGGGGGGACTGGGATGCTACATGAGCTTATGGACGCGATCATGGTTGTGAGCATATGTTGGACAGATGGACGCGACCAGGGGCGACTGCGGCATTTTTGCAATAAAATACATTGAATTTTTGAGCATAGGACATAAGGTTGATGGAATCAACCAAGTTTGGATACAAATTTAGATGAATAAATTAGCGTGCGGTTTGTATTAATACGAGTGTGATCCGTAAACGTACTACATTCAATTGTTAATTCATTTATTTAACTTGTAAGATTTGTAAAGATTGTCAATTGAATTTTGTAATATTGGAAATTGATGTTTGTTCATTTCTTTAGTCGAGTCTCTGAATGGATTGTTCAAGAAGGATCGAAATATGCTTTTTTAACAAATTAAACAAAATGATTATCAAATTATTGTTCATTTAACAGCAATAGCATTTTATCATCGACTAATTGTCATCCAAGAGAATTTGACTCGTACAAGTTTGGCGAGTATGGCCGACTGCTCTACATTGCCACACTAACGCGGTCAAGAAAACTCTCTTGTAGGTGGTATTCTAGAAGTGCGTGGATGTCCATGGCCACGCGGTTCAACCATTGGTGGAGACAAACTATTAAGTGGGAGAATATCATCAGGAACTTCCTAATCAGATTCATCCAGTAGGGGAAATATAGTCTCATCATATGCAGTTCCCCAAAAATCAGCCGTGTAGCATAACGTTTTCGCTGCAAAACCTCTGCTCAAAGCTACCGCGATTGCATGCTCGCATGGAAAACTCTCCAACTGAAATCGAGTACAAGTGTATGTGTTGTTAGTCAGATCCACCATGTATGCCACATGACATGCACAATGTACGGAGAAGCGTGACTCATCCAGCGGTTCCAAAATCAACACCTCCCAACCTCTGTAGCCTTGAATAGTTTCTCCTCTTGCGTCGGGTTAACCATGTCAAGCAGTTCTGCGATTCAGCACGTCAACCGTGAAATAATTGATGTAGCTTGGTATGGATGTTCTCAATCATTGCGATAATTGACAACTTTCGATCCTTTTTGAATAATGCATTTAGAGACTCGACGTTGTTGGACGTCATCAAGTTGTACCGACGTCCTGGAAAATGTGATCATGCCCAGTGTTCTATCCATATTTTTGTAAGATAATCCCATACCGGCATCGACTTCTTTCCTCTCTCAATCAAAAACTTATTACATTCATCTACACTGTAAGCTTCAGATGCTCTCCTGAACAACGAAACGATGCATTGACCCCGGTATCTAGTCTTCAGATTACCTTGTATATGATACATGCAGTACCCATGATGTGCATCGGGGAAAACTTCAGCCATAATATTTATTAGAGACTGACCCCGATCAGTTACAAAGGCAAGATCCTCGACTTCCCCAATCACATCCATAAGCCTCGTAAAGAACTAACACATTGACATATCATTCTCGCTGTCGACTATGCTAAATGCAATTGGGTAAATCTGGATGTTGGGATCTTGACATGTAGCAATAATCAGCTTGTCCTCGTATCTTGATTTCAGAGTTGTACCATTGACTAAAACTACGGGTCGTATCGCATTTTTAAATCCACTAATGCATTGTCCATGAGCTATGAATAAATACTTAAAACAGTTCTCGCCCTCCGTCTCAATGGAAAAAGTCGAACCGTGATTAGTTTTCACCAAATTATGGTAGTATCTGGCCAACTTAGCATAACTCTCCTCAGTCGAGCCCATTAAATCCTCCAACGCGCATTCCTTAGCCTTCTGGTAGCTCACAACCACTCTGTACTCTCTTCGGACGTCCTTAATGATGTCTGAAGGTCTGTAGATTGTCCGTAGGTCCTGATACTTGTGTATTATCTGTCGACCAATAAACTATGATCGAGCTTGCCTGTGATCGTTTTGACGAATCCCCAATTCGCAAGTATGTTCCCGTGTATACTTGCGAACTACAAATGATTCATTCGTATCCATCTTAGTCGCTCGCAACTGCCAACAACATTTGTCGTCAACGCAACCAACCGTCAACAAGGACTTGCTTGATTTCTTTACCTTAAACTTAAAGTTGAATTTCAATGCAAATAGGTGCACACTTCATGCAAAAGTTTCTTTGTTTCGAACTGGTGCTCAACATACAAATATTCATCATCGGGAACCACACGTGAAGAATTAGTTGAAGTTCCACTTGTTCCAGCCACTGAGATCCCACCGTGCTCATGTCTCTGTTGGGATAAAGCATTTAAATCCTCATTTGTAAATTCATTTACATTCTCGCTGTCTTGAACTACCGATTGAATTATGTGCGCCGCAGTGATGCCACGATGATGAACAATTGTCTCGGGAATATTAGCTCCATCATCGCGATCAATTTTCACTGTATCCCAAAAATCATTTGCATTTTAATCAGCTCCATTCGAACGTTCATTTCTACCTTCCGCGTCATCATTCCTCACTAAAGTAATGAAGATTGGGGTCGGTTGCGTTTTGTTCAACTTAAACAAACAATTCACTTGAAAATCATATGTAACATTTACAGGTGGAATAGCATATGACAAATTATCCTTGTATTCATATCTCAATATCATATTGTATTGAGATGAATCGACATTCAGCTTGTTCTGTATATCATGGTACAATTTCAATACGATGTAGTCTCTGCTATCTGTGTTACCACACTACTTTGCATGTCATTCGTCCATTTCCATCTCCATCAATTTTCATTCAATTCAAAATCACCAAAATAACAAATCAGGAGTACAATCGTCATATCTGTACATGGCAAAAGAGAATTTATAAACATTCATTCAAAAACTTATTAAAACCAAAACAGCACAACAGTCGAAAAAACAGCCGTTAACAGCTGAAAACAATCGAAAATTGACTGTATACAGCGAAATGGTTGTACAGTCGAAAAAATCGGGATTTTCCCCGACTGTATACAGCCGAATTTTCGACTATATACCAATTTTCGGTTGTATACAGTCGAAAACTTGATTGTCGACTGTATATGTACAGCCAGCCGATTTCGCACAGCCAAATCATTCGGAAAGTTATGCAAATGAATTTTTTTCCCTTACACACTTAAAGAAATTATAGATCTGCTAACAACCTATGTTGAATCTTAATTTATCGAGTAAAAACGTATACACATTTAACGAAAACAAAATTAATCATACGTAAATATGCTTACTGATTTGAAGTAATTAACAGAAAACAATTTTTTTCTTCGGCTATAGATATTTTTGAGATTTTCAGAGCGAATGATATAAGAGAATTTTTATCTATATTTGAGCTGATTCTATAATTTTATGTAGGGAGTATTTGATTTTTATTTATTAGCTAAAAGGGTAATATTGTCTTTTTAACAAAATCATATTTTGTAATTGTTTTATTCACTTAATGATGTTTTTGTATTTTGAACACGCTTGGATCATTTTGAAAATATTAATTTGTGGAAAAGTCAAAATGAAATTTGTACCCTTTGACTATGTCATTTTTAAAGGAACTTGTACAATAGTTGGGACAAACCAATTTATACCATCTTCTCTCCCCATATTGTCTTGCACTAATCTTTAAGTGTGCATTTGAATTGCATCTAAATTTCTCTATCCCATCCTGCCACTAGAGGATATGTCCGACCCATTAGGTGACGAAGTGATAAAATTTGGAACGAAATTTAAAATTTACTGATCTAATTGAGATATATTAAAATTTATTAATAGATTGAAATTTCGCTTAAACTTAAAGTCCGCAAATGAAATTTAATGTCGAATTGAGCAATGTGACATTGAGGTCCATTGAATGATTAACATGTGGGGCTGATCATGATTATTACTGGTCAAGCTCAAATGTGTCAATTTCTAACTATCATATGCTTATAGCCATCTAACCATAAACTGAAAAGCAAGCACCCTAGATTTGTAGCCATTACGTGCCCATGGAAAATGTTGTAGAGCCATCAAATTTGTCAGATATACAATGTATCTTGGTTGAAGATGTTCATTAGAGAAGATGTCAATTATCTCGAAAATGCACTATAGCAGGAGGTAACTTTTCATCCTCGACTCAAAAGTACACTTTGTATGAGGCATTGAAGGGTTTCATCCAATCTCTCAATCGTCTCACAAGGCACATGTGAAGGGACTTGGGTGAAGTAGTATGGGCTTGCATGGCCTCTTGCTTTGCTTTTGCTTAGCTGGCTTCCGTTGACCTTATCACTGGTCAAAGTGTAAATACCTGTAATTATACACTTTCAATTTAAATTAACAATACAATAAGTGTGAAAAATTTCATACAAATTATCCAACATAGAAAAACAGTGGAAGATAAGTACGGAAGCCTTGTTCATGGACGACAAAAGTAGATATTGACATGGTTTCACTCGACTATATTGTTTTCTATTTTCAAAAAAATAAATTAAAACTTACTTTTTAAAAATTATAAATCTTAGAGCAAGTTAAGTGAAATCCCCTCTCGTTTCCCATTTTCCCCTTATCTTATGATTTATATATTTGTTTTCTCAATTGTTTTTTTCCTTAATTTTAAGTTAGACAAAAATACATTGTTTTAGTTTTTAAAAATTTTATTTTTTTATTTTTATCTTTTTGTACAAAGGGATTTCATATCAATTATATTTTTATGACTTCTGATTTCTCATTAAGAGAACGAAAAAAAAAAAAAAATCATCCAAAATATTTACTAAAAAATGAATGAAAAAGAAATATAAAGTATTGCTGATAAATCTAGAAATGTAAAATATTTAATGAATTTCCAATTAGTTTTATTAAGCTATTCTAAAACATTTATTTATGTTGACTTGTTTATTATTTATTAATCATATTTGCAAAATAGAAAACCATATTTTATAATTTTTTAGATTTTATAACAATAGTTATAATGGTATTTATAAATGAACTCTAAATGAAATTTAACTCAAGAGGCACTATTTGTTGTTTTTTTATTAGATGAATGACTTTTTTTATTAACACTAAAGATTAAATAATATAATCAACCTTAATTAGTCATAATACTATAATACCATTCACATAATATTAATATTATATTCTAATTTATTCTAATTTTTTTTATACGATCTCATATAGTCAAGGCTCTAAAATGCGTAATACATGACAATGTTTTGGTTGAACATCAAGTATTACATGCATGTGTGGGCTTATACAAAGTATATGCGTAATTGTGAGTTTTTCAATTTTTAACTAATCAATAAATAAAATAATGCATTCTTAGAATTTTATACATATTTTTCAAATTTAAAAAAAAAAACGTATTGTTTAAAGTCATAAATAGTACAATTACTTGAACTTTATATATATTCTTTAAATTTTCGACAAAAACATATTGTTCAAACTCAAATTCATAAATACCACAATTACTTGGTAATCAATTCCTATAATTCAATTAGACACGAACAATGACTTAAAAAGAAAAAAACTCTAAATCTTGTTTCGCTCTTTATGTTATCCCAATTCAACCTCCCATTCTTTATCCAAGTCATCTTCCGTGTCATTCGATGAAAAATAATATTCATCGGGCTCACTTATTTCGACTCGATAATTTCTATTACCTTTCGTAGATGATAAAATAACATTGTCAACCTCTTCCTTGTTATCATAGCCATCAACAATCCAAGATTGTATATTACTAACATCACTTGCTAGTAAAGTTTCTAATTTATCCTTCCTCCTCTTTATATCCATCAAATTTGTATTATATTGGACATAAACTAGGTTGTGAGATCTAGACAGTCCTCTTCTTGGTGTGTACTGACATAAAAAAAAAATAGTTGGAAAATTTTAGTATACTAATTATCAAACCACTACAAAAGTAATAACTAAAATGCATAAACATAATTATTTACTTGTTCCTTAACTCTTCAAAAACACTCCAATTAACTCACAACCGGATGAACTAGTAGTCAAACTGAGAATCCTCTTCGCCATTAATTTCAATTTTGGTGTTTCATTGCCGTAGAAATCTAACCAACTAACTAGTAAATACAAAAGAAAGAGATAAAAATGTTATAATATGTACATGTGGTATATTAACAAGAAAAAGAATAATAACGTCGACATACTCGGATTGTAACTTGGAAGTATTGTTCTCACATCCAGTTGTTGCTAGTTTTCTTCCAAATACATCTTCTTTTTGAGTGTATCTTTGCAACTCGACATTTATCACATGATGTTGTATTTGAGCATCGTGAAAGAATTTCTCGACACATAGAATCACATGATGACGTATCTAAAACAAAAATGTCAAGAAATTTTCTAGATACCTAGCTTCTGTTGATTGGCAATGGCATCCCAGTAGCAGCAATTGACGAAAGTGTTTTACAATTCCAGGGGTAGGATTGGGAAAACTAGGGGTTTCCAAAAATTGTGGAGGAATTGGGGAGAGATAAATATAATTAAATGGGAAGAATTGTGCAGAACCCTAGATATTACTGGGCACATTTTGCCCCTTTTAAGTTATAAAAATGGGTTGAATTTTGTTAGACTAATTTGAACACAATTTTTAATACAAATGTGCGTGCATTGACTTTTAAGTGCGCATATACGATCAACGAAATGGGTTGATCACATTATCAAGCGCATATCCCATATGCAGGATGTTTCAAAAAGTCACAAGTATATGCAAACATTTCAAAACACTACATATGGAAATCTGCAGCAAACGTGCACACAAGCAATATAAAGGCAGAAAGTGGACTTTTAACACATGAATACTAAAATTGAGAAAGGGAATGTTGACCAACTCTCAAATAAAAAAAACCTTCAAACAGTTGGAAAAAGTTCCATTTCATGGTATACCACTTTTCCTACAAGACAAGACGTGAAAACCACACCTAGCCACTCTCTATTCCTCTACATAAGATATGTTTTCGTTTTCATTTCCATGCAACCAAACAAATCGTTAAGCAATGAAGTTGAAAACTTCGTCCAAGCTTTTCAACACATGCAAGAAAATACTAAAACTCTTCAAATTCAAACTCCGAAAACCCGTCTTCATAACATCTCTTCGATTTCGTCGTAGAAAATTGAAAACCACCAACACGAGTCGTTTAACGAAGGTTCGTGCGCTTTTCCGTTCGTTAAAGCAAAGAAAAGAAACAGATCAAGTGACGGAGATCATGAGTTTTTTAGATGAGGGGCATCATAAGGCACCCCACCCCTCCCCTCTCACCCCAGCATATGTGAAAATGAGGGGAGATTATAAGAAGTCAGTCTCTGGTCAAGATGATGTTGAAGATGCATGTAGGAGTTTCGAGAATTATTTGATAGAAATGATGGTTGAAGAAGGGAAAATGAGGGATTTAAATGATGTTGAAGAGTTTCTTTATTGCTGGGAGAATCTCAAATGCCCTGTTTTCACTGATTTGGTTTGCAGATTCTATGGGGAGTTGTGCAAGGATTTGTTTTCGGATAGCCGTGACGATGGTGTTAAAACACCGAGGAACCTATGAAGCATACACGACTACAAACATTTGTCCTTTTCACAAAAGTAGGATGTGAAATCGAGTTGGACAGAACTTGAAATGCTCTAAAAATGTTTTATATATATTCGATTTATTTTTATTTAGATTCAATTATTACTACGTTTTCGTTTTCTTAAATGTTATGTCATGTTAAATGGCTAGATTTTTGCTAATGTGTTTCTTTGAGCCCTATTTCTTGCTAAGTAAATTGTAACATTAGTATTTCCATTGCTCAAACCAAGTAATGTACATAGTGATTTAATTGTAACAAATATTGAAGTCAATGTACCCAATTGTTATAAAATTAAGTTAACGATTAAATCGAATACTTTCACTCATAATTTAGTGATGATGGATATTTTTAACCATGTGTTTCTCTACGAAACTTTTTAATTTTGTTGAAATTATTTGAAACTAAGTTCATCTATATGGTGAATAAGATTTATCCAATAAATAAAATATGATTAAATGTTACGAAAATACAATTTAAAATTTTTAACTACTACACCACGACTTTTATTTCAAACGAGCAAGTAATTAGAATTCTAAATGAGTCCACATATCAAAACTATTCTTCTTTTTGCCTAGTGTAGGTTTGATCAAAATGTTGAAATTTTTGAGAAGGAAATTCTTTTCCTAAAAATGTAAAAGTAATTTTAAGTTATTAACTAAAGAAAAAGTATCTTCTCAACTAATTTTTCTCTTATCTCTCATTCTGAACATAAACCCTAGATTTAACTGAACTTCAAATTTTACCATTTCTTTTACTGATTAATTAATTAATTAAGAAGCACTGACACTTCCCCATTCTGCTAATTTTGACCCATTTCTGGTTGATTCAGTAATCACAACTAAATACGAAAAATTGTTGGAAAAGATGATGGGTTCTGAGAACAATCACATCCAAGAATCAAGCAGAGAACAAATGGAAATCCCAATTCTCAACGAAGACGATGGCAGCAACGACGACGTTTCGACCTCCAAATCATATTCCAATTACCGCAGTGCAATGACCACTCTGTCCTCCTCCTCCGAGCACCCTCTGTTGACGCCGCCGTCCATTGCCACCACCCCCGCCGTGTCCGATCCGCTGTTATTTCCCTCTCACGATCCGTTCCCGGAATCCCCCTCCTATGCTGATGTCTTTATCAGCCCCCTTGAGGATAGTCCCATTGTCTCCTCCGACGGAGACGGTGGGAGCGATGATGTACACGGCAAATTAAGGGTGTCGCCGAGGTCCCAGCTGGAAGGCTCGGAGTATTTTAGAATTACGGTTTCTGATCCAAAAAAAGAGGTTGAATCTTCTAACTCTATTGTTCCGGGTGGAAACAGTTACGTTACTTATTTGATCACCACGAATACGAATATTCATGAGTATGGAGGGTCGGATTTTAGAGTTCGGCGGCGGTTTAGGGATGTCATTACGCTTGCAGATCGCTTGAGTGAAGGCTATAGAGGGTATTTTGTTCCTATACGGCCTGATAAAAGTGTAATGGAGAGTCAGGTGATGCAAAAGCAGGAGTTCGTCGAGCAGAGGAGAGTTGCGTTGGAGAAGTATTTGAGGAGGCTTGCGATGCACCCTGTGATTAAGAAAAGCATCGAGTTAAAGGAGTTTCTAACGGTGGAGGGGAGAATGCCTCTGTCAGCAAGAACTGATGTGGCATCGAAGGTGCTTGACGGGGTGGTGGGGCTGCCAAAGCAGTTTCTGGGGGAGTCGAGGAGCGGAATTGGGTCGCAGGATGCGGTGGAGCCAGCCAAGGGCAGGAGGGATTTGCTGAGGCTGTTCAAGGAGTTGAAGCAATCAGTTGTGCATGATTGGAGTAGGTCAAGGCCTTCTATGGAGGAGGAGGAGGATAAAGAGTTCTTGGAAAAGAAAGATAAGTTGCATCATCTCGAGCAGCAACTTACTAATGCTTCTAAACAGGTTTCCTCAACATTCTTAACACTGGTTCTAATACTATTGTTATGCATGTCGTACATCGTTATTTACACATACAAGCATTCTGAACATGACAAATTTTATGCATAGCTAATCTGCTGATAAATTTGACTTTGAATTCCGTCTTAAAATTTGTATTGCATACACTTGTAAGTTAAATTGGTTTTTTAAACTGTTAGGCGGAATCACTGGTTAAAGCACAGGAAGATATGGGGGACACAATGGGAGAATTGGGGCTAGCATTAATTAAGTTGACAAAGTTTGAGAATGAACATGCCATATTGAATACTCAAAGAGTGAGGGCTGCTGACATGAAAAATGTTGCAACTGCAGCTGTTAAAGCAAGCAGATTGTATCGAGCATTAAATACACAGACTGTGACGCATTTGGTAAGTGCTACATTGTTGTTGTGGGTCATTATTGTGTGATAAGTTGAACTGCTAGTTTATCAAACTTCCAATTTGGGCTAGCTTAGTGGTGAAGGTTGAGCCAGACCCTGAGACTCAGATGTCCCAGATTCCATCCCCGCCTAAATCATTGGTTGTTTGTCGAATAATATACTGGCTCTTTCTCCCATATTAAATTGGCTTGCCGTTACATGTCTTGTTTGTAAATGTGATGATTTCTTCTCTGGATTCTTCACCCATAAAAGTAACTTTCTACAGAAGTGCTATTGTGTACTCATTGTTTCACTCAACAAATAACCAAATACATGAATCATAGTATTTAATATGTTTATGTAATGTCTGTCACTAGTGCGGAAGTTATAATTTGTTTCTATATTGTAGCATATAGTTTTGCTCGAGATGAAAAAAGATGAGGATCGCGGTCACTCATATGTTTAACGAAATGTTTATTGTGTAAGAGTTAAAACTTATTTCTAGATTCTGGTGGTAACCTTCAAAACTTTGGCTTTTATATTTAAGGATGAAGATACTCCTTTCTCAAACATGCTAACGGATCACTCTGTGTATTTCAGGATACATTGCATGATTATATGGGGCTGATTTTATCTGTACACAGTGCATTCTCTGATCGTTCAAGTGCTTTGTTGACAATACAAAGCCTTACATCAGAACTGTCTTCCTTGCATTCAAGAGCTGCAAAACACGAAGCAATGTCATCCAAAATTTTTGGTGGTGACAACTCTAGGATTCACAAATTAGAAGAGCTAAAAGAATCCATTAGGGTCACAGAGGATGCTAAAAGCCGTGCAATCAGAGATTATGACCAAATCAAGGTATGAAATACTAGACTATAGCCGACAGAAACTTGGATTAGATTCTTTGTACATTTCATTTTCTTTGGTGAATGCTATTTGGCACTATTTACCTCATGTTCATCTATATCTTTCTAATGTATCTTAAACCCTGAATGACTATTCCATTTATTCTTGGTTATAATTGAGAACATTGCAATTTGATAAACTGCATGCATTCGCAATTACCAAATTTAGCTCAAGATGGCATTTACTTTTATGTTTTAAGCACTTGGAATTAGCTAGAAGACTGGTTTCGCCTTCTGGTGATCCAAATCATTTTCTATTGTTGTTACAAGTTTTTCTATTTTTTTAATAACTGTGGATGTCTGGGTAGCTTGTGCACACCTCGATTAGTCTCACGAGGCCCTAAAGTTTACGGCCGGGTACTCACCCTGAAGGGATTCGAATTGGTGACCATTGGGGAGAAAACCCAAGGGCTCGAACTTCAGTGTTGTTATTTTATAAATATTAGTTAGTATGAATTCTTTGAATATGTAAGCCTTTGTTCTTGAGTGCTTATCTAATGGTCATATATCCACATGAAAGCAAAACTATGAATGTCCGACTAGCTATAGAACTTAATTATGCTGCTTTATTATAAAGAAAATGATTTGTTAAAGAATTTTGATTTTTACTATAAGAATTAAAAAGGAGTGCTACTTTGGGATACAAAATGTGTTCCCAATATTTAAAAAGGTTTAATTGGGTACCGAGCTGTTTTACCTCTATGACCACGTGTGAGCCTCTAAAAGAATATGAAAATAAAGAAACGTTTACAATAAACCATAAATCATCTTAAAAATTCTATAATAAAATAGATTAACAAATTTAAAAGTCTAACTTGCAAACAAAATTGAAAACAGGTCTGTAAAGTAACAAATAATAAGATGTAATAAATATTAATCAAACAATTTGGGAATTTCTTATATCGTCACTACTAATAGGATATTTAAAAGAATCATCTACCCATTTGAGTCCTTTATCATCCTCCTTATCACTAATAGTTTCTCGTTTTTTATCATCAGGCAGGTTTTGATGTGTAGTCTTTCAATGTGTGTTCCTGTGAAATTACTCTGAAATTTTATTAGATCTATCTGCTTGTTCCTTTGTTTTGCACCACTGGGAGCATTAGGTTCTGTTGACATGGAGGGGAAGGGACAAATATGCACTTGAACTTCTTCCCACTTCTCCTCTTCCTCCCGCCTTTATCCTTCATCTTGTTCCTTGCATATTTAGAACATGGATAAAAATACTGTCAATCTATGTTTTTGCTATTGATTCGCTCTTCAGTTTTGTCTCTGGTTTATGTTCAGTAAATTAAATCATATTGATGTCAAAAAAAATTAACTGGTGTTAATTGTGTGATTGCAGGATAATAATAGGAGTGAAATGAAAAGACTAGATAGTGAAAGGCAGACTGATTTTGTTAACATGTTGAAAGGATTTGTTACTAATCAGGTACTTTTCCTCTTTAAAAAAGCATATTTCTAGCATATGCAGCTTCCGAAAGCTATTACTTAATCATGATAAGAGATTGTGATCTCAACTTAGCATGGGTTGGGCCACTTGCGGGTTCACAGCCAAAGTTAGGTGAGCCAGCTATGGCTGCAAAAGCAGCCATAGGCTGCCTTGATTTGATGGCACCTGCCATCAAGCCTGAATTTAAAATTTGAAGTTCTAATTTTGATTTCAACGTTTTCATGTACGAATAAGGGTGTTTCTAAAGAGAAAATTGCAGCCACGATACCAAATCTTTCACATTTTTGCAGACTTTGTTCAAACATTTCAGTTGTGCCACCCACGATACCAAACCTTTAAACAATTCGCACTCGAAATCCAAATTGACAGAAACTGTTAGTTGACCAAATATTAAAAATCCGACCAATTGTTGACCAATTTTTAAAGGGCAAAATGGTAACTTTCCCTTTTTTTATATTAAAAAAAACTAAAATCAAATAATTAAATCAAAAACCAAAAAACCCTATCATCTTCTCCAACCACCCCTCCCCATCCCATCCCACCTCACCCCCAACCAACCCAAAACCAAAGTTGCCGGCACCACACCTCCGCCACCGTCCAACTTTCACAACTACCCCCATCCCCGTCCAAACCCCACCCTCTCCCTAAAACCAATATCATTCTACCCATTGTCGCCGTTTATAGTTGCCACAACCACTAAATTTACAGACACCACTACCTCGCCTCAATGAATCTGCAGAAATAAAAAACTAAATAAGTATAGGCGCGCGGAACCACCAGACCACCACCATCACCAAGCCAACAAGGAGACCGAATGCATTTCAGATCTGGAGACGAGGCCACCTCCAACTATAGCGGCAAGCCAAATTTGGGGAAAGATCCACCACCACCACCACCACTACATGCCCATCCACTCCTGCAAATCACAACCACCAAACACTTCTACCACAAACTTAGAGAACATCCACCAAACTGATAGTGCAATTGAGCTAAATCTCCTTATTCTATCCCAGATCCTTCAAATTTAGGGTCAATTCCAACTCTAGCAGCAGCAATTGCAAAATCAGCAAATGAGCTACTTTCTTAGGCATTTGCAGCATAAGCAGAACCAATTCTCAAGCTTTCTTGGTCCAAAATCTCTTCCAACCAAAATCTGTTTCTTGGTCCTAGCTTTCTCAACGGCCTCGGCTTCCATCACCATCAGTGTAGAATGGTTGTTAGACCACAAGCATCCGCCACCTAAGGAGCGCTTATATTGCTGCAGTTTCTCCAAGCTCTAGTGCCCAATTGCCGCACAAAATTCGAAGGAAAATTTGAAAATCAGACAAGAAATGCCTTACCATTTATTATAGCGAATGGCAGTCGCAAATTGAACTCGAGAATGGTAGATGGTCATAACTTGAGTTATTTTCATATGTAGACGGGAGTAGCTTGCCATTGCAGCTGGAGGTGGTAATGGCTTCGATTTTGAGGCGAGGTGGCGGCGACTTCGATTTTGATTTCGATTTCTCATTTGGGTTCCATTTGACAGTGAAGAAGAGGGTAGCAGAGGTGGTGGATTCGACGTCGATGGCGGTGGCAATAGCGATGGGCGGATTTGAGCAATGATGGGTAGCCAGGGTTGAATTTTAGGGTAGGGGTAGAGATTTGGACGGGACGGGATGGGGTAGGGTGGGGTAGTTGTGGAAGATGACGGGGATGGTTTGATTTAATTATTTGATTTTAGTTATTTTATATGAAAAAAGGGAAAGTTACCATTTTGCCCTTTAAGAATTAGTCAACAATTGGTCAGATTTTTAATATTTGGTCAAGTAACAGTCAAATTAACGGTTTCTGTCAATTTGAATTTCGGGTGCGAATTGTTTAAATGTTTGGTACCGTGGATGACACAAATGAAAGGTTTGGACAAAATCTGCAAAAATGTGAAAGGTTTGGTACCGTGGATGCAATTTTCTCGTTTCTAAAACAATTTTTTCACAGTTCTGAATTCTCTAAAATCTCTAATATACCACTTTCTACATAATTAATCTTATAGTTGCTCCTTGATTTGTAATTATTTTTTCAAGTTCCCACTTCTCGATAATTGCTTTTTCCCTCTATCTTCTACGATATTTCTAATGGTTTACTTGGATTTATGAACCCTTGAGGATGTTAACCAATTCTTTGCGAAACCGAAAACCAAAAAAAAATTGAATTAGTATTTGATTTTTTCATGTTTACGATTTACAAAATTTTCAACTTCATTGCTGACCGGGAGACCAAAAAGGAAAAAAATTGGATTAAAACAAAAGGTGAGACAAGCTGCTGTGGTGAGCCAAACCGGTATTCCTTAAAGGGAGCTGGCCACTCGGGCTCGCATGGTGAACTGAGCCGAGCTCAGGGTTGCTGAGCTGGCTTGGCCCTTTAACATCCCTGACTTGGCATAGCAATATAATACTGAAAAGCTGAGACTTGTGCTGTTTTCCTCCCTGTGGTTCTGAAAGTGAAAGGTTCAATGTCTTGTCAGTTTTGCTTACACATGACTTTTTGTCTTCTTAAATTATGACATTCTACGGTCATGATGCTCCAGTCAAGGTTTGTCATCTTTATTTCACTAAAAAACTTAAGATAAGGGAGACAAACATAAAGAACCATTTACAATCTCTGTGATGCAGTGCAGTTGATAACTTTGTTGACATCTCCAATCTTGACTAGTCTGGAGATGGATATTGAAGGCTTTATCTTTCTGTTTTTTATCTTTTCATGTGATATTTTGATAGCCATGAAACCTTATGGATATCTCTTTCTTCAATATAGCTTTTTCTTCCCTCTAAATGTCTAAAAAGGTTCATGTCATAAGATGTAACTAAGTCTATGTTTGGCTCATATTTATAAGCACTCAAATCAATTTTTATCCACACATTTCAAGTTGTCCACTTATCCACCACTAATTTCTATCTATTTATAATTTAAACCATAAATAAATACTTCTGCAAATATGCTATAAGTATTATGTGGCTTCCTTTATCCAGCCCAGGCTTGAGACAGGCTATCAATCAATATTCTAAAAAACGCTCCGAAGCACGAGGTGCAAACAAAATGCTTTGCCTTAATAGTAAGCGTGAATTAATAAATCAACTTAGCATTAAACAAGCATGTCTAGGCGTGCTTTTTTATTATTTTTCCCCTTTTTTAAAAAACATTTTATTTGACTTTAATTTATTATTATTTTTTATTTCTTTTCTTAAAAGGCTTTTATTTGATTTTAGTTTCAAATTTTTAAATGACTTTATTTGTACAAAATTCAAAAATGACTCTATCCGATAAAGATTGAGATAAGATTTAAACTACGGTACGATCTATATTGTGTAATTATGATTTTGACACTTACCGTTTAATTAGAAACTTCGAAAGTACGTATGAAGTTTCTATAAATCTGTTAAGTAGGACTTGTCTAGTTAAAAGTTGAAACTATAAAAAAAAAAGTAACTCTTGCATTTCGAAAATTTGAAAATTGTATAATTGATTAGTTTTAAGAATAACTAAGTAAATATAGTATTTTATAAGTTTAGATGTTTGGTAGGTATTATTTTAATTATTAAATGATTTTTAGAATGATTAAGCATTTAAAATAATAATAAAAGTATGCAATGCTTTTTTACGCCTAGGATCGTAAAACTTGAAACTTGACATCCACGCCTAGTCATGCTTTACGATTTTTAGAACAATGAGTATTAACACAGAGTTCCCAATATATTTATACGGACAATAAAAATATGTCATGGAAATATCTGTGATTTCTTGCTAAGGATCTTCTATCATATTTCAACCCCCAATTAATCTTAATGTGCCATTTTAATCACGATGCTTCGCAACCTGTCATGAACTCAAGTCCCAGAAAACCTCTCGAAGTTAATTGCTTTTTTCATGTACTTAGATTACAAGTCAGTTATCTCGTCACTATTCCTAGCCTCTTCTGTTACAATCAGTTTTGCTACAGATACATTAAGTTTGACATCATGGATGATATTGTTTGACATGGCAACACTTTGTGCCATTGATTTTAACAACTTATTCAAATCAATGGCACAATTTTTCACACATCACACAATGTCATCCAGGAATGTACAACTAGCATGATTCATGTTCAAATACCTCATTTGGGTCACCTATCTCATCAAGATGCCAGTAGCGATATGGAAGTGATTTGTGAGGGTATGTCTCATGGTAGCTGAGTTGTTTTGTTGTAGTGATGGTGGCTTTATGTGCTATGATGCTGATGGTTGATAAAATGGAGGCACTTGCCTAATTTTTTGGGTCTTTGGCATTCAAAAGGTGGTGGCGGCTGCACGGTAGTAATAATTTTGACGAGTAATCTTTGCTTTGAGCCTAGGTGATTTTATCCTACCTCTACGATAGGCATAATGAACATTAGATGAGTTGTTTGCTCTCCCCAAACTTATCTGGGATCCTGGAAATATTCATACTGTAGACTACATAATTAATTCAATTTAATTACTACTGAAATGAAGGATTTCATATGACAGCATCTCTGTATTTTTTATTTTGTTTTTCTGAATTCACCTCTTTATCCCTGATGCATTTTGTTGGTCATAATCATTACAGGTGGCATATACAGAGAGGATTGGAAATGAGTGGGCTAAGGTTATGGAGGAGACTAGTAGATATGCAAAAGAGAATGCATAGAAGAAACTGTATATTCGGATATTATTATTTTCTTCCCTTGTTTGATTTAAGTGGAATTAGCAAAAAAAAGAGCTAGGTTTCATAGTAAACATCACAATAGAGAATGAGTTTTAGATTTTAGTTCTTTTGGTGCTTTTTAGCATTTTTGATTTATTACTCTCCCACTTATTAAAGAGGGTTTTACATCTTCAACAGCTTATTACCAATGTTGAACCCCTTCTTTTTTCCTCATTCAAAAGATTCTGATGCTGTTTTCTTGAATTTTCTCGCCCAAAAAGAAATAAAAATTTCTATTTTTTCTATTTGAATTTGAAATGGTTATTCATCTGTGATCAATGTAGATCGTTTTTGCGTTGATGCCTGTAAGATTTCCTGATTTTTTAATTGCTGAAGAAATAAGAAATCAGGTAACTGATGTTTTACTATGCACCATGGAGCTTATTTTTTCTCTATCCCCCTGTTGATTGCAACTTCATTGCATGTTTTTATCTTGTGTTCTAATAGCTGGTATCTCGTCCCTACCTACTCGAACTGTCAATGCTCTTTCTCTGTCTCACTGGGATAGGTTATCCTCTTGGCCTTTCTCTTCCTTAATCACTGCCATCTGTCTTAATGAAAGCCAATGGCATTGAGGCGAAACTTTGCCACATCACATACCATGTAGCCTTGTCAATGCAACCTTAGTTAATGTGTTTACTCAGGCTATCCATGTAAGCCACCCTACCAAAACATTCTCTTAAGCCTGAGAAACCTTGACCATTGATGTAAACCGAAGGTACCATATGTAGATTTGAAGTATTTATTTTGAGGCAACGTGTTTCATGTTTATGCTAGTTTTTCTTGTATTGGCATGTGACGATCTCTCCATTACATTCGTAATTTTTATTCACACTAGAGGCTGCATTTGTTGGATGGTTTAGGATAATGCGGAGTGGTTATATAGCATTCTTTCTGTATCAGAAGTTTGTGTAGTTTATTTCCATATGGGATGCTCGCTCGAAGCTCAAAGCATTTTTCATCCATGGAACCTCAAAGGCACTGGTCTGATTTCAATTGTTATGGCTTGTTTGTTTTTTAAGAAAGGGTTTTCTTTTCCGTTTGAAGGTATTTTTGGGAAAGTACTGTAAATCATAATATGCGATCTAAACATGTTCTACAACCTAATCAACATATTTAAATCGATTAAGTGGAAGCATAAAAACTGAATCGATAGACGTACCTTCAGTCATTGCTATTTTTGGTTTTCAGTTTCGAAAAGGGCTTCTAGTCCTTTCTCATCTCTCATTGATGGTGTAACTTTAGTCTGAAAATGAAGAGCAGGCTTAGGGACCTTCCGAAGAGATGTTCATTGACTTTATAACGTCTTTTTCCATCAAAAGCAATTTCTTTTCGAGCAAGGAAGTGGGAGGGCAGTTTTAATTGCTATAGTTATGGAATAGCATGGGTAGATGTAGTTATGGAATATCATGGATCACATTGAAGAAAAATGAAAAACTAACATTTTCCCACTTGGTCCGTATATTCCATAAATCACATGGCGATAGATCCTCTAAAGTTGAGTATTATCTTCCATGTATTACAATGTATTATGTCTCTCAATCCCACATAACTTAATGAATAAACCATATGTTTATTCGAGGTCCAAACTTTAATGATATTTCTCAAAATAAATAAATGAATAAACAAAATTGTGCACAAAACCAAATGAGAAAATATCAAAATGAATAAGAGTTCCACTGAAACAATAAATATATGTACATCGAAAATCACATTATGGAATCAAGTCCCATACGAATTACACTATCATTAAAATTCTTCAGTGACATGCCTTTAGTTAAAGGATCAGCAATCATCTCAGTGCTAATGTTCTCAATGACCACTTTCTTCTCTTTAACAAATTCTCTTATGGCTAAGTATTTGATGTCGATGTGTTTACTTCGACTACCACTCTTGTTGTTCTTAGCCATAAATACCGCATCTGAATTGTTACAGTACCAACCTTAATGGCCTAGAAATGGAATCGACAACTCAAAGGCCAGAGATGAAACTCTTCAACCATACACCATGTGAGGTAGCCTCATAACAAGATACGAACTCAGCATCCATAGAGGTAGCAGTCAAAGTCTGCTTCATGCTTCTCCAAGACACAGCTCCACTAGCAAGCATGAAAATATAACCAGATGTTGATTTTTGTGAATCAACACAGCCAGCAAAGTCTGCATCGGAGTAGCCAATCACTTCCAGATTATCGGTATGTCTATACATGAGCATGTAATCTTTTATCCCTTGAAGATATCTCATCACCTTCTTTGCAGCTCTCCAGTGGTCAACACATGGATTACTCTGATATCTCCCCAGCATTCCAACGACAAATGCAATGTCAGGTCTGGTGCAGACCTGAGCGTGTATAAGGCTTCCAACAGATGAAGCATATGGAATGACTTTTATTTGTTCCTTTTCAAAATCATTTTTCGGCACTGACTCAAATCAAATCTGTCACCCTTCACAATGGGCGCTACACTCGGTGAACAATCCTTCATGTGAAATCTTTCTAAAACTTTGTTGATATAGGTCTCTTGAGACAATCCAAAATGCTTCGAGATCTTTCCCTATGGATCTTAATGCCAACGATATAAGACGATTCTCCCATATCCTTCATATCAAAGTTTTTTGAGAGAAATTGTTTCACCTCATATAGTAAACCCTTATCATTTGTTGTAACCAAAATATCATCCACATATAACACAAGAAAACAAATCTTGCTCCCACTGACCTTCTAATATATACAATGATCCATGACGTTCTCTTCAAAACCAAATGAAGTGATGACTTCATGGAACTTCAAATACCACTGGCGGGAGACTTATTTCAATCCATATATGGATTTATTAAGCTTGCAGACCAAGTGCTCACCGTCACTAGAGGAGAATCGTTCTGGTTATTTCATGTAAACCTCTTTCTCTAGATCACCATTGAGGAACGTCGTTTTCACATCCATTTGATGTAACTCAAAGTCAAAATGGGCTACCAATGCTATAATTACATAGAGAGAATATTTCTTAGATATAGGAGAAAATGTATCTGCATAGTCGATTCCTTCTTTCTGAGTAATCATTTGGCAACGAGTCTTGCTTTATGTCTCTCAACGTTGCCTTGTGAGTCTTTCTTTGTTTTAAAGACTCATTTACATCCTATGGCTTTTACACCATTAGACAACTCAACGAGATCCCATACTCGATTAGATGTCATAGAATCCATCTCATCTTTCATGGCCTTGCACCACAAGTTTGATTCTTTAGAACTTATTGCATGTGAAAACGTTTCAGGATCACTTTCGGCTCCAATGTTATAATCCGATTCTTGCAGAGATACACTTCATAATTATTGGAAATTGCTGATTTTCTAACTCTAGTAGATCTCCTTAATGTTGTATTATCATCTTCTTGAGGAACTTATTGTCCATTTGGTTGTTCAACAATTTCTTGTTGTTCCTCATTTACAACTCGATCTTCTGTTTCGTTATCAGCAACTTGGGGAACTTCAACAATTGATTTTCTAACACATGTTTGAGTGTAAATGCCAATCAATCTATCACTTGAACCAGTAGGTTGAGCTTCATGATAATTCTTTTTAGAAAGTATGTCCTGAAACTGATTACTCCCACTAATTAAGTCATTCTTAAGAAATTTTGCATTTCTTGATTCCACAATCCTAGTACTGAGAGATGGACAATAGAATCTATACCATTTGGACCTTTCAGCATATCTAATGAAATACCCACTAATAGTCCTTGGGTCTAGCTTCTTCTCTTGTGGGTTATAAATTCTCACTTCAGACGGGCATCCCCAAACATGTATATGCCTCAAACTCGGTTTCTGACCTTTGAATAACTCAAAAGGTGTCTTTTGGATAGCTTTGGTTGGAACTCAGTTTAATATATACGTAGCTGTCTTTAGAGCTTCAGTCCATAAGGATTTAGTGAGTTTTGAGTTACTCCGCATACTTCTCACCATGTCCATTAAAGTTCGGTTTCTTCTTTCCGCCACACCATTCTGATATGGATAACCAGGCATAGTGTACTGGGCAACAATCTCATGTTTCTGAAGAAACTTGACAATGGACCAGGTGCTTATCCACTCTTTGTGTATCTACCATAGTACTTTCCACCTCTATTAGATCTCACAATCTTAATTTGCTTTTCACATTGATTCTCCACTTCAGCCTTAAAAACTTTAAAGGCATCTAGAGCTTCGTCCTTGGAACGAAGTAAGTAGAGATACATATATCGTGAATAATCCTCTATGAAGGTGATGAAATATTTTGGACAATTTATGTCCATGTCTGGACATCAAATATCTGTGTATATGATTTCCAATAAGTTTGTGCTTGATTACGCCTAAAGAGTTACGCGGTGTTGTAGTGTAGCTTTGGGGTGTCGTATCCACATGGAGATGGAAAGATTGTCTAAGGTTTCAAAAAAATGGATGGATTGTTCTATTAAATGTGTAGTAAGATTCAATGTTGAAAGGCGAAATTAAAATCAGTAATTTGAAGCAGTGAAGCGTCAAAGTTCCCTCAATTGGATTGGATTAATCACATCAATTATTCATGCATTTTCTACTCAATTAGTAGTTTTTATCCTAACTTTCTAATCGAAGGATTTAGTAATACAAATCAATTTAATTTTAACATAATCCTAATGGTTAATCTTCCTATTACAATGTTCACACTTGGTTTATCGAAATCAGATTCAAAATCAACTATATACTAAAGCATAAAGTAGTAGAGAATCACACCAATAAAATTAAATAATTAAGATTGAAACCTAAATAATTATTTCAATCAATCTATAGAAAGAGCATGACTAATTCTATGACCAATTGAATAAAATTAAGTCAATCTTAAAATCAATTAATGATGAGGAAAATAAATCATTAAATCAATTTAATTCACAACTGTAATTCTAGAATTTAAGTTTCCTAATTCACATTCTCACATCGATTTATCGAAATCAAATTCAAAGAGCGACTATATATGTCTAACATATGGCAGTAATTAAATCACATCAATAAAGTATTGAAATTGAAACTTAAACAAGTATTTTAATTATTTAATGGAAGAAACATGATTAAATTCATGAAAAACTGAATAAAAGTTAAGTAAATCTCAAAATGATCCATAAAGAAAGGAAACATAAACCCTAGAATTGTTTAAACAATGAAAAACACGTTACATGAATGAAAGATGCTGAAATCCCCAAATTCAATTGAGTTTATTCGTAGCTTCACCAATGAATTTAGTTTCTCATGGAGTTTCTTGAGCCAAAAGTATGGAAGAATGGTGTAGAATGAAGAATGAGACGTTGTGGGACGTTCTGGGGTCTTTTAGGGTTAAGAAGTCGTACCAAAATAAGTTACCATAAATATTTGAGTCGTAGAAGGAAACCAGAAATTTCGTCACGGAAATGACCCTTGCGACTGCAAGGTATAAACCCATGCGGCCGCATGGAACAAAGAATTGCAACCCTTATATTCTCGGTAGATGACCATGCAGCCTGCATGCTTTTAAAACCATGCGGCCGCATGATTATAATATTTACCAGCCGGACAGTTTTCAGTATTTTGGTCATATCTTCCTCTTCCGATGTCAGATTGAGCTGATTCAAGTTGCGTTGAAAAGCTAACTAAAAGGGTTACAACTTTCCTTCAGAGACCATCTTTAAATTCAATCATTTTATGTGTCAGAAATGGATTTCAATGTGAGGCTGAAAATTGGTGTGAAACTTTTCGGCTTGAAAGTTGATATTTGATAATGTTTTGGCTATCTTTCACCCCACTGACTCATTGATTCATCCAATTGATCTCTAAAACTCTTGAATCTTCATCACAAGATTAGAAATATATTTAGATTACTTGCACTTTAGTCCTTGAACCTTCACTTTGTTCCAATTTGGCCCTTTTTGCTCTTTTCTTCTAATTTCCACCGTATTCATTCATTTGCAACATAAATCAAAATATAAGTGTACTTAGAACATTTAAGCGCCAATAAATCATGAAAATGCAATTATTAGTGGCTAAAAAAGTGATATTGCATTATCAGTGCTCCTTTTTGCCCCTTTTTAGACTTGTTAATTTGCTTACCCTTTATGCTATTCACACAAGTCTCAAAATCAGCAAAATCCAAAGTACTGAGTACCCCTTCATTTACCAATCCTTTAATTCTATCAATGGAGACGTGTCCCAATCTCCGGTGCCATAACATAGAGGAGTTCTCATTCACAATACATCGTTTTATGCCAGCAGTAACATGCATAGAATCAGAAGTGGCATTTTTTTTGTAAATTAATGCAGGAAAGATCATCAGTCAAAGTACCATTCCCAACACAATTAGATTTATAAAATAAATTGAAAGATAAATATGAGAAACTAAAGGAATATTCAAAAGCTACAAGCCTTGAAATTGAAATCAAGTTTCTAGAAAAACTTGGAACATAAAATGTCTTTTCTAATTTTAAAACAAAGCCACTACTTAAAATTAAATAGCAAGTTCCTATAGATTCCACATGCGTGCCCATCTTGTTTCCTGATAAGATGCTTTGCTCACTTCCCGCTGGCTTCCTTAGGTTTTGCAAACCCTGCAAGGAATTTGAAATATGGATTGTTGATCCAGAATCAATCCACCATGTGTTATGATTAACATTAGCCATATTAGATTCATAACAAACAAATGAAAATTAAGTACCTTTCTTCTCGAGCCAGTTCTTAAATTTGGGCAATCTTTCTTCATGTGCCCTTTTTTCTTGTAGAAGAATCACTTTGACTCCTTCTTTATGTTGGCTGAGCAGGAATCTTGCCCTTATTTTTGGCTTGATCTTTTTTCTTCCTTCATTGAGTAGTAAAGTTTACCTTTTCGCCCTCTTCCATTCCCAACCTTCCTTCCTCTTAGACACACATGGTCAACATCTCATTAATTGACAACTTGTTTTTATGTGTATTGTAAGAGATTTTGAAGGGATCATACTGCTGGGGCAGAGTGCACAGAATGTAGTGAACTAGGAAAGATTTCGATATCTCAACTTTCAATGTTTTAAGCCGAGCAGCTATGTCCTTCATGGATATGATCATGCACGCCTCTAGTCCTGTGAGCCTCATGGATGAGAATTGCATTATTAAGGTACTGGCAAGAACTTTATTAGATGTCACAAACTGCTCATCGATGGCTTTTAAAAGTGGTTTGACCTTATCATGCTGCTCGACGGAACCACGAATACTAGCAGAAATCTTGGTCTTTATGAACATTACGGAAAGGTGATTTGATCGCTTATACTTTTCATAAAGATCAACTGCATCTAGAGTGCTGGATTCAGTGGTGGCATGTGGTTCGTCTTTCCTTATAGCATAGTCAATATCCATCCATCCATCCCAAATGGAGAAAAACTCTCTCCTTCCACACCTTACAGTAATCACCCCTTAATTCAGGAATTTCACATTTAACATCAGAAATATTTATAGGTTGAATAACTGTAAAGTTTTAAACATACATGCTTATTATTCAAGATTTGAGACTAAAATTAAATGAAACATTTTACCAATATAAATCATGAGGGGTAGATTAAGAAATATAATATGATATTTCATCCTAATTAATTGTACAAATATAACAAAATTCTTGTGTGTAGATTTTATTATATCACGTATGATTAACTACAATTAATGTTTATTTTCCATATGTGATCCTCAATAAACTTAAATATATAATTTTAACAAATTAAGGATGATGTGGCTACTCTCTAATTAATAAAAATTATATGGACCACTAAACATTAATTAATTTCTAAAGCTCATATTACACGAAACTATAGGCAATATTCCTTGAATTTAATTTTAATGTACTAATATTATTTAACCTAATATTGCATGTATAAAATAAACAACAATTATATAAACAAAATAAATAATATACGCATGTAACATTCATAATTAAATTCATTAAGAGCTCTCAAGAATTAATTTCTATATGCATAAATTATTTAACTTAATTGTATGCATAATTATTCACAAAATTCATACATAAAAATAATATAAATAATTTTGCATAATCATTTTCATAAATTAATTCCTTACAAACCTTACAGATCCAAAAAATATCCTCAAATCAGAATTTATTTTGGACATGAGTTGGGCCGCCTCAATTACCATTTATTTGGACAAATAAGAAATCCACAAATTATCAAATCGGATTTCATGAGTTGGGCTGTTAATTTGAGATCTACAAGTTGTCATCAGAAATTTGGGTCGCCAATTTAGTTGGAAAAGTTGACCAACTCAAATAACCACTCATTTGTTTGAAATCTGCAAATTGTCATTAGAAGGTTTGGTCAATTTAGTGGGAAAAAGTTGGCCCGCTCAAATATGACAGTTGATCAATCTCTGCAACATCTTCCCTTTTTTTTTTTTAAAAAAATTTTCAACCGTGATCGTCTTCAACCTCCAGCCGGGTCATTTCAACCCGGTTGCGACTCGAATAAAAAACCCGATGGTTTCTCATGATTCCGACGTCCAAAATTTGCGTATTTTATATCAAAATTCTTAGAATTCAATTTCCTAATGATTTATGATGTTGTTTTTCATCAAAAACGTATCAAACATAAACTTGAAATCCAAGAAAAGAATTCTGCAAAAATTCTGGAAAAATGGGCAGAGAGCAAACGAGCAAGACGGAGGTTAAATGGTGCTCTGATACCAAATGTAAATCATAATATGCGATCTAAACATGTTTTACAACCTAATCAACACATTTAAATCCATTAAGCGGAAGCATAAAAACTGAATCGATAGGCATACTTCCAGACATTGCTATTTCTGGTTTTCGGTTTTGAAAATGGCTTCTAATCCCTTCTCTTCTCTAACTGATGGTGTAACTTTAGTCTAAAAATGAAGAGTAGGCTTAGGGACCCTCCAAAGAGATTCTTGCTGTCCTTATAACGTCATTTTCCATCAAAAGCCATTTCTTTTCGAGTGAGGAAGTGGGAGAGCGGTTTTAATTATTGTAGTTATGGAATATCATGGACCACATTGAAGAAAAATGAAAAACTAACAAGTATAGCATTTGACATAATGTTCGTCTGCAGTCATTGACAAATACTAGTTTCAGATAGACATACCAACATCTAATGGAGTCTGTACGATTAGTGGCATTGAAATGTGACAAATCCGATCGACTAAAAGTCAAATACTTCCAAGAAAAAAATTCTAGTGATACCTTCACTACCAATAGTGCACAAGATCTCCATTCTCTCTGAGAGATGAAAACAATTCAAGATCTCCTTCAATTCCAAGCATTGAACATATGTGTTTTGATACTCGGGACTCCTCTTTTCTGGGCTACAACCCTGGTATTCAAGAAACATCTCATCGATCAAGTAATTGTCTCTTGTTTCAACCAATCTTGGAACCAAATGGAACTCTATCCCTTCCACGTCCATCTTCACCACCACGTAATCCCCATCTTTCACCACACTCTTCAACCACAGTGCAAAATTGAATCCCTGAATCTTACCGAATACACTCACAAAATAACTCGAGGACTGCACAACTTGATTCCTCACCATCCCTCGAACCCCTTTTCCATTCTTCATACTAGCCTCTCGATTTATCTCAAAAAATAATGTTTCGTTCCTTATCCAAGGTGCATAAGGAAAAAGGGCAACCCCTTTCCAGAGAATATATACTTGTCGTGGAAAGTACCATCGGCCTCCAATGCGTAATTTCAAATGGTTTATCCTGTTTCGGATACCCTTTTTCCAACCAACTCCTAATGCTCAAACCATAATTCTTGGCTCCAATGGCCACGTGCCTATACTGATTCTTAAAGCTTATGTCAACCAAGGAAAGCAGATATGTCACATTCTATATGTTCCTTTTAATCCAAAGTCTCAATGGCTCTTCTCTAATTCATGGCTCTGTATTTTTAATCAATTCATGCTTATAGCTTGGAACAGAGCATTTACTCACAGAGTCACCATTGAAGAA
This sequence comes from Fraxinus excelsior, assembly GCA_019097785.1. NCBI lineage: Eukaryota > Viridiplantae > Streptophyta > Magnoliopsida > Lamiales > Oleaceae > Fraxinus > Fraxinus excelsior. The sequence continues at coordinate 17,868,502 of CM032643.1, read as the reverse complement.
CTCTTCCTTTTCATTGAATCTGAAAATGCTTTTTTCTTTCTGGAAGACGACTTCATGAATCAATGGAGATGATGAATCGAAACCATCAACTTCTCTCGATTTAATCAATGTAAAAGAATTGAATAGTTGAAGCAAAGAGGCGAAACTGTAAGCGTAATTGTATGAACAACAAAGAAACCGCCTTGCTTTATGGTTCTGTAAACTTCCAAAGCATACTCCACGGGCTTCGCAGCCTGATCTGGTTCTGCAGTACTTGAAAACACGAAACCAAATACCTGATTCTTGAATCGTATAAATGTTCGAGACGATTTCTTCAACGAAATTCCAACGAAATTAAGTAACAATCAACAACAAATGGCGGCAAAGGTCTCAAATGGGGAAAGAAGAAGAACAGAACATGAGCCAACGGTTTTAACATATCTTCCAATCAAATTCCTACACGACGCTGTTTTACTTAAGTCTAAATTGTCATGGCGTTCACATTTTATCAACAAACACATTTCTTCACTTACATAACCAAATGGGGAAGAAGAGGAATCCAGATGGAATTTTGTCAGAAATTGTACCTCTTCTTTCCCAATTCTCTGCTATTTCCCTCCTACTTTCTTCAGTAATGTAATCACGTTTTGTTAATATACTCACAGCTTGTGTTAGGGGTGATTATATTTAGGAATGATTTGAGATTTATGGCTTTTGAGGAGCCAAAGCCTCCAGATTTGTAGATGAATAAACACACTGATGATTTCAAATTACTGCAATGGTGTACAGACTCCAAATACGGTTACTTACCCATTAAGAGCACTAACTAACCACTAAGCCCATTAACAACAGACCCAATTCACTAGACCTAACTAACAGAATAAAAAATACAAATACAAATACCCTTAACAATTAAAAGCATCACATTAACGTTCTAGAAGCATCTTCACTTTCCTTCAGCTCCTTTTCTCGCATCCTTGTTTGAACCGTAGCAATGCTTCCGTCTTCAAAAGAGCTTGTCCACAAGCTCAGGAAACCGCCTCTACAACACATCAAGATCTTCCCAGGTTGTATCTTCAATAGTTGTTCCTTTCCATAGAATAAGCACCTCGACCCTTGCTTTGTGCCCTTTCTTTTTAAGTCTTTTCTCCAGGATGGCCTCAGGTTCCGGCATCAGGGCTTCCTCTGGTGTTACCTGCGGTAACTGTGAGTGGGCTTAGGTAAGGGTTCCTAGATTCGGTTTGAGGTACGAAATGTGGAACGTAGGATGAATATGTGCTTCTTGTGGCAAATCCAGGCGGTACGCTACCTTTCCTATACGGCGATGGATGTGATACGATCCATAATATTTGGGTGATAGCTTGAGATTACGCCGAAGGGCCATTGACATGTGTCGGTACGGCTACAGGCGTAAGTAAAACCCAGTCCCCCTCTTGATATTCTCGATCTGTTCTCCTTGCATCTGTATGTTTCTTCATCTTCTCTTGTGCTTTTTGGAGGTACTCTTTAACTAGTTTTGCAATGAAATCCCTGGTCTTTAGCTCATCTTCCACTGCTTGTACTTGTGTTGTCTCCATTTCATAGGGTAGAAGTATAGGGGGAGGAACCCCATAGACAGTATCGAAGGGACTTACTTGAGTGGAACAATGAGTTGAAATGTTGTATGTGAAATCTGCTAGGGCTAGCCATTTCTTCCAGTCTTTGGGCCTATCACTCGTAAAACACCTCAGATAGCACTCTAGGCTCTTGTTCACTACCTTGGTTTGGCCATCTGTTTGTGGATGGTATGCCAAACTCGACAACAGCTCTGTTCCACATAGTCTGAATAGCTCTCCCCAAAACTGACTGGTGAACACGGGGTCCCGGTCACTGACTATAGTCTGTGGAAGTCCATGTAGCTTGAAGATATTTTCCATGAATACCCTGACAACCTTTAATGCTGTATATGGGTGGTAGAGGTGTAGGAAATAAGCATATTTGGTCAACCTATCAACTACTACCATTAATACAATGTGCCCTTCAGAAGGTGGAAATCCCACCATGAAAACTACACTAATATCAACCCAATTCCTCTTGGGCATTAGGAGAGGCTGTAACAATCAAATTTGACAAATGTCACATTCCCTGATGAAGTTTCTGACGTCTCTACGCATACTAGGCCAGAAAAATCCCTTTTTTTTTACTCTTGAGTAAGTCTTAAATACTCCAGTGTGGCCCCCTAGTGGACAACTATGATACTATTGCAGGATTTGAAGGGTGCCAAAGTTCCAAGATGGATTCTCCCTTTATAAAAGAGGAGGCCATTCCTGAGCTGGTACTGGGAAGGGTCCAAGGCCCCCTGATGGTAGTCGCATAAAAGCTCCTGCAACTGGGGGTCTTGGGTGTAAGTTTTCTTCACCTCTTCTATCCATTTTGCTTGAATCATGATGATAGCTTGTAGTGCTACTTTAAGACTGGTTGGTTGCATCTGTGATTTTTCTGGGTGATAGGATTTGGTACTTTGAGATGTTAGGTTAGTATTTAGGAAAACTTGGAGGGTGGTGTTTGGGTTATTTAGGGTAGGTAATCGGGATAGGGCATCTGCAAGGGTACTTGATAAGTGTATTTTATACACTTATTTGTACCATTAAACTAAAGCAATTATCGTTGCTTTAAATGATTCGAGGCTTAATTTTGTGTATATTTTGTTTGCTGGGTGCATCTCGATGAAAAACCATGGAATTAAAGAAAATTGGCTGAAAATAGGCTAAAGTGGATCTAATCCAAAGTTTAGGGACTAAATCACAAAATGCTTATAGATGATTCGGACTTAGTATCGATGATTTGAGAGATGTTGGAGTCAATTAAACGAAGTTGGAAGATGGAGGGTCAAGAAAATACAAAGAAAAAACCAAAATAAATAACGAATGAAATTCGGGGACCAAAGTGCAACAATTGGAAGATTTTATGCCTGCGCCCGCGCATAGGCAAAATTTCTCGCGCGCGCATGGGCTAAGTTTTTATTTTCCGGGAGCAAACTACTTGAACGGCGCGCGGGCAAGGAAATTTTGGGCCTGAACGGCCCAATTTTCTATTTTATCCAAATTCCTATAAAAATTAAATTTAACCTACTTTCTAAGGGGGTGAACAACACGAAGGACTCAGAGCATATCAAATCCAATTTTTCACCATAAGAAAGAGTCTAGCACATCAATTCAAGGCGAATCATACAAGGATTTTGAAAATTCATAGCCCAATTGAAAGATTTGAGTCAAGAACGTGGATTTTTCCTATTTCTTCCATATTTCTTATTTTCGGGTGATGTTTTTTCCAATTATTCTTGAGTAATTGAATTATAAGAATGTTGGGCTAGTTTTTTATTATATTGGATGAATGATGAACCTTATTGCTTATTTATTTTAATTCGAGATAATTAATTTAGTACTTCTTGATTTTTCTCGATTGATTTTGCATTCTCATTGAACTATTTGATTGCTTGATCACCAATTAGATAGTAAGTTGCTTGTTGTAGTGTAGGAATACTCACAATAAGTCTAAAACACGGCAAAATCAACACATGGACAATAGGTATTATGAATAATATCTATGACATGTGCAATCATGTGTGATAAATCTTGTGAATCAATACATGTTTTTCATATGAATTCGGACTATGAATATGATCGGGTCGTGTTAAACATAGGTTTAATATATCTTGGAAAAGAATATTGAATAACAGTGGATTATTGATTGTTTTGAATACATGAATTTACTAGATTAAGAATTAAGAATTAAACTAAATAGCAGTAGAGAGATTTACGATTCCAATACAAACATTCACATATTAGATAAACACTTTATTTGCATCATTAGTTTAGGATTAGTATAAAAAATATACAAACCATCTTTTTGATTTCATTACATTTCGAATTTAATAGTAGCCATTAAACTACAAATTAGACCTTATTCCTCGTGGGAACGATACTCTTAACTCATATATCTTATTACTTGTACAACGATCCCTTACACTTGCGGGTTTTGCACGAACAATACTTGTCTTTCCAGTCTTGTACTCCAGCATGAAATCATACCCTAATAACTTTGAAACCCACTTCTACTATGCTGGTGCCCCAATCCTTTGCTCCAACAGATGTTTTAAGGCCCGCTGATCAGTGCAAACCTTGAAACTTTGTCCTAACAAGTAATGCCTCCACTTTCGTACTGCCATAACCAGTGCTAAAAGTTCCTTATCATAAGTTGATAAGTTTAAGTTTTTTCCTTTAAGTGCTTGACTTATATAAGCTATGGTTGTCCCTCATGCATAAGTATAAAACCCAAACCTTCCCCTGATGCATCACATTCAATAATAAATTGTTTAGAAAAATCAGGTACCTTTAGGACTAGCGGGTTCATCATGGCCTGCTTGAGCTGATTGAATGCCTGTTGAGCTCTCTCATTCCAACTGAAAGCATTTTTCTTAAGGAGTGAAGTGAGTAGTGCTTCTAGAAGTCCATACCCCTGTACAAACTTTCTACAGTAACCAGTAAGCCCTAGGAAACCTCGGAGGGCATTTAGGTTAGCCGGTATTGGCCATTTCTGCATGGCTGCCAATTTATGAGGGTCTGTCTTTACTCCCTCCTTAGAGATCAAATGCCCCAAGTACTTTACTTCTTTGCTTCCAAAGGTGCACTTAGAAATTTTAGCATAAAATTTGTGTCTTTTGAAGTTCCAACACAACTTTTAGGAGTTGTAAGTGTTCCTGGAAGGTCTTACTGTACACCAAAATATCATACAAAAAAACTAACACAAATTTTCGGAGATAGGGTCTGAAAACCTCATTCATTAGCCCTTGAAATGTAGATGGAGCATAGGTAAGACCAAAAGGCATTACCAAAAACTCGTAATGACCCTCATGGGTCCTGAAGGCAGTTTTAGGTATATCCTCTGGGTACATTCTGATTTGATGATAACCAGAACGTAGGTCCAGCTTAGAAAAGAATTCAACTCCATGGAGTTCATCCAATAATTCATCGATGTTGGGTATGGGATATTTATCTTTGATCGTGTCTCTGTTTAGGGACCTGTAATCCACACACATCCACTAGCCAGCATCTGCTTTCCTCACCAATAGAATGGGAGAAGAGTAGGGACTCTGGCTTTTCCTTATAATGCCGCTGTCAAACATTTCCAAAACTAGTTTATCAATCTCAAAGTAAGGGTACATGTAGGGCCTTAGACTTGCTGATTTTGCTCCTTTCTGCAATGGAATCCTGTGGTCATGACTCCTAGGCAGAGGCAGACCCCGTGGTTCAGAGAAAACCACTTGAAACTGTTGGAGAAGCTGTTGAATGCTCGGGACAATTTCCTGTTTCGGTTCTTGGTCTTCTCCCCCTAGCAACTGTATCCAGACTCCTCTTAATGTGCTTTTCCCAAGCCTAAGGTGATGATCAGCCTCTACCAACACAGTTGAAGGTTGTATACCCTACAACTTAGATTCCATCCCTTTTGAAATAAACTGCATGGTGAGATCAGAAAAATTCCACACAATAGGGCCCAATTGCTTTTCCTTATAATGCCGCTGTCAAACATTTCCAAAACTAGTTTATCAATCTCAGACTTCTGAAAGTAAGGGTACATGTAGGGCCTTAGACTTGCTGATTTTGCTCCTTTCTGCAATGGAATCCTGTGGTCATGACTCCTAGGCAGAGGCAGACCCCGTGGTTCAGAGAAAACCACTTGAAACTGTTGGAGAAGCTGTTGAATGCTCGGGATAATTTCCTGTTTCTGTTCCTGGTCTTCTCCCCCTAGCAACTGTATCCAGACTCCTCTTAATGTGCCTTTCCCAAGCCTAAGGTGATGATCAACCTCTACCAACACAGTTGAAGGTTGTATACCCTGCAACTTAGATTCCATCCCTTTTGAAATAAACTTCATGGTGAGATCAGAAAAATTCCACACAATAGGGCCCAATTGCTTAAGCCAATCCACCCATAGTACTACATCACAATCACCCAAGGTAAGCACAAATAATGGAGCCATAAACTTTAAATGTTGTACTTGAAGTGGGATCGCCCTACAGTAACCTTGGCAAGGGAAGCTATCACCATTCGCAACCTTGACTGCCAATTAGCTTTCCTCTACCGGTAGTTGTAATTTCCTTGCTAAATTTGAGTCCACAAATCTATGAGTACTACCGGTGTCAATTAGGATTACAACTTTGTGTTAGTTTATGTTTTCCTCTACCGTCATGGTTTTGGGAGCATTCGAGCCAGCCAAAGCATGTAATGAGATCCCTAAAAGCTCACCAATCTCATACTCTTCACCCCGATTCTCTTGGACCTGTATTACTGCCAACTGTCCCTCAGTTTCATCAATTTCTTCCTCTCCTGCTTCTAGCCCCTCTAGTAAGAATAATTTTGGTTTAGCACATCTATGACCTGGATGGTATTTGTCCTTACAGAAGTAACAAAGTCCCTTGCTTCTTCGATCATCCATTTGTGTCTGGCTAGCCCTCTTAACTGGGAAGGTATTTCTGCGAGGTGGGAAATGGGTATTTGTGGGGGGTTTTGGTTCAATTTTTGGGAATGGTGGGGTAGTTTAAGGACTGATGCAGAGGTGATCGGTTTGATTATATATGTGTTGTGGAAAGGAATTTCTGGGTTTAAGGGGCTGGTTTCTCCTGTTTACTTCTTCTTCTTGGAGTTTAGCTAAACCAAAAGTGGCTGGGAGTGTTTTGGGACTCAACATTGTAACCATTATCCTTAAATCTTCCTTGAGGCCACTAATGAAAGTGCTGATCTTAAATTCATTCGTGAGTCCAGTAATCCGATTTGATAAGGCTTCGAACTGGGATTGGTATTCTTCAATTGTGCTGGTTTACCTCAGTTTAATAAAAGTTCCCATAGGATCCTCATAAGTGGAAGGTCCGAACCTAATTTTAAGTGCTTTTACAAAGTCATCCCGCTGAGTGACTGGGCTAGACTCTTTAAACCAGCAATACCATGTTAATGACTTTCCTCCCATATGAAAAAATGCAATTTGAAGTTTTTGTTCATCTGGAGTGCTAAAGTAAGCAGCTTTGAGTACCCACTTTAGAGGTTCGGTACCATCAAATTTTGGAAATTCTAGTCTTATTGATTTAGCATGAATTCCTCCACCCCCTTCAAATAATGGATTATTACTGACCTGGTTGTTTGATGGTCCTTCACCAGAATTGCCATTTCCATTTCCAGATTTTGCCACCAACTGGTTATGATGTGGCAAGATTATTTAATTGCTGGAGCACAGCGTCTAGCATTTGTTTCTGTGTATTTTGTTCTCTTCGCAGGGAACTTGTTTCTCCCTTCAAGGCAGCGATGGCCTCGAACAACTGGGCATTACGGGCATGGCCGGTCCTGTGATTTCCAGGGCCCGAGGCGAACACCCAAAATTGGGCCCCCCACCCCAAGATCAACATAAATGCAAAATTCAACAGTGCATTATGCAACGTATTGTTAATTTAACACTGAAGAGTAGAACAACAAACAAATGTAAAGAACAAAAGATTTATATTATAAAGTAACAAAACCGACAAGAGTTCAAATAATCAGTTAAATACTATTCGTCTCGCTGTTTTAGAGGCAAAAATATTAATCACATCTGAATAATCTATCTGTTCAATCATATCTTTCTCTATTGATAACATAGTCAATTCATTCAATCTTTCTTGTGACATAGTTGATCGGAGGTAAGTCTTGATCAACTTCAATTTGGAGAAACTTCTTTCTGCGGATGCAATTGTAACCGGTATGGTTAACAAGATTTTATAAGCAATATAAGTATTTGGGAAACATACATTCAATGGCTTCAAATATTGTAGCACTTCAATTGCTCTCGTTGCTTCACTTGATAAATAGCACCGCAAGATTAGTATCTCCGAAAATAAATCATCTCCACTAATGTCCGAACGCCCGTTATGTTCTAATTGTTTCTCAAGATTCATACAAGATTTCATCATAATTGAATGGGTTTCACCCCTCAACCTCTTCAAATTGAACAAAAACCCAAAAGTGTCATCATATTGTTTGAATTGTTCAAATCGAGTCCTCATAGAAGATAGAGCTTGATCTATTATAAAAATAAAGTATTCAACTCTAAAAAATTCTTTAGCCGATTACTTTATTTCATTACTTCCGCTTTCATCAAATTGTTTTTTCCTTCGAATTATACGTTTTTCTTTAAATACAACTTCAATCCCCATTTTATTTGTCTTCTTTGTCGCTTCATCCATGGCGATAGCAAATCCAGTTTCTCTATATTCTTCAAGAAATGAAACCAGCCCTTGTAAGAGGTCGATAGCACTATCAATATCCATATTTTCGGTTTGAAGAAATTTACTCACAATATTGACTGCATGCAACAACCTGTACCAGATAATCAATGCAAGCAAGAACTCAAAACTCTCAAGATCATTTGTTGCTATCGAATTGGCTTCACATCTTACGTTAGCATCTTCGTCACTTTCTACCAAATCAACTAACGCATCTCTTATTTGTGCAGTTTGCTCCATTATAGGCTTCACACTGTCAACACGACTTTCCCAACGTGTTTGTGACAATGGCTTCACTGTCAAGCCTTGTACATTATCTTTGAAAATTTTCCATCGTTTGGTAGAAGCGGAGAACAATTTGTAGATGCGTTGTATCACTCCAAAAAACATAACACCTTGAGAACAACAAGTCACCATATCGCACAATGCCAGATTAAGACTATGCGCGCCACATGGAGTATAGAAAGCTCGGGGATTCACCTCAAGGACTCTTCTTTGCACACCTTTGTGCTTCCCGCTCATATTAGATCCGTTGTCATATCCTTGCCCTCTAATATCATCAACATCAAGATTAAGTGTGGTCAAAACCTGTTGAAGCTCGGTTACAAGTCCAAGCCCTGTTGTGTCATCTACTTTCAAAAATTCAAGCCAATATTCTTCAATTGTAGGTAAGTTTCCCGAATCGTCAACACATCGTATGACTAAAGACATTTGCTCATCGTTACTAGCATCTGGTGTACAATCAAGTATAACTGCGAAATACTTTGCATGCTGAACTTTCTTCACAATAGCACTTCTCACCTCATTTGCCAACAACTGTATCAACTCATTTTGAATTGCTTTGCCAAGATATGTATATTGAATCTCACGTGCTTTAGCCCGCCGAATGTGCTCTTGCATTATTGGATCAAACTCACTAACAATTTCCACCATTTGTAAAAATAGGTCATTGTTCTCAACATGTAGCCTCTCATCATCTCCTCGAAATGGCAAGCTGTTTTTTGCAAGTCTTTTCATGATAGCAATTATCCTCGTTAACACATTTCTCCAATGATCTCTTTCTGCGTCTATCACCAATTGAACACTTTTGTCTATTGTAGTTTTCGACTGAATCCTATTTTCCAATTCAATCCAACTAGTCATGCAACGTAAATGCTCTTCATTCCCTTCATGACTTTTAATAGACCGATGCAAATTATGTCAATCTCTAAATCCATCATTACCCCATTGGCCAATTCTGGTGACATTTTTTTGTGTTTTAAACAACTTGCAACAAAAGCAGAAGACCTTGTCCATAGATACTGAATACACTAGTCATCTCCTATCAATTGTTTGCCTATTTGGTAGTAATCGCATGTATTGATCATAGAATGAGGGATTATTTAGTTGAAATAGGTCCGAAAAGAGTAGATGGCATCATGTTTCCCAAAGATAGTGCAAAGAGACATTTTGATTCTTCACAATATATGCGATTACTACCAAATGGATGCGATTACTACCAAATGGGCAAACAATTGATAGGAGATGGCTAGTGTATTCAGTATCTATGGACAAGGTCTTCTGCTTTTGTTGCAAGTTGTTTAAAACACAAAAAAATGTCACCAGAATTGGCCAATGGGGTAATGATGGATTTAGAGATTAACATAATTTGCATCGGTCTATTAAAAGTCATGAAGGGAATGAAGAGCATTTACGTTGCATGACTAGTTGGATTGAATTGGAAAATAGGATTCAGTCAAAAACTACAATAGATAAAAGTGTTCAATTGGTGATAGATGCAGAAAGAGAACATTGGAGAAATGTGTTAAAGAGGATAATCGCTACCGTGAAAAGACTCGCCAAAAACAGCTTGCCATTTCGAGGAGATGATGAGAGGCTACATGTTGAGAACAATGACCTATTTTTACAAATGGTGGAAATTGTTAGTGAGTTTGATCCAATAATGCAAGAGCACATTCGGCGGGCTAAAGCACGTGAGATTCAGTATACATATCTTGGCAAAACAATTCAAAATGAGTTGATACAATTGTTGGCAAATGAGGGGAGAAGTGCAATTGTGAAGAAAGTTCAGCATGCAAAGTATTTCGCAGTTATACTTGATTGTACACCAGATGCCAGTAACGATGAGCAAATATTTTTAGTCATACGATGTGTTGATGATTCGGCAAACTTACCTACAGTCGAAGAATATTGGCTTGAATTTTTGAAAGTAGATGACACAACAGGACTTGGACTTGCAACCAAGCTTCAACAGGTTTTGACCACACTTAATCTTGATATTGATGATATTAGAGGGCAAGGGTATGACAACGGATCTAACATGAGTGGGAAGCACAAAGGTGTGCAAAGAAGAGTCCTTGAGGTGAATCCTCGAGCTTTCTATACTCCATGTGGCGCTCATAGTCTGAATCTAGCATTGTGCGATATGGTGACTTGTTCTAAAGGTGTTATGTTTTTTGGAGTGATACAACGCATCTACACATTGTTCTCCGCTTCTACCAAACGATGGAAAATTTCAAAGATAATGTACAGAGTTTGACAGTGAAGCCATTGTCACAAACACGTTGGGAAAGTCGTGTTGACAATGTGAAGCCTATAATGGAGCAAACTGCACAAATAAGAGATACGTTACTTGATTTGGTAGAAAGTAACGAAGAAGTTAAAGTAAGGTGTGAAGCCGAGTCGTTAGCAACAAATGATCGTGCTATCGACCTCTTGCAAGGGCTGGTTTCATTTCTTGAAAAATATAGAGAAATTGGATTTGCTATCGCCTTTGATGAAGCAACAAAGAAGGCTAATGAAATGGGGATTGAAGCTGTATTTAAAGAAAAACGTATAATTCGAAGGAAAAAACAATTTGATGAAAGTGAAAGTAATGAAATAAAGCAATCGGCTGAAGAATCTTTTAGAGTTGAATACTTTATTTTTATAATAGATCAAGCTCTATCTTCTATGAGGACTCGATTTGAACAATTCAAACAATATGATGACACTTTTGAGTTTTTGTTCAATTTGAAGAGGTTGAGGGGTGAAAACCCATTCAATTATGATGAAATCTTGTATGAATCTTGAGAAACAATTAGAACATAACGGACGTTCGGACATTAGTGGAGATGTTTATTTTCGGAAATACTAATCTTGCGGTGCTATTTATCAAGTGAAGCAACGAGAGCAATTGAAGTGCTACAATATTTGAAGCCATTGAATGCATGTTTCCCAAATACTTATATTGCTTATAAAATTTTGTTAACCATACCGGTTACAGTTGCATCCGCAGAAAGAAATTTCTCCAAATTGAAGTTGATCAAGACTTACCTCCGATCAACTATGTTACAAGAAAGATTGAATGAATTGGCTATGTTATCAATAGAGAAAGATATGGTTGAACAGATAGATTATTCAGATGTGATTAATATTTTTGCCTCTAAAACAGCGAGACGAGTAGTATTTCGAGTAGTATTTAACTGATTATTTGAACTCTTGTCGGTTTTGTTACTTTATAATATAAATCTTTTGTTCTTTACATTTATTTGTTGTTCTACTCTTCAGTGTTAAATTAACCATACGTTGCATAATGCACTGTTGAATTTTGCATTTACGTTAATCTTGGGGTGGGGGACCCAATTTTGAGAGTTCGCCTCGGCCCTGGAAATCACAGGACCGGCCCTGGCTAGAGACTATATATGAGAAGTTTGACCCTAAAGGTTCACGGTCGCAGTTGGCTGTGCATTTATACACGTATGCTTGTGAGAAGTTAACAAAAGGATATGAGTTAGATTGTGATCTTGTGCCTCGTAGTCAGCACAATTTTTCGTTGATTGGTGTGCTTGATTTTTGTGTCAAATTACTTTAAATAGTAGATATGCAGCAAAATTTGCAGACTTTTTTTTGCGAAACAGGGGGTGTTTACTGTGATGTGAAGGGATGTGTTTTTTTTTTTTGAACAAAAAAAAATGTATGATGCCTTTTTTCATCTAGGATTTAGTATAACATCAATCCTGCTTATTTCCCATCCCGAATGATATTGTCGATTGTTATGTTTATGTTTACTATGGAATTTGATATATATCATAATATACTCGTCGGAATATCCACGTGAAATGCTACCAATGATTAGTCGAATGTTTTATCTTCCTTTTTAATGTAGTCAGAGCATCAGACGAATGTCTTCCTAGATTTCATTGATCATATTCTTAGATGAATTTAAGTATACGTATTGTACATGCTGGTGACGCACTTGTATGTGATCCGATAGATTCCATCGGACATCCATAGCATTCGTATTGCACGTAATGTAACGGGTTGGTGAAGCTGCAACATTGATCATGGTTGTGATGTTTGTCTACACAACATTGACTAAAGGTTAAAGTTAGATGACATTTATGCGTGTCTCCGAATCCCATGTACATTACATCATGTAATCTTCGATAATCAGTTGGATAGGTTGAAGTTGTTAACTAATGATGTCAATGGAGTCAACGATGGTTATTACAACCGCAATTTAGAGTTTACATTATAATAAAATTGAAAAATTAAATGTAACGATTTGTCATAGATGCATGCAGTCTATCCTCGTACAGCTTTCAAGCTGGGAATCCTTACAATAAAATATTTATATGTCATGCCAAACATGTTCGCTCCGCTGATCCACGTTTTTGACAAAGTGGGAGTGGTTGCTTACACGAATACATACCAACTAAATTGTTGTGAAAACAGAAAATCAGGTTTCGTTTATTTTTTACGAAGATGATGATTATTCTTCATGCAGTCACACAACAAGAAGGAAAAATTCAGCCCCAGTGCAAATATCGGAATTCCGGTGAGAAGGCAAATCACTGTATTGGGGAAAGTTATGAAACGTTTTCTTCAATACATAATGTTTTGAACTCAAATTCGATTATCAAAAGGCAACTAGCTGTGCCTGTAATTACATTCCCTTAATTATCAGCCACTTACGAGTTCAGTTACATTTTGTGTACATGGTAAGTTTGGCTGCCAGTATTTTTGATGATATTAGGTGACATATGGCTGCCAGTATAATTTAGATTTTAGAATATACAATGAGGAATGTTGAAATTTACGGGTTACTTAACAACTAAGACGTGTAAATTGAAAAAGTTATTCAATTATGTACGATAACTAGACACGAGTTTTCAAATGCAAAGGGTGCATATTGAAGAGTCACTCATTTTTTGGATTGGGAGTGACTATTCAAAGATGTGTACAAGTGAATGGTCATGAACTTTTGTGTAGGGTACGTCTCAATTTGAAATGATACGATCTAATGGTCCAAATGCATTTTGTATCAAAAGATACAACCATTTTGAAAAGAAAAGAAAAAAACACATTGCAATGTATAAATTGGACAATCAAATTGATTTCTAATCACCTCCTTCTCCAAATTATGTCAAAATAATTTTCAAATTGTTTTTAAGTTTCTTATTTGATATTTTAATATTCAATTTCATCTTGTCTAGAAGAGTACAGTCAAATTTTGATTCATCCGAAAAAAATTAATATTGTGATGTATTCATTTTAAAAGAGGTGTTGCATCTTGAAAGACAAACGTTCGTTTGTTTCTATTAGAATCGGTGCAGATGATGAATTCTGTCTTAAAAAGATTTGAAATTGTATACAGTGATTCATTTCACCTCCTTCTAATTTCTACGTTTCATCAAGTTCCGTTTTGGTAGTATTTTCATGTACATATCTTGATTTCGATAAGTCGAAATTCTATATATCTTTTGTATTTTAATATAATATAAATCATGTACTTGTTTTTAATTAATGAAATATGATTTTTTGCACCAACAATTTATCCATTATACAATTACAAAACTTTTCATTAATCTATTGTATTTTAATTTCAAATTGCCTGTTGAATAATATAGTAATCTATCAAGTTTTATATTCCCTTAATTATCTAAGTTAATTAGAGAGTTATTAGTTGTCTAGTATTTGAAAAAAGCAATAGTAATCTATCATTTTTTTATTCACTTAATTATTTAAGTTAATCTACTGCTTTCATTTTATTAAGTAATTATGTGAATACACTATTCTCATCAATCTCTCTGTTTTGTCTCAAACCAGCAATATTGTGAAATATGATCAAATACATACAAAACTTGATGGGATTTTTCTTTCACTTGGTTTTTCTCTTTTTTCCATGGATTTTCTTTTTCTGGAATTGGAGGTCTCCCTGATGTCGAAACAGAGGATAATTGTTACAAAAACTTGTCACGTTTAGTCACACGTCCGGATCTCCTTTCCCGTTTACAAGATTTAAGACTATATTTGATAGCCCTTGTTTTCCGTAGAAAATGCAAAACATTTTCAATTTTCCATGAAAATGATTGTGTTGATGGAAAAATTTGTCATGGAAAACAATTTTCACTCACCACCCCCCCCCCCCCCCCCTCCCAACACAAGCGCCAATTCCACCAAATTTAAGGAAATCATTTTCCCAACATTTAGGCGGAAAAATGGCTTCCAGGTCTGCTGATTTTATTTTTTTCTCGACAATTGAAAAAAATTAGACACAATGGTAAAAAAATTCATCACTTTTATTGACAATTTTCATGTAAAATAAAGACAAATGAATGATATTCGGTATGTTAATTTATTATTATTATTATTAGTTTTTTTTTTTAAATTTTTACAATTAGAACAAATTCTAGACTCAATGGTAAAAAAAAATGATCACTTTAATGAACAGTTTTCATGAAAAATAAAGTCAAACGGACACCAAACTTTCAACATTTTTTAAGTGGAAAATTATATCAATCAAACACAATTAATTACAATTCTCAGTAAAACAAATTTTAGGCAATTCAATTCCCTGTAATTCATTTTCTTTCCACCAAAATTCCACATTCGCAATCAAATGGGCCCTAAAGCTTGATGGACAAGAAAAAATTGTTGCTTAGGTCACACTTTTTAGTTTTTCTCAAATATACGATAAAATTGTGCTTATCCACCAAATACGATCTAGAGAGATCCAGATTTTTGAAGTTTTGCCACAAAACTGTATTTGTGGTTCAACTACGAGAATGACAGATCCAGATTTCTCCATTTCGACTTATTCAATGACCTGTTGAAGCGTCTTGATGATTAAGCGCGCGATTGCATTCGATACGGAGAAACTGAACATTACAAAAACTTTCTAGAAATCATTCTTGTTTTCATTCCAATGCTTCAGAAGTTATTCACAATTCAAAAGGAATTGTCTGGTAGTGGTAGCATTGTTACGTTTCACCATTGAGACTTCCACTTGAAGTCTATGTGGCATCCCACGTGGAGTGCAATGGACCTACTGAATCCCTCTTGTTGAAGTGGTGGCGCTCAAGGAGGTTAAATCCAAAGCTCTACCACGACAAGTGACGACCCACATCATTAGAAGGTCTCTTATTGATAAAATTTTGTTCGAATGATTGATGTGACATCTGTAATGAGTAATATGTCCACTGTCACTTTTTAAGAGCATTAAATGTGCATGCTAGTAGGATCAAATTGATACTTAGGATAAGACGCATCAGTTGAGGAGGTGAGGTCTCGTGTTCCTTCATCTAATGTACATTATTTCACATATAAGACTATAAATATCCACCCATTATCATTTGGAGGTAATGCAAATACATCTATTTTAAGCTATATATCGTCTCCTCTCGAGTTTAATATTTTGTTGGTAAAGTTAGATGTTTGATTTTGGCTTTTAGTTTGTGTATTGTTGATTGGTCCTTATCATGCTATCCCGCTCATATATCTTGTTAGCGCCCAATTATTTCTATAGTTGGAATGCCTGGACTTGGGAAGACAACTTATAGCAAAGAAATTATACAATGATTTCGATGTTTGTGACCATTTTGATAAGCTTTCTTGGTGTGTTGTTTCTCAAAAATATAAGAAGAGGGAGCTATTGATTATATTTTGAGCTCCGTAAGTAACCTTAATAGAGACAAAATTTCCGAAGTGGAGATGAAGCGTCAGAGGAACATTTTTACAAAACTTTAATCGAAAGAAGATACCTCATTGTTATGGACGATCTATGGGATATAGACACATGGGATGATTTGAAAAAGAACTTTCCAGTTGACAATATTAACAGAAGCAGTATAGTGTTCACCAGTAGGCTAAAAATGTGGCATTGGAAACTTCACATGTTATCATTGAACCTCCTCCCATATCCCCAGGTGAAAGTTGGAACTTATTAGAGCATAATGTGTTCCATAAAGAAAGTTCCCATTTTCTGGGGGCCTTATTCATTACTTTTTCTTCAGAGGAATTTCCCTATTTGGAGGACTTTTTATTCATGGCCTCTTATTCAGAGGCCTATCTCCTCTCAGGCGGTTTTCTTATTCATGGTCTCTTCTTCCTATTTCCTGACATTTGGAGTTGTTGCACGAATTTTTCTAGATGATGCCCCTCATGTTGGTAGCAATTTAGCCACTTCCCGAGTGAGTTGAACAGTAACTCTCATTCTACTTTGTCTATGTTGGTGGTGAGGCCGCTGATGACCTGCTGAGGAAGTTCTCCGAGGACCCCTTCTTCAGGGGCCTCCCTAATCCTTTTAAGTGGGACTTCTTCACTGCTTGAACTCATTTTTTTCATACAGCTATTTTCTTCAAAGAGGCTGGCGTCTTACAAATGAATTTCTATCTCAATACATTCCTCTTTTGAAGGAATATCAACAATCCAAGCACTGATGCAAACTCCAAGTCCCTTTCTTGGGGCTACCATTTGTTCTTTCTTCAAGAACAATCCTTACTCAAGGGGGATACCTAGTAGCTTTTCGAAAAACTTTTTCCATGGGAATGTTCGTGGTTGTAGTGGTATTTCTCACAGACAGCGTCAATCTGCTGACCGCAAAAATGCATTAACAAGATCTCGACTCCACTCACGTCAACGTAAGCTTGCTCCTGCACACTTGGACAAATTGTTAGTCACACGTAGCCTTCTCCAGTGGTGGGGAAGACAGCTGCGTGCACTCTGACGGTCAAGTCAGTCAATGAGGTATTTATATATAGGTATGGGACGTGCTTTAGACATGAGCCACATGGGTGTTCGAGCACCATGTGTGTGTACGAGAGCATGTAAAAATGGGAGAGAATAATCTTACAAAACTTACAGTGTTTTGAGTTGCATTATTCTTCAAATGACATGAGCTGTAACCTTTTATAGTAGTTGAGATAAAGTGGTAGTCATTAGATGAAGAGGCATGTGGCTTCATCTCCTTATTCGAAGTGTCCTATCGTAGGCATCATATCACACATACTAGACCATGCATCATTTAATGCACTCTGCCATTTTAACCTAGGTATGATACACCTCTCTATTGTTGTTTTGTAGCAAATAGCACCTCACTTCGACTATGGAGCTTCTACTTACATATGGCGCTTTGGGTGAGGCATCGATTTGTCATTTTTACCTATGACTTTGGTTCGATTTTTTATGACGCAGATCGTGGGCCTTTTGTTTGGGCTTCTTCTTAAGCCTCATTTTTGAGGTATGGACTTCTTAAGCCTCAATTTTGAGGTGTAACGGTAACTAATACAGATTGCAACATTACATGATATAAAATCTGTGTTTTAGAATTTTACATTAAATAATGAAGAACCTATTTTACACTACGATTTACCATTTTTTTTAATACTAGGTTTAAGCAACGTGCAATGCACGTTTGCTTAGTTATATGTAATTTTTTTTGGTTCATTAAATAATTAATGATGTAATGTCTATGTAATTAATAAATAATTACACATTGTGATATATTAATTTTAATTTGAATATTGTTAAATTCTAAATTAAAATGTATAAGTTTGTGTTTCATAATATTATATTATATTAAATTTTGTATTTAATCATGAACTTTTTATACATAATAAAATAATAGATAACATTATAATATAAAACTAAATAAATAAATATTTTTTGTTCATTGAGTTCAATGTACCTTACCAAATAAACTGTTAGCATTTTTAAATTGATAATATCCACATCCATTTTGTTTTTTTAATTTCATTTTTTTCTAGTGACTAAAATGTAGTAGTACAAAGTTTTTTGCATTTTCCATTCATTTATTAATAATGTTCTAAAAGGCGTAATGCGTTGCGAGACGTCGATGTTGAGAATCAAGAATCACAAGTTTAGGCGTGTCAATACGAAAAATAAGCGTCATAATACGTTTCGTATTTTTAATATTATTTTAATTATTTTTAAGACATTAAATATATTTTTATTTTAAAAATAGTTTTTTTCTATATTATAAAAAAAAAATAGATTTTTTACTATATCATAAAATCATCTAATATTTAAAAATAATACTTACTAAACATTTAATATAATACTATAATATTGCTAAATAGTGTTAGGAGAATTTTAATTTTTTTTATTAATTAAGGAACTAAACATGAGCATTAATCATAGGATTTATACGAAAAGTTTGCGGATTTGATAATTCCAATATCTGAAAATGGAGATGAAGGATTTTGATTCACAATCGAGAATAATTCCGACGTGAAGTTTGTGGGAATTCAATTGGGGTCGAACCGAATGCAATAAATACATAAAAATAATCTAACTTAAATCTATCTTTACTAATTAGATTCATTATATATCCTACAATTAGTCTCAACACTAAAAATTAAAAATAAATATGTTAAAATAGTTTTACTTTGTTAAATTAAAATATTTTAAACTTATAAAAAATAATATCTAACATTAATATATTAATAATCAAGTGCAATTTAAATTAAATCTGAAAATTAAAAGAATGAAAGTGAATATTACAATTTAATTAGTTGTAATTCAAAATCAAATTAGTCAATTAGACATACATTTTAAAATGAATTTGATGAGCATTTTAACATTTTTTTTATCACTATCCCACATTGGAAATTTATAAAACTATTGGAGTTAAGAGCATATATAAAATGCACAATCCCACATTGGAAGTTTATGAAACTTTTGGAGAGAAGTGTATCTATAAAATGAGCATGACATCCAATACTTTTACATGGGCTTTAGAATTGTAAATTTTGAAGCCCAATTAGGGAGTTAAAAGATTTTTAAATTAAAAAAATTCCGTTAATTTTTCCGTTAAATCAAGAAATTCCGTTAGTTTTTCCGTTAAACCAACAAATTCCGTTAAATAGGCACTTTTTATATATAGAAAGATAATAATGTTACTATATTAATGAGAAGTGCAATACGTTACTTTTTGACAAAGGTAATTATAGTTGCACCATAATTTTTATTTCTTACACAACTTAATTGCATTTAAGGTTATTAATTTTTGCTTTTATGTCCCTAATGATTTTTCTTGTCATTATCTTCTCAAATTTTTCATTAGTTAACCTATTTTATATTTGATAACAATTTTATGTTTAAAAATCCGTTAAAATAGCGTTTAATAATTTATTTTTCCATCATATCTTTTTTTTAAAAAAAAGTGAGAACCCTCGATCAAAGCATAAAAACTAAATATTTTTATATAAATCATCATAAAGGATGATACATACTAATTAATTGAAGATTGAAGATAAGAATTCAACGAAAGAAAAGATAAGAATTAATTGCTACAATAAGCAAAGATTGAAAACGTGATTGCAATTAAAATGTGATGTAACAAATAAAAATTGTGGTATCAATATTTATATATATACATATATTCCCTTCAATCGTCAAAGTGAGGAAGATTGGATCAGTTCAAGTAATAATTCCATCAATGTAAATCAGTGTAACATTATCAAACATGAAAATTACAAGATATTATTCTAATCTAAGTAAAAACTTCAATCAATTAATTTAAATCATATAAGAAAATTACATGTTATGTAACTCAACATAATATTCCATTACATGATTTTATTGTAAATGTTATTGAGATTTGAGACGTTTAAAACACATCTGGTGAACATGCCAACAACTAGCATGATTCCGGCACCAACATCGTTAAACTTTTAGACATATTTGACAAGGTTTAGTAGGACTGTGCTTGACAACATTAAAGGAGAAAAAAGAACCTAATATTCATATACTGTCCAGTCTGCAAGTCAAACATTCCTTGTGATTTTAATGAACGGACAGCAAAAAATTACATGCATATTTTTTGTATACTAGAAAATGAAATGGGCATCTAGAAAGTGAACATTCACCAGAAATAAAAAAGCAAGCAAGGTTCAATCTGCTTATAGTGGATGCACAGCTCGGTCTACTTCCCCGCACATGCAATAAAGCAGATACTATGATGGAGATGTTCAAAAGTACGTACGAAACTAGACAAGGATCAGCTTCTACTATCATAAATCTACTTGACACAAACTTCTGAGTCTCGAGGGTAACAGTTACTCATCACGATAAGCAGAACAGAAAACAGCACTAGGCTGACAAAGTAGATTGCTCACTTTTTGGCATAGGTAATGGCCATGGGATTCTGGGGAGTGATTTTGAAGCCTTGAAGTGCCTGCATAGCTACTGACGACTGCAAATCATCTTCAAATTCTACAAAGGCGATGCCTGGCTTTGCTTCAATCATTCGAACTTCTCTAAAGCCAGGGTATTGTTTGAAAAGAACTTCCAACATCATACAGGTTGTCTCGTATGGTAAATTTTGTATAAAGAGTATGTTGTTTGGCTCTGCAGCTGCGTCTTGTGCACCCGACTTTGCTTGCCAAGTTGAAGCCTGCAAATATTTTTAACAAAAGTCAGTAGAATAAAAATGTGATGTTATACCCAAAAGGTTTAGGATGAGATACAGGAAAAAGCCATTTTTATTCGCAAAAAATTGAAAACTCCTAATCACTACCAACAGTAAATTAATATTGACATTTAAACGATTTGGTCAGCTAGAACTGCCTATAGGTTGACCAAGAACAGCTGGTTATCCTTCGTGTCATAGTTCAAGTGATACGAGTTGGCATGTGTATGTGTATGTTCATGTGGTGAGAGAAGAGACGCTAATTTGGATGGAGTTGCTGACAAGAATGAGGCACTCAAGCAGGTGCACAGAGATAAAATGAAGTAGGACAATATTGTCAGCTCATTACATCTAAAAGAACTGCTAAAATATTTAATATGCATACTATGGCACCAAAATTTATTAAAATGCATGTAATGTACCAATTGAAAAAAAACCATCTCTACTTCAATTCTATTTCACACATTAACCCAAGTTATATACGGTCACTGGTCAATTTACTCACTATTAACTTTCCTAATCAAAAACTAAATTGATCGCTGACCCAGTTCTTAATGTTTCCCACAATTTCAGTGAGGCTCAATTAAGACAAAAGTCCCAATAATCTACTTTATCACAATATGTTTAGTTTAGTTTTCAAATTTGAGCCATAAAACTTCCCAAGACAACAAAGGGGTAGATGAACTAGTGTAAAATGGTCACTAAAAATTTCTGCTCCCACGAAGGAGCATGATAAAGTGCCAGTTGAACTTGGAGTATACGTCTAAGATGTTGCAAAACTGAACATTGAATGGTAATAAGAAAAAATATTTGTAGCAGACTGAATAAATACAAAGAGAACTATCCTATCAAGAAACCAAAGAATGACATAGAAACTATGATGAGAAGCAGATGTCAAACAAATACAATTTACAGCAACCCACGACAAAATATTAAAAGCATTCAAATGCAATACAGTGGAAGATCTATATGGCAAACACTGGCCAAATGAATTTCTCATGGACTTTTCACCAATTCCATTAATAGCTTCAATACAAAGTCGCTTCATTTACTTCAGCCACAAGATAGACAATATTTTCATACATGCCCAACACTTTCAAGCAGGAGGAGGAGGAGGAGGGGAGTAACGGTAACTGAGATAATTCAAATGCAGTGAACTTACAGGTGGGCCTCCATTGGTGTCAGCCCTATGCCCATTACTGGAGGCAGTTTGTGGGCCCTCTCTGCCATGTGTCTTTCTTTCGGCTGGATTGCCAAAAAATTGTATTATAAAAAAATGTTAAGTCAATATATCAAACGTGCAAAGTGAGATGGCAAAACCAAGATGTCTCATTGAACAATTTCACTAAAGTTTCAACAGTACACGTATAACGCACACCCAAAATTGAAAAAAGAAGGAAATTACATAAAAGAATTAAAGCTTCACAAGTCTGCAACTTCTAAACTTTTCTACTTGGTAGATTATTACTCCATATTCCAGGAAAAGATAAGTTCACAGTTTGACATCACATGTATTTGATTAGCATAATTTAAACAAATGGCTGTCCATGTACAGGCACGTCAATTTTTCCAGCGATTGTGGATTTCTTCCTCATTTCAAGGCTATACTGTCAACGACTTAAATTAGCCTGTGGTACCCATATCCACACAACACATGCGTTCTGTGTTTAAAAAAATGGCAACTCTCAAACCTCAAGTCCCAAGCACTAGTTCACTAATTGAACAATTTATGTCTTCTCTGATATCAATTTCTATTATACAATGTATATTCTTTCTTGATTCATGTCAAACTTGTGTAAACAAGTTTTGCTTATTACAGAAGTACCTTACACTTTTATGAAACATAAGCCCCTTACCCTTATCCAAAGTCAAGACATTTTCTAATTGAATCTTTGCGTCCTAAAATCTGACAACTTGCATGTCCAACATTGAGACACATAACCACATTGGACACCCATAACCAAAGTCCGAGTAACATAGTTTCAAGAGAATGCAGTATCATTGGTGATGGTTTTTATGTTAGAAAGTGTAACCACAGTTGCCACCCATGTAAAACTATTCGACTATACACAATGTATGTTGAATTTCATGCTAAGAAATATAGAGAAGTATTGTAACAGAAAAAAATAGAGAACAGATTCAGACTTTCCAAAATAACGAAGGAAGTGTCTAGAAATACTTTGAAAAGGAAAAAATGCATTAACTTTCAAAATTCATGACAGTCTCGAGCAACCTCAAATAAATCAAATGCCCTGAAATTGGACTCTTTGGTGATCACCGTGCTTGAATGACCAACTAGAATCACAATTAATGTCCCAGGTCTAAAGAATTGATCAAAAATGTCTTTTCATATCTAACTGTGGTTTCTAAAATTTCAAGCGCTTCAAAATTCATCAGCGGGCATCAAACTACTAAGTCTTACAGGGCAAACGAGTCATTTCAGTACATAGATGAATGTGTATACTTTTGTTAAATGAATGTCAAAGCTCCAAAACCTTACAACCAGGTAACTGGTCCATTATAAGTATAAAATGAGCATGCCTCTTTGAAAACAATTACTAAAAGAAAGGGAGGAATAGAATGCGTAAGCTGGACATAATTTCACCTTTTTCCTCTTGCTTCTTTTTCTTGTCATAGGTACCCTCTGCTTTGGCAATGCAATCTGATTTTGTTTTGGAATATTGTATTCGCTGCCATCACCAAAAAAAAAAAAAAAAAGAAACTCATAAAATACAAATTTTAGTCTAAGAAATATAACTCCAGAGCACATATGTGTCAACAATGAGAAATCAGAAGTAAGCAGGCACGACAAGGAGAAAAGCTTATGAAATTATAATTAAAAACATGCCACCAACTCCACGTGTAAAGAATCCAGCTAGCAATCCTTCTAAAAAAGAAGCCACTTTCATACACTTTCAATATTTCATGTACGCGACTGTCATCAGAATCTGTCTAGTGAAGCATAAGGAATGACAATAATACGAAGTTGAACAGAGGAAAGTGCTAATGCAACAAATAAAATGACAATTAAATTTTAATCATGCCAACTACAGACCTAAAAGTAATTTCATACAGATACTAACATGAATAAATGGTTTCTCCACATAGGAAAAGAATTCAGCCGACAGGCTGGATCCTATTTTTCTTTCCCATTCGGTGTTTTTTATTGGTCAGCAGGAGACCAAAGTGGAATAATCAGACATGAAATTTGAATTTGATCAACAATTATCGACGCCTTTAGTCCCTGTTTAAGCCCAATCTTTAAAAACTCATTTTTCCTCTAACTTACTTTCAACCACACATTCTCCTAATAAAATAACTTTACACGTAAACCCAACATTTGTCATACTTCTTAACCACACATTCACAATAAAATCATTATTCTCCCAAAAAATGGAGCTCAAACAAACCCTTAGTTTAATAGAGACTGTACAACAAACAATCAACAGCAAAATCAATGAATTCTCTTTAACTTATATCAAGAACCCAAAGGGGTAAAGGGAAAAAGAAGAATTGACGTACTTACAAAGACAGCAAGTGGGACTATCTCCTAGCAAAGTTAACTTATAATAATAAACATGTATCCAGTTCATGCATGGATATGGTGCAACTCATTGTACCCACCATTGGTTTACCATAAAATGGGAAGTTTTGCATTTGTCGCACTGCATTGCTTGCAGCTGTAACTTCACTGAATACAACCCAAGCCTGTCCTCGAAGCTTGGCAGTTTTCAGTGCAACAATGTCCACAATTCTCCCATACTGTGAGAACAAGGCATAAAGAGATCTCTTCAACTCTGTCCAACATATTAAAGACAAGCAAGAAAATCAACCTCAAAATCATTACAATTAGATATATGGAACAAACATCAATTTACTTGACCTGCAGGGGGCAACAAATAGAGTAGACATCAAACATCTTTATCAAGATTTCCACAAGTGAGAAAGGGGAATGCCAACCCCACCAAGCACAAGCGTGACTAAAATGTAATCCAAGCCATTTCAAGTCTTACCTATCTCTAAATTGATTAAATGGCCAGAAAGATAGCAATCTCTAAATAATTAAAGGAGGAACGAGGTTGTAGAAAGAGTTGATGGAAAAGGTTTTAGGAAAGAGGTTAAATCACAAATATAAAGAAGAAGAAGAAAACATAAAGGCAATTATCATCTTGACAAAATTCTCTAATTTAAAGCATGTGAATCTGTCTCCTAAAAAACTTAATTTACAACCGACATGTATCCATTTCAAGCATACATATGTCATAGACCTTATACCAACGTATCCACAACTTGAGCCCTGTGCTTAAAAAATAAAAACTTAAGAGCCTGTTTGAGTCACATTTTTTTGCCAAGAATGCATTTTGGAATAGTAGATTGATGGAAAATGTGTGGTTAAAAAATAAGAAAAAGCTTTGGGATGCATGCAATATTATTTTATTGAAAAATGTATGGTTGAAAAGAAAAGAGAGAAAAATACATTTTGGAAATAATGAGGATGAAACAAGGGCTTAAAAAAAACTGACACAGAGGTAATAAAATGCAAAATCAAATTCGTAAGAGATGATCTAAAGAAGCTGATATGATGCTATGCTAAAAATTACAATTTTATTTCCATGAACCCTGTGTTGAGTTCCGTAAAGGCCACACACTAGCTTGATCTCATGGTAAAACGAGGTCAATCATTATTTATAAATAGTACTTCGACAGATAGATTGAATTTTCTATTAGTTCAAGCTACTCTGCGGCTATGCTTATGAATCATGATTTACTGATATTGTGTTTCGCGGCAAGGATTTACCAATTTTGGGTCTTGGGATCGAAATCAGAAAATCATGATCATGATTTTAATAGTGAGTTTTTCAATACAACTTCCAAGGGGCCAATTCCACATCCAAAACACAAGCGCCAGCAAAACATGAAACTCCATTCACCGAATGAGAGAATGAAGGAAGGAGAAATTATTATTCTTAGTCAAAAGAAATAGCAATTACACCAGAGAATCATAAGTCATACACAGCTAATACAAACCCTATGTTATGAATTTTAAATTATAATAGCCAGGAACAAATAATAACATTTTACCCCAAGGATTGGTACAAGACTCTCACAGCCCAAAATCCAGAACACTACAACCAAAACAATAAACATCCATAGCTACCGGTACACTGCCCACAATGAAATTGCAATGAAGGCGAGAAAACCCATTACAGGGAATAAAAACCAAGAAAAATATATGAAACTAAAGCTTAACCAACGTATTGATAAAAAAAAATTCTGACCAATTATGTTTCATGAAAATTCTAAAAATTTATAACTATGAAAATCTGGAGTAAAATAACATACTAAAAGAGCAAAAAGGTGAAAAAAATAACCTTCTTTCTTGACTTTCTCATTGAGATTCTTTATGTATATAGTCTGGTTCGGTGGTATGTCACCTGTAAGCATTGTTGCTAAGCAAGCACAGATTGCTGCTGTGCAAAAGCTAGGGTTTGTGTAAGAGGTGGACAGGAAAGACGGGGTTAGGACTAAAGTGAAGAAAACTTGAAAGAATTGGAGTCAATTAACTCAACAATTACCAACGTTTGCCTTCTATTAGTACTTGTTCAATAAAAAATAAGAAGTTACCAACTACTCGCCCACTTTTAAAAAATATTACTCATTCATTAGTCATTTCAATTCCATCCATTCAATGAGGCAAAAAAACTCACGTGGCAGACAGAAATCCTAGGTGACTACAGAAGCCGTTAAAATTTGACAAGTGGATATAACACGTTCTATTAATAGCATTTCTGTTGAGCCCAAAAAATGAGACAATAGATGTCAAGCCCACTCTTACCATGTCGAGCAAATTTTGGCGCGTTTCTACTAGAGAAACGGTGAGAAATGAGGCAGATTTGGAAGCAAGAGGTGCTTCAGACGAGAGATAAAGATGTTCGAACTCCGATGGGTAAAATAAAAATGATCACGCTATCAATGATCACCAAACGATAACCAAAACTACTAATCAAAGATCTCACTAGAATGTGTTGAAGGATAGAAAACAACGGAGTATGGTAAATTATGAGATTGTTTATTATGATACTTCTCTATCAAGTGTGTGTGATGCGAGATGAAAATGGAAACATAAATACTTGTAAGAATATCGTTCAATATTTCTTACTCACTCCATATTTGAGAGCTTAAGATATGATATAATAAGAATCCTAACTTAACTTTCATTTTCCAATCCCTTCTAAGTTACAAAGGGGGTATATTTATACTGCCTTTACCAACATGGTATCCGTTAAATCAGAACCACGTGGCCTCATCTCCTCAATTGAGGCTTCATATCATTGTCTATTTATACAATTAATACACTGATAAGGGGTCAATCACCCTATACAATAGGTTGACACTTTGACATCCTTTATTACAAGTGTTACATAGATCATTTCTAAAAGATACGCAAATATTTTGCAAGAGACGTCGGCTTATGAGTTTTGGATGAACTGAGAGCCTCGGAGTTGGTCCTCTGAGTAGAGAGCTTCAACTTCTTTCTTCATTTCTTTGGGCAACGTCTCAGCCCAAGTGCTGTGCTTTGCTAATTAAGGCAGTGACTCGATAATTTGCATAACTCCTTTGCATTTTGAAATCTTTGTTGACTTTTTTGGTAACTTTCTACTCACGTGGTACATTGATTTTGAGCTTCACTAGCGAGGCGTAACAATTTTCTTCCCAAAATTGAAGAATCGTTCTTTCATTTCCCTAGCAAATGTTGATTTTCCCCAATCCTCTCTGAAAGCCTAATTAATTTTTCCCGAAGTCATTTTCTATCCAAAAGCAAGAAATTTTGAATGGGAGGCAGTGTAGATGGAAAACTTGGGTTATGTCTAGAGGAGGGAGGGGCATAGCACAACATTTAAAATCATATCTATGATCACAAGCCATGACTGATTTGGTTTCAGGTATAATGGAAGGGTCTAAAAAGGATTTATTAACAGATTGTGTCTCATAATCAAATTAATTAAGGGCAAAAGGACCGAAAATTGGGTTTAGGAAGGACCGCATGTTTGTATCCTTTCCAAGAATTTAAACTTTCAGACGAAATCGTTTAACAATAAGTAATACGAAATAACAAATATCTCTAATACTTGAAAGGCCTACAATTGCTACAAGTTTTGCTTTTTCTAGTTGCCTTGCACCCAATTCATTGCCTACTCTGGTTGAGAGACTTGCAAGAAATACGGAATCAAGAAAAAGCAAAGAAGAGAGTAGCCATAACAAAAAATAGAAGGATCGCTCGAGGATCAATTCCATATGCACCACCAATAATAAAGAAAAATTTAGCAACTCAGTAGTATATTTATGTTGTTTGACGACTATAATTTAGGTTATGAAGATGAAAATTATGTTTTGAATTTTTGTTGTACAGATACCTGAAATTATGTTTAGTTGATGTACAATTGAAACAAATTATGTTGAGTACATGGTTGAATGAAATTTTATATTTTGGTGTATAGTTAAGTGAATTGAAATATTATATTTTGGTGTATAATTGAGTGAAATTTTATATTTCCGGCCCTTAACATCGGCATGAGTTTTTGTTACAGCAGATTCCAATTCAGTTTTCAATTTGGATTTGTTAATGTTTAATGTGAATAATGATACTTTATTTATCTATATCATATTCCTGCTTTTGGAGTGTGAAATAAAGGGTAAACTAGCATCAATATTGGTTGATAAGTTTAATGAGGCATGTGTTGTTCCTCCCAGTGATATTGGCTTGGATTACAGTGTTAAACATGTTGGAATTTTGTATCGAAAATTGGTTTTTGCCAATTTTAAATGATTATTTAAGTGGAAATTGTTGTTTGGTGAATGAAAATTAAACCAAATTTAAAGTCATTTAAATATGAGAATTATTGAAAAATTACGTAGAATATTATGAAATATTCTAGAAATTGTTTTGCTGAAAATGTGTCTTTATATATGAAAGATTGTGACTTTTGGCATTATCGTTTTCCAATAGATGTGTCTCTCTAATATAGAGACTAATTCCAATAGTTATGTCTCTTCCATAGGTTGTCTTTTGAGACAAACTTTTTCAATATCTATATATAGATCCCATGTGTTTGTTTTATTCATTTTTATTCACTTCATGATTGCACTATCATACTAATGCATATTCACTTCAAATTCTACATTTATTTGGAGTCAAGTTTCATAAAAAGAGAGTTCAAAACATAAGTAGGTTCGTTGGTCTAAGCCATTTGGAGTGCTCATATGGCTAGACGTGGTCGTTGTATCTTGGGAGATGATTACCGAAAAAATCGTTAGCACCGATGCGGGGCAAATTCATCTTAAGGACAAAGTGTTCAACACTTACCTCAATCAATCCTTCACTTGCATCTCTTCTTCCTGTACACTTCATTTCTGATTTCATTGTATTTGATTTCAGAATATTGCTAACATTGTTTATATGTTTATACCGAAAGGTTGATAGCGATAATGACATGTTTTCTTTACAGATTCATGCATATTCTAATTCGGTAAATCACTTATTTATCTTCTCAACAATTCTAGTAAGTCGAATTCTATTTCGATTTCATGGTATATATTGATTTGAATATAATACGCACATTATCGGTGTAAATATCTCCAACAATCTTAAGATGAACTTTATGTTTCTCAATTGTTTTGTAATCATTATGTCTTGTTCAATGGAATTATGGAAGATAAGAAAAACGGAAATATGCCTGAAACTATTTTCAAAGGGTATAATTGTCGGTTAACATGCTTGAAATAAATTGTTGGTTGAAGAGTACTATTTTGAAAGTACTTAAACTTTCACGAAGCATTCGATATGGATATTATCTATTCGATAAATGAATTGAACTATGAAAGAGTTGATGAACTCTAAGTTCAAGTAAAAACCCAAAAAATGTAGGGATTAACGTCAATGCTTGTGAACTTATATGAAAAGTTCAAGATTTGTGAATGCAAACAGTACTAATTGCACATGCATTCCTAATTGAGGAATTACGGGGGTAACTTATGTTAAAAGTTACATATTTCTATACCTTATAATCATATAAATATATCTATGAATGTGGAAAAGGTAGAAAACCCTTATATAAATTATAAGGATGGTATACACTAAGTCTAAAGTGGATGAAATTGGATAAAAGCCGATTCTGACATTTGTTTGGACATGCAAGAACAATTGGAATACTTGAATAATATTCAAAGTTCAAATGCAATGTAATGTTTCAATGATGATATTGGATACCCATGTTTCTGAAATCAACTAGCAAAAGTGATTGACTAGTCTAGTGGTTATAGAAATCATCTAAAAATATTGTTTGGATATGATAAAGTTTTAGATAAAGCTAATGAGAAACATGTAGTTTCATGAGAAAATTTCTTGATGGTAACAAATACAAATTGTATCTATCAAATGAATTGATCGTTGGCTAGTTATATTTGATAAGATACAAAGTCACATGTAACTAGACGTGTAAGTCATAGACATAATACCGTTAAACAGTCAATCTCAATGGTGTAAACTCATGGTACCTTTAAGAGATTACCAAGAGATCAAGTATACTGCATATCGAAGGGAATGCGATTAAGCATACTATGCATGAAGTCTTTGTAATGGTAACCCAACCTTGTTGACTGGAGATTCTTAGACTTTGGTTCAATGGGACAACTAAGTTATGAAGATTCAGTTGAGCACTTAGGAGTAAAAGTCATATCCATTCCTATGATAAATAAAAGTGTGTTCTGCAGAGTGTGTGAGGTTAAGTCTTAACTTTTAATGATTCCTATAGCTTGAAAACATCAAGTGGAGTAAGACAGAATACTCTTAATAGGAGATCACCTATATAAGTGAGAAGTGGGGCCGCTTCTATGAGAATTACGTGGCTTGAATTATCTAAAGCACTTATGAAACCCAAGAGTTGTTCAAGGCCAAAATGAACACAACCGTGATAACATAAGAAATTATTAGGAAGGTTATTGTGTGAGTACTGTTGTCTTGGTTTACACCAACGGCTGGACGGTTCAAGACATCACGTTCACCGATTAGTCAAGTAAATCCGATAGTATTTCATTAAGGCAGGTTCAAAACCGCAAGCTACCTCTCCTGATGCAATAACTTTCCGCTTGTACTCTCTCTCGTGTTTGCATTTCATTTGCATATTTTCGGTAATTTTCATTCATGTGGGGGATTGTTGGAATTTTATATCGAAATTTGGTTTTGGCCAATTTTAAATGATTATTTAAGTGAAAATTGTTATTTGGTGAATGAAAATTAAACCAAATTTAAAGTCACTTAAATACGTGAATTATTGAAAAATTACGTAGAAATTATGGAATATTCTAGAAATTGTTTGGCTGAAAAGGTGTCTTTAGTTATGAAATATTGTGACTTTTGGTATTATCATTTTCCAATAGATGTGTCTCTTCTAATATAGAGACTTAATTCCAATAGTCGTGTCTCTTCCATATGTTGTGCCTTTTGAGATAAACATTTTCAATATATATATATATATATATATATATATATATATATATATATATATATATATATCCCATGTGTTTGTTTTATTCACTTTATGATTGCACTATCATACTAATGCATATTCATTTCAAATTCTACATTTATTTGGAGTCAAGTTTCATAAAAAGAGGGTTCAAAACATAAGTAGGTTCGTTGGTCTAAGCCATTTGGAGTACTCATATAGCTAGACGTGGTCGTTGTATCTTGGGAGATGACACCGATGCGGGGCAAATTCATCTTAAATACAAAGTGTTCAACACTTGTCTCGATCAATCATTCGTTTGCATCTCTTCTTTCGTTACACTTCATTTCTGATTTTATTGATATTTGATTTTAGAATATTACTAACATTGTTTATATGTTTATACTGAAAGGTTGATAGCGAGAATGACATGTTTTCTTTACAGATTCATGCATATTCTAATTCGATAAATCACTTATTTATCTTCTCAACAATTCTGATAAGTT
Organism: Fraxinus excelsior; assembly: GCA_019097785.1. Taxonomy (NCBI): domain Eukaryota; kingdom Viridiplantae; phylum Streptophyta; class Magnoliopsida; order Lamiales; family Oleaceae; genus Fraxinus; species Fraxinus excelsior. The sequence continues at coordinate 17,836,531 of CM032643.1, read as the reverse complement.
TGAATATAATGTGCACATTATCGATGTAAATATCTCCAACAAAATATACATCTGGTTTGACTACTTACAAGCAAGTATGGGAAGCTGTAACATTTAGGTCATGGCTTCTGGTGCCTCCATTTCTTCCTACAATTCCAATCACAAACAACATCCTACCAACTAAAAGACATAAATTTATGATAGTTTTCACTTCCTAGAATTGCATCAACCAAAACTAGAAATTAGGATTTGAATCAACCCTCTCTTAAGCAAGTTGGATCTCTTGGGGAAAACAAGAACTTGAATCAACCACATACGGAAATTAGGTTTCTTAGTGGGATGGTTGACAAGAAATGGAGAAAATTATCAAGGACAAGTGCCAATTCCAATGAGGAATCATCCGTTTCTTTGCAAATACCAAGGGAGAAATAGGTTTAAAACCTAGGGATGATAATAAAAATCCCGTTCAACCCGATACTTGTGGGGTTTCGCTTCGAATGAGGCAGTGATTACCCGCCTAACTGGGTAAACAGGTCGAGGGTTATTACCCACAAGTATGAGGCGAGTACGAGAAACATAGTTCCTGCACCGCTGCCGATCTCATTTAAAGTTAACTTCAAATTTAAGACCCGTCTCATTTAAAGTTAATTTCAAATTTAAGTTTTTTTACGAACAAAAATAATAATTTTATCATCATTTTAATGAGAATATATGTTGTTTTTAACAAATTAGTAAAAAAAAAAATATTTAGCCCCTGTTTGAGCCATATTATAATTTTTCATTTTCATTCTTCTACTTATTTTCAATTACACATTCTTCAACAAAATAATATTTTCTATCATATCAATAATTTTTCATTCTTTTTCAATCATATATTCAACATCACATTACCCAAAAAATGTATTCTTTCATTTTAACGTGCATCAAACAAAGGCTTACTAATTAAAGACAAAAACAAAATAAAAAAAAATAAATGGGGAAGGTGCTCCGATCCCGCCTTGTCCCGCTTATGAGATTGGGACAATGTAACTAAAATACCTGCCTAGACGGGGTGGGAATGGCATCAATTCCATACATGTCCCGTTCCCATCCATATAAAAACCCCAAATGAACTCCATTCGAGGAAAAGGAAAGCCCAATGAAGATTCATCAACTTTAGCTAGGGAATAGCTATTTTGTCATAATTTATCACAATCTATTGAAGTGTGAAATAATTGACCACGCTGTAATTATTGAACAAGTTGTCCACTTCAGGGATTTGATGATGACAACTGTGTAAAAACTAAGCAATCAAAGCCTCAAGAAATTAGCAAAAATGAAAACGATTTGGGGAAAATTTTCAAAGTGGATTGGGAAAAATTAGACTTGCTAAACTAAAAGAGAAAAAGAACGATTCTTGAATTTTTTTGGAAGAAAGCGCTATTAAGTGAGTGGGGAATATCCAACTTGTCAAATTTTAACGGTGTTAGTTGCCATGTAAGAAATTCGTCTACCACGGAACATTTTTGCCTAGTTGAATGGACGAATGAGTGATTAATGGGTAATTTTTTTCTTAAAGTGGGTAAGCAGACGGTAACCTTTTATTTTTTGGGTGAGCAAGTAATAACCGGATGCAAATGTGAATGATTGATGATTTAATTAACTTAAAGAATTGGGTGTACGTTTGGCTAAGCTTAAAATGTTTGAGAGCAAATTTAGGACGTGTTTGACAGAGATTAAAATCGGATTAAAATTGAAAAACTAACAGTTATTGTTGACTTTTATTAGACGAGTGTGATCCAATATCGGCTATATTTTCAATTTTAATTGGATTTTAATATCTACCGAACACACCCTTAGCCCCTGTTTAGTGTGGGGATTTTTTTATTTTTATTTTTTGGAAAAAACATTATTTTGAATAGTGAATTTTTGGAGGATGTGTAGTTAAAAGGTAAGAAAAATTTTGGATTTACATGTAAAATATTTTATTGTGTGAATGTATGATTAAAAATGATTATGTTAAAAAATAATTTTAAAAGAATGAGAGACAAACATGAGATTCCTCAAAATAAAAAATGCAAATTTGAAATAAATACTATTTTAAAACTAATGAAAATTGAATTACTTAAAATGTAAAAATATTGAATTATCCAGATAGTGAATAGAGCTAATATATGCTATTTCGAACTTATTTTGTCGATGCGTGCCACCTATTTTTAGCAATTGGGGAGGCTCCAACATTCCACCTCGATATATTAGACGCGGTGATTGTGAATGACATTACTCAAGAGAAAATGGTGCATGGGGCATCCGACGGCAGCAAGAGAATTTTGTGTAGGGCATCGGGCTGTAAATGGAGAAGATAGTGAATCTTGAAGTATTTTTTAGTTCCTTTTAAGCTTAGCCAAACAACCCCTCCAAAAACAAGCTATTTATGCTCCTGTTTTCAAATTTAATGTCAGTGTTTGATTTGTATTGTGGAGAAATGACAATATTTTGAAGTCGTTTTAATTTAAATCTACTTTCTTTGCTTACCTTTTTCCTAGGTAATTTACTATATGGAATACTGTAACGTGAAATGTCTGACTTGATCCAGAAACGCATAACCAAGAATCTGGGTTACACGTGGGGGTGGGCAGTAAAGGTTATTTATGCTTCGTTATTAACATTTATGAATGAAAATTTTCAATCATGAATAATGGATCAAATGGTGATCGAGTTTTGGTTTCATTTGTAGTATGGAGGAATTGAATGAGGTGTTGCCAGAGGGGTTGCCTATGGGGATGGTGAAGGAATTTGAGGAGTCTAGCAAGAGTGCATTGTTGATACGTCAGAGTTTTCTTGATCTTCGTGACAATTTCAGGCGGGCTGTGGATCCTTCATTGTTGGTCGGTTCTAAAGGTGCATTTTTTCTGATCCATATATATTGCATGTTTTCTGCGATAATATTTATTTTGACTTAAGGATTTTAAAACATGTGGATTTTGTAAACAGGTACACATTATTTTTTTCATTCTCATTTTTGTACTCATTTTCAACCACACATTCTTCAATAAAATATTATTTTTCATTACATCAATAATTTTTCCTTCTTTTTCAACTACACATTTTCCATCAATCTACTGCTCCAGAATACATTCTTCCAAAATAATGTGACTCAAACACACTTGTAGCGAATTTTGGTGTGATAGGAAGCTACAATGGAAGCTTTTCATATGCTGCTTTTTTTTTTTTTGATAAGTAGCTTCTCATATGCTGCTGTACTCTAGAAATGCAGTATGACGTGAATAATTTGGTTGATTTTCTAGACTGATGCAACATACTAATTGTTGAGAGACCAAATTAAAAATTCTAATAGCCTGCTTAGACCTTGGCAAATGAGTTAGCCTAATTCCTTATCCTCCGTATAGTCAAGGGCCTCCATCATCCATATGGTCTGATGGTTATATGTAACAAAAATCTTAATTTTCCTATGCAATACAAAAATGAACTAGGAAAGGGAGAAACTTGAAGTCATCTGTGTGTAATGCCTATCGGTTTTACGTAATACACATTATTTTTGAACTTTTTAATCTACTAGAGTTATCGAAGAATGAAATATGATATGCATGCTATCTTCTTCTGTTTCTTCTTATGTGAAATTAGTAGAGAATAAAGTCGGCATAGCTTGTCAAATTTATTAAGTTCAGTCTACATCAAACTGATGATGGCATCAAAAATTATTTAGTTTTGTGTAGCCACTTCTTAAAAATTCCTTTTTTCACCCGTAAATAATTGTTTGAGCTTCAATACTCTTAAGCTGTTTTAAGAATTAGTGGTTTATGTATATTAGTTCTATATGTGAATAACCCACTCCCAGCCCCAAACAATAAAAGGAAAAGAACGGAAGTGGAAGATTTTGTACGGGTCACAGCTTTCTCAGAACAAATGACTTATGATGACTTTATTTTGTAAGGTTCCATAGTTCGTAAGAAAATTGTATTGGAAGGTCCTGTGAGTTGTGGGAAAAGTATTGCTCTAGCTATGCTTGTTCACTGGGCCCGTGAGGAAGGATGGCTTGTTCTTTATGTGCCCAGCGGTCGAGAGTGGACCCATGGATTTTTTTATAAAAATCCTCAGACTGGTTTGTGGGATACTCCTGTGCGGGCAGCAAACATTCTGCAGGTAAGTGATTTATTTTTCTCTCAGTTACATAGTACTAACTTGTGATATGACAATTTAGTGATCATTATACCTTTTTGGTTTTAGATCTCATCATCTAGTATTAGTGCTTTAACGCTATTTATTTCTTCGTGAAGTTAATTCCTCCAGAAGACAATGAAATCCATCAGCTCATGCGTGATTTTGGAAGTAGTATTAGTATAGCTTACTATGACCATGAATATCTGAATAACTAGAAATTGTAGCATTCTGATAGTTCATAAGCTAGCTTACGAGAATTTGTCGGGCAATGCCAGTCCATCTTGAATTTAATGGAGTTCTATGGCTTTGAAGGTACAAAGAAGAGAAGACATGTAGGCCTGCATGCTAATGCTTTTACCCTTTTTCTTCAAATAAGTTTAAATTTGATGACTTTTATCCCTCATATACACGATCTTGCCAACTAGCCTCTTTCAAGTAACTAAGTAGCATGAAATATTATACTTTACGCCACATCGTAACTTATAATGTTTGTGTGTGCTGGTACACATTTTTGAAGTATGGCCTTTCTTTGTTGTTTCCTTTAGGATTTCTTGAAGTACAACCAGGCCTGCTTGAAAAAGTTGAAGTGCAATACCCTCGATCCCATTCTATTGGGAGAGGGTGCTGGTGTTGGATGGCCAAAGGGTATTGACAAAATGCAAATTTCTGAAGGTTCTACACTGTATGATCTTGTTCAAGAAGGAATCAATAACTCACATGCTGCTGTTGGAGTGGTAGTTCGTTTGAGGAAGGAATTGTCAGATGTGAAAGATATTCCCTTTCTTATTGCAATTGATCAAGTGAGGAGTTTATCTTTGTGTCATTATATTTTCTTCTCTGTTCTTGGATTAAAAGGTTGATCTGGGATTATTTTGCTTATATGCAACTCATTTCCATTATGTTGTCAGTTACTGCTGTATCTCAACAGTATAACAGTTGGTTTACATTTAGTGAGTATGAGGAGCCAGTAACAGTTCGTTCCTGCCGACCTGTTCATGCTAGAGAACTTGCAACTGTAAGTGTAATTACTCAAAATAACTTGAAAGATAATCACTTATTAAAATAAAAGAGAGCTTCTGTATTGTCATTTTGTGCTTTTCTATTCATAGATGTTCATATGTTTTAGGAATTTTGGTCTGGGATCATGAATAGATAACTATTGGTGAATTTGTTTCATATCACAATTAAGCCCCCGTTTGGCCCCCATTGAATTATAATTCATTTTTCTCTCTCTTCTTATCAACTACACATTCTCCAATAAAATAATATTACACATAAACCCAAAACTTATTTTTTTAATCACACATTCTTAAAAAAAAAATTACTATCCTCTCATTATAATGTGGAATAATGGGGGCCAAATGGGCACTAAAGAAGTTACTATGCATGTTTGCCCGGTGAAGGGCAGTTCACATTTGTCAGGAAACTATATCATGAATTTATGAAGAATCATGATGTTAAAAACTATATGAGCCATTTCATCACTTTTGCTTACTTGTGATGTATTTGGATGTAGAAATGAGTTGCAGTTATGTTTCTAGGCCAAGATCTTATCGAGCTTGTTATAATAAGAGCTTCATGTTATTGTATGTATACTATATTAAGAGGAATCACTAGAACTTTGAGACATTTGAAATGGATAGGATGGAAGTCAAAGATGTAGATGCCCCTGGTAAAACAATTACTATACGATATCCAATGTTAAAGCAAATGCAAGATGGGAAGTCTTTTATCTTGGAAAAATCTTCTGTTTGCTTTCTTTAATATGTCCTTTCTTTTTTGATGATTTTCAAGAAAAAGTAAAAAATGAAAAAAAGAGTGCCTATTAGGTTACTACACTATAAATCTCAGGCTTTTGAAATTTAGCTTTATTGTTGAAAACCGATTGAGGATGTTTGGTTATATCCCTGATCATTTTTCGAGTTCTTAGTAACTTAGAACTCTTGAACGGCGAAATAGTGGAGTGAGCCTAAAGTGAGAAATGATTGCAGTTTGTTAATTATTTCTTGATGTGAGTTTATAACAAATTAAAGCTTGAATAATTTAGAAGTGGTTTAATTTATAAATAGAAAGAAATGAGTGGTGGATAAGTGGATAGTACTTATGAGTCCATTGGAATGTATGGTTGAAAACGAAGTTTGACCATTTATATATGATTTATAAATTTCCCAAAAGGATGTCTGGAGTACGTATGCTCTGACTTATAGAGGTGTAGGAATCAAAATTTATTTTATTTTTTGATTTGGCAAATGTTGCCCTTCAATTTACACACACTGGCCAATTTCTGTTCTTTACTTTAGGTACCTAAGCTTAATTTCCTTGCTATATTAGTGTTGCATGATGTTACAGTGTCAAATATCATTGTGCAGGTAAAAGCATTCAGATCAATGCTTAACGAGAATGACATGATGGTGGGTGCCTTTTCTCATTCAACTGCTGTAGGGAAACTTCGTCAAGAGTTACCAGATGTTCCCTCTGATGCTCGCATCAATTTTCCTCGGTACAATTTGGATGAAGCTGCTTCTGTTTGCCATTACTATCTAAGGTTTGCGCAACTGAACTTATGATTTCCTTATTGGCATTAATTTGATTATCAGTATACAAGAAACAGTTTTTAAACTAATATCCTAGATATTGTCCGAGGGAGCCACTATTATTTGCTGTCTGCAGATCAAATGTTTCTTGTTTACAGCTGCATTTGATCCTTTGATCCTTTTGTATAGTCACTTATGATAGGTTAATTAAGCTAGGGTAATCCCGGAACTTAACTTCTTCTATGCCTTGTGAACTGAGATTAGTGAAGGTAAGAATGAAAAAAAAAAAAAGGGACTAGACAAGAGATGGAAGGTCTGCGACCTTGAGTTGGATCAAATGTTGTTAACTCGCGCTCTAAACTTTACATTCTTTTTGTTTTTTAGGTTTTTTTCTCATGAAAAATATGGCTCAAATAAAACTGAGGAGCAGTGGATTCGTTTTCTTTCCTTTTATGTTTCTATCTCTTCTTACTACCTTTATTCTTTGTTCAAATTTGTCATATAATGAATAAATAAACCTTAGAGCATGTAGACATACTTGTCATAATGCCTTTTTTTTTTTTAATAATTGATTTATCAAATCCATAATTTTAAGCATTTTTAAGTATTTCTTTAAATTATTCAAAATACCCAGTCGCTTATTTTTCCTTCACTGTTCAGATAAGTATTAATTTGATTGAGTACAAGTCCTTTTCTGCAGCTTTCACTTTGTAGGTAGAAGAAATATCACTAGAATTATAGCAGAAACTTTGCAATCATTTAGATTGTAAAATCTTCGAGTGCTGCAGTATGCAGAACTTTGCTGCTCTTATTGCTCTATCTATTGAAATATCATCAGTGCAGTTTTATATTCATTTCTTTATCTACTTAGAGACTTAATCCTTATATTTTATCTCCATGAGGTGATATGGTTCTTATACTTTCGTGGAAACTAGAAGGATAAGCCAGATCTTGATATTCTTTTGCCCTTCAATATTTTTTTTTCTCTTAATTTGAGTTATTGAAGTGATGATTTCTTAGTTTCCATTGAGTACTCTCTGTGTCCCTCCCTCCCTTTATCTTGCCAGCTTATATTATCTGTTACATGATAAGATATGTATCTTGGAGAACATATTTGAGAAAATTGTCTTCTGAAATGCTGTTGCAATCACCGTTTTTTGTGTGGTTTGGAAAGCTGTTGCAATCACCATTTTTGTAGAACCGTTGTGTACATGCAAAGAGCAAGTTGGTCAAAGGAGAGCGTCAAGCTTCGATACCAAATTGGAATGACTTTTGGCAGCACTAAATTTTTGAACTTGAATACCTATCAAAACATCGCGAATTTATTTGGCCAAAAGGAATACAACTTACTCTGATATGAAATTGATCAAATTGATGATGAACACAATTGAACAAGATTGAGAAAAGAAAGTGAAAGAGAAGAAGAGGGTGAGAAAAGGAAGAATTTAGGAGAGAATATCAATTTATTTCTTATATAAGTAGTGTTTTATTACAAAACATAAGCCCCTGGTTTAAACTAGTCTAATTTAGGTAGAAACATCTAGTAAAATACTAGAGAATCGAAAACCCTAATTACGTATCCAATTTGTAAAGTATTCCATATGATATATCTTCAAAGATTTCCACCAGATTGGCTCCTAGGATATTCAAATTATAATTGAACAACCTCAGTCATTTATGCTTTACTTACCTTGCCTCAATGGTTTTGAAAACATTGAGATAAACCTTACAAATTTTGCTAGTCTATAATGAAAGTAACATTATTAGAAGTTCCTTTTCCAGAAAAATAAATAAATTTTTCCATTGCCTAGTTCATGAAAAATCAAGAGATGAGATTGACACAATCATTTACTGTAACTAGAACAACATCAATTGACCTATAGGTCTTAAATTGGCGACTTCAGTTAGTTTATGAATGCGCTTACCAGATGGATATCTATGAATTGCTTTTACTTTTCTTGGGTGTCTATTTGTTTCCCATATATATCACCACAAGGAGTTGCACACTGAAACAATTGTCAGGTTTGCAAATTTGAGATATTAAATATAAATAATTCATGTCTGCAATATGTTTGCCTTTTGAATTTTAGATGTTCGATCTCATTTAAAGTTCCTCGGACTGTTGCAATCTTGCAATCTCCACTAGTCTTGGGGTTGTATGTTTGGAAATTTTTAACAGAAGGGATATATAGCACTGGCCATGAATTTTCACCTCCCTCTAAATTGAAATTTACAGAGGTCTTAGCTACTCTAGATGCGAGGTGCCACTAGATTCTTTCCATACATAGGGTTGGTTTCCATCTCTAGTATAATGTGACGAACTTGAGTGCTTGATGTTCTTGAGCATGTTTGAGTTAGACTAAAAAACTGCTTTTTACAGAAGTATGTATGGACTTACTTTATGTAATATCAAGTTTTTGTGCCAGGAAAGAAGTATAACATGTTAGGGAAAAAGGTAGCTTAAAAGTTACCTTTTGAACTTAGCCAAGTATGCTCTTAATCAACTATACAACTAGTTCAAGACGAGAATCCAGTTGTGTAGCAATAGCCTTAGGAGTATAAACAGCAATCCTGTCCTTTGGAAGCGCATCCTTAAAATTTAAGCCTATCCAATTTTTATTTTCAAACTGGGGGGAGGCCAAACAGCCATTGCTTGCTTAAGGTTTATTCTCTACATAAATTTCCATTTGAAACAGAAAGGAACTTCATAAGATATTTTTTAGTTATGCTGATGTGCAAAACGTAGTTTCATTGATTTTCATTAATTTTTAGCTTGTTTAAAAAAAATTATCTACGGCAGGCGAAGACTAGTAAGCCATGATGCATTTTCAGAGGAAAACTAGAAGAAGATTATACTATTTATCCAACGGAAATGGAACGGAGATGAGATACTTGGTTCCTTTCATGCGGTAACACCAACAAAATGCTCAAAAACTACTTTTTGTGGAGATTCAGTCAAGGACAAAGTTAGTTCTATTATTCTGATTTTTTCAGGGAAAATCAGTTGCACATTTTTGTCATGTATACTTGATGTTCAAATAAGTTAGGAATGATTTCCTTTTAGAGAGGGAGAAGATCAAATATTTTTTCTTTTGGCTTTTTCTCGTAGAACAAATTCTGCCCTGATGTTCAATGGTTACACTGTAGGACACTTGAGAGAACCAGATGGTTCTTTTTGGTCTTTAAGAAATATGTAACTGTGTCCGTCTTTTATTCCTGAGATCCTTTATTTATATCATTGGCAACTATCACTGTACACTTGTGTTTCTGTACTTGCATTTATATTGCCTGGAGTAAAGAATGATATTGATCAAAAAATGGAGGTGATATTTGATTAACAATAAAGTAAGAAAATGATAGCTTGGGTAGTTGAGACATAACATGTGTAGACTTTAGGGTTGGACATGGTCCTGTTCAATTCGATTTGATTTTACATGCTTCGGTTCCATTCGATTCTAAGGAAAATTGAATCGAATAGAACTTAATTTTTGGGTATTTAGTAAGTGAAACCGTTGGGTATTTAGTAAGTGAAACCGTTGGGTTCAAATTTAATTATGGAACCTTTGGGTTGGGTTGGGTTCGATTCTCGGGTTTCGTATAATAATTAATTTTTTTAATATTTAAAGCTACATTAATTCAACTAATAACATGTTTAATTAGGGCTGTACAAAACTCTTGAACCAAACCGAACCCGAACCGAACTGATCCGAATCGAGCAGTTCTTCATAAGTTAAATATCCGAACGGGTATCTGAATCGAAAATCGATGGATTTGGGTCGATTTTCGATTTTAGCCCAAGAATCGATAAAACTGAGGACCGAATGTAAATGATTTTTTTAATGTTTTCTAAACAAATTAGCAAATTAATTAAACAAAACAACTAGGTGCATTATTTTTGCACAAATTATTTTTTAACTCTTCTAATTTTGCTCTAAATATACATGCAATTAGATCTGGTTGATTTTGAATTTCGTCGTTGTGTTTTAACTCTTGCTTAATTTCAGGTCAATTTGGATTGCATATTATAGTTAAAAATATATTAGATTTTTCATAACGTTGGACAATAGCCATTGCATCTAAGTATCTCCTTAGCATATTTCTAGGGTCACAAGGTTTGTGGTAAGATAAACTTTTTTCCAATCTTGTAGTCCATTCTTTCCCCATTTTGAACACTATCAACAATACATTGATAAAGTTCAATACAAATTTGTTTTTGATTATTTTGAAAATAATCTAACCTGACAGTTTCAATCTTAATGTACATATCTATATCATATTGTTGAAGAAGTATACCGGTATGAAGCAACACAGACTTACCAGAATGTCGAATTTGTAACTTTTATGAATAGTATTCACGACAAGAAACGTGTGATCATTTCTTCATTCCATTAAGCACTGAATGAGGAAAAAGAAAATGAATTTTCATATTCGTGAACAATAATTATATTGAATAGTTAGAAAATGTACGAAAAAGTATATTAACAAACTTGCAGTCTCATTTTCAATAATTTCAGTTGCAGGATTTATTTTGGCAGGAACCGCAACACAATTAGGCAAATTATGAGGGTGAACATTTACATTTTTGCATCTTTGTATGCTTTCATGCCAATTAGATTCTCCGAATGGAAAAATCAAATAGTATTTCAAATGATCATAACCACTATAATAATAATAAACACTATGTGAATCACCATAATGTATGTATATAATAATGTCACGAACATGAGTATTTGCATTTTCATCCTCCTCGACCCATACAACAGCTACTTGAGAAGATGAATGAGTATTGAAAATTCTTTGATCAATTTTTGGGTTGCATCTTATTTGTATGCGATAATCGTGCAAATTCGTTATATCACTTAAAAATCTAAAAAACCTACTATATGGATTTACTTTCAAAATTTCAATTAAAAGACTTACAGTAGATTCGACTAAATTTTCTAAAATTTTCATACGATTTTCAAGTTCATTATCCGTGTCAAAAAAATATATCTGCATATAAGAAGGTGTATTATTATCCGACATAAGTTGATTTACATTAGGATATATTTGTCCTTGAACTCTAAATGTGTAAATACCTCTATATGCTTGAAAAAGTTTTTTATCATACTTCACACCGAATGAAGTGAACGCAAAATGATTAATTATATCCACGTGATAGTTTTTTGAACTCCATACATCCACAATCTTTTGAAGTAAATAAATAATACAATTCAGTTGGCATATTAGGCATAAACAATTTAACTTTTCTATCAGAGCAATAAAATTCTTTACTTTCCCTACAGAATTTACGTGCATCTCAATGTTTACAATAGGTACACGTCGGCAATATAAATGCAGTAATTGGTATATTGAACAAGTTAAAACTTCCTTGTAGTTGAGGATCAAAAAGATCTGTTGCTTTTTGGCTTGAAGTAGAAGGTTCAACCTCATAATGTATTATAGATTGATGCACATGGATAACATCCAAACTATGATTTTCGGATACCTTATAATCATTTATTCTTTTACGACGATCAATGCGCACAATTTGAATTCGATTCCTCCCATCCGCCCGTCTTCAATTTTGTTGTTGACGAATGAAAACATTGTACGTTTCAGTTGCACTTTCACAAATACTTTCAAGGTTACGAAAATCATGCATTTGATTTGCAGATGTTTCCGAAGAATCCATAAGAACAATAAAATGCTCATACCTATTACTGAACTAACCATAAATACAACGACAAAAGTAAACACATCAAGTGCATGCATTTGAATTGTGAACGAAGAATATATATTTGCCAGAAATTCTAAATTCTTTTAACAGAATAAATTTTATAAAATAGTCCATCATACTTTTGCACATAATCTCAAACCCTCTAAATTTAGTATCTATACCCAATGAAAGAAAAATATAAAGTCGCCTGATACAAAAAATGAAAACAAAAAGAAATCTACCACAATAATAAACATGACCCCTAAATTAATAAATATTCAACTCGAAAGAGTGACAGTGGAAATCATAAATATCGACTCACAAATATGTTTCAGCTATTCAAAAACCGACCCAAAAAACCTACCCAAAAATACCAACACAAGAACAAAACATACACATCTAAGTTCAAATTTAAAAGGTTTGTGCGATATCCAAAGGCCAACAAACATCTCCATTTTTCTTTCAAAAAATAAAAAAATAAAAAATACACAAGTTCCCAACAATGAAACAAAAAAGAGCTTATCTAAGAAAGCTTGTAATTGTACGTATTTTTTCGTTTTGTCGTCGATAGAGGAGTTTTTTTATTTTTGGCAGATTTCCACTTCTTCTTGTAATTTGGTTTGGTTGTCAACGCCTACCAAAAAAATACCAATCCAAAAACAAAACATCCAAATGAAAGTTAGAATTTCAAAAACTTGTGCATAAGAAATCGAAAAGTTCATCAAAAATCCCTTGTTTCATTCCAATTTTTTTTTTTTAAAAAAGTATAAGATCCCAATATCAAAGAAACAAAAAATTTTACCTAAGGAAGCTCGGAAGAATACCTATTGGTTTGTTTCGTCGTCGGAAGAAGAACTTATTTTGTCGATAGATGAGTTTCTTTTGAAGATTTCAACTTCTTCTTGTATGTTGTTTCAATCGTGGAGACAGAAATTTGTTGTTGTAGGATTTTTTTTGTGAAGAGATATACGATTTTCGTTGAAACAAAAAGAGAAATAGTCTTTGATTTTTTTGGAAACAAAGAGATAGACTTGTGGGAAAGGTGAAACTCGTGTGACCCTATTATTTGTAAATTTCGAAGTCTCATTTTCATCACATGGGGCCCATGGTTTGAATTAATTATCTTATATTCATAAAATGTCAGAAAGTAAAACAGAGAAATAGACTTGTAGAAAAAGTAAGACTGGTGTGGTCCTATTATTTGTAAATTTTGAAGTCTCATTTTCATCACATGAGATCCATGGTTTGAATTAATTATCTCATGAATTATCTTGTATTCATAAAATGTCAAAAAGTAATATATGAAGAAGAGATTAGGTAGGAAACCGTGCAAACCAATTTAGAAAATAGTGAAATCAACCAAGTGTTAAAAGGAGGGATACAATAATGAACAGTAAAAGACAAAGCGGCTCTTATAAGAGAAGGTGGGAAAAAGTTGCAACTATGCATTTCACATCATTGCTTGGAGTTCTTGGTGCAAGAGATCAAGGCTGGTTGTTTTTTGACTTTGGATTTGTACATACGATGACAAGGGTTGGTGTCATGAGCACATGAATAAAACTCTCTTTGGAAGATGTTTAATGTAAGATAAGTAATCCTCCTCCCATAGTGGTCCATTTTCAGTTAGATAACTTAAATCGTCACAAATGGACGATGAAGAAAGCAATGAATATACTCAGTCCCATTACAACTAGACAAATCTATAGAGAAGCACGCCACCATATTCTGGGCTACCATATTTTCTCCTCAAGGAATAAAGCAGTAGGAACCACAATTCACATCGACCATCAAAGAAACAATATACGATAAAACTACCGCATTTGGTGCACAATGAAAATTCGACTCACACTCTGCACTAACCGCAGAGAATAACATTCATCTTGTCAACAATGGGTACTTCAAAACGAAGCTTTTCTAACACCACGGTTACAAGCACTCAGATGTCACCCTTATAATTGGTTTGTTAAAAAAGGTGCTCAACGTGCTTATAAATCCACAAAGTAGGTCTTCCATGGTTACGGGAATAATAGTAGTCGTCACACCACACTTTTAGAAAAAGAGAAGAAAAGTATGCAATGCAAGTATTAAAACTGGCTGGTCCAACTATCACAAATACTGAAAATAGATAGGTAAAGTTTATTCGCAATCTCTTACCATGATTTTTTTTTTTTTTGAAAGGTAATCTCTTACCATGATTATAATTGAACTTTAAATGAATCATCAAGCAAAGGAGAAGAAAGGTGATCATCAAGATCATTCTCACAGTTAGTTTTTGTAAAATACACAACTCCCTTTTTCTATTTACGGTGCTGAAATGTCTGCGTGTATGCAAGTGCAGGCACATATTTACAGTTGATATTTCAAAACTATTGGCAGGCACAGACATCATGAAATATCTTTGATTTGCAAGGAAATTGACAGCAGCAGATCCAAAACATGTCGACAAGGCTTCTTCCATCAATACTGTATCCACTCAGCATCACAGACTGGCAATCACAGTACGCTTCCCACCACATCGTCATTGCGAAAACCACTGACCTGAGATAAACTTATTAGAAAACAGTTTAACAATAGTGCCAAGTACTTCAAAAACTGTTGATGGAGTTAAATTGTTGATAAATGAATTGAGCTTTCAAGTGTCACACATATTTAGAGAAGGAAATGGAGTTGCCGACTACATGGCTAATAACTTGGGGATGGAGACGGAGACGGAGACGGAGACTACCCAAATATTCGAAATGGGAACATGCAAGGTATAGTTCAGAGTCTCATAAGACTTGATAAGATGAAAATTCCTTATTTCTGACAATAATGTGATAAACCTCTACAGTCATTTTTGCAAATGGAATTAACACTTCCAAATTTATATTATTAAGGTTTTCATTGACTATTTGTAGTTGTAACGGAGGTAGTACCTCTAAATTTAGCTTATGCAAACCTCCACATCCTCTGTAATTATGGAGGTAAGGACCATATCCCCCTCACATGTACTTTACTATTATTAATCTACAGCTACGGGTCTGCCGTTCCCCACACTTGAGCAAAAAAAAAAAAAATGTTTTCCAATAAAAGAAAAAGGCGTATTCAAAAAATAGGAGATTATATGCATTGAACTGGAAATGGTTGAATTTTTTTAACAAATTATTGAGTGCACCAAAAGCTGAATACTAACTTGGCATTTTAAAATTTTTATTCGCACTTGGAATCTTGGAAACAAGTAAAAGAAGAAACCACCCCTGATGGCTGGTAAATATGCCTACACTTGAAAAATACTAGTTTTTATGCTCCACTCATCAAGCTACCACTTTCATTTGCTAAAAACCACGGATCCGACCATCCAAAAAGAAAAACACAACCTGCTGCGGCCCACAATGCACATTGAAATTGAAAAAAAAAAAAAAAAAAGGAAAAACACGAGTATTCGATACTTCCAATTTGTCATCATAAGGGACACAGGTTATTCTGCCCTCTTACCTTACATGAACTCCTAAAGTGGAAGTCTGACATCAAATTAAACTCCTGGGGCTATTGGCTCATTTCTGCACATGATTAGATCCACGAGTGCTTTGTAGACTTCAGGTCATGCTGGTGAAATAGTTCTCAATTTTTAAAACCTTAGCACTCAGGGAAAAATATAGACCTATCAGTTCCATGGTTTAGAGTTTAGACTATACCATCCGACGTACATTGATTTATCCATCTGGCATCAGAAATAAACATATATCCTCCACACTCTAGTTTGGATGCTATTAAATGGCATATAGCATGCACAGATCTTATATTTTCTTTGATGGGTTAGTCCATAACAACAATAATGACCCTATTCATTTGATAAAATTGTCTAATTTGACAGCAGCAGCTTCATAGGATTAAATCTATATTTGGCTCATGCTTATAAAAATTCCGATCACTTTTTATTCACGCATTTCATGGGACACAAGTACTACCTATCCACTACTTATTTCTTTTATAAACAAAACCGTTGATAAACACTTCCCAATCATGTTTTAAGTTCATTGAAACGTCTCAAGTTGCGTCTTTTAGTCTCAAACCAGATAAGAATGAACCAGTTTATTCAACTCACATATGCCTTTTGAAATGCTAATATCACAATAATATCATACAATTGAGTGTGTTCTTTCAAATTCCACTAGTATTGGCTGGAGTTCAACTGTGCAATTGCCTAGAGATGAGTGAGGGCAATTACCCAGTTAGTGCAGGCAACTTCGACAACTATGCCGTCAACACAGATAACTGAAAATCCAGTGAACTGGAGAGGAGGCTGGAGAATGGTAACCATCAAAAATACAAGGCCAGAACACAAAAATAAATCAGTTCGAATGAGTCTGGACACAATAAAGAAGTCAGTATTAAAAGGTAACAGACATTTTAGACCTTCTACTCCATTAATTATGAGACATATTTTCAGATATAAAAGAAGTGCCCCATGAGACAAAACATGTATACAGGGAAGGACAAGAATTATGCAAAAATAGGAATTGAAAGCTTGCCTTGTCATTTCATTCTTGGTGAATGTTGCAGATTGCAGCACTAATGCTTCTACAATCAAGCTCCATTATCTTCATCCAATTCTCAAAATCTCCAATTTCCTGTATATAGAGTCCATAAAAATCTCAGGAATCAGTGGCTTATCCTGTGTCCCATTCAACCACAAATCCTTGAGTAAAAAAATGTGCCAGTTGCAATCCAAATTATTTTAAAATTCCAACTCACCATTATCCTCACTTTTTTTCTAAGCTAAAACCGGTGTCTGGTGATAGTAAAGTGATTATAGTTATTTTGATTTTGTCAATTTAAATTAATGATTTCTTAGAATTTATAATCTCTCGTAGATCATTCAAGTATGTGTATTCCAGAGAAGAAGAATTGTCATGATTACACAAAATGACAATCAAAATGATCAAGCCCAAGACATAGAAGTGCTGAAGTTCATAGACTATTTTTGGTGGTTTGACAAGCCAGGAGTCAATATAATGGAGCAAAAAAATCTTTCTATTTAGCTGACATTTCTTGTTCCCAGTAAGAGGGATGAAACTCCGTCCAAATATGAGGACATCATATGATAAATATCATAATAAAATTATAAAACCGGCAGTGCTTCAAATTTTCTCAATTTCCCTCATTCCCAATTGCTATCGGTCTATCATTTTCTTTTCACTCGATTGTAAAGTGATAAAATAAGTAGCATCCGTAATCTGTTTCTAATAACTACATTCATGCATAAAATCACAAATTCAACTACATCAACATGTTAACCTAACTTCCTGAACTAAGCGGACACAAGAAAATAAAAATTTCATAAATGTCTTTTACTTCTTCAAGTCATGTCTGTATGCACATATGCTAAAAGCATATTTCGGAAGAGTGTATAAATGGTTTAATTATAAATAAATAGAAATGTCTGATGGTAAGTGGTTACCCTCGAAATATGTGGATACAAAATGAATTGGGTGTTTATAAACAGATCATATGAATTAAACATACGCTAAGAAGCATCTTTTATCATGGTATATAAGTCATGTAAGTTTGAATATAGAACTTATATAATTAGAATGCAAAAGGAAAATAAGAAGAAAGAATCGTTCTTGCCATAGTTCTACATATATTGAGTCCAAGATCCAATCTGAGAAGTTAATCTCATGCAATCATCTCCCTAAGTTGTTTAGGTCAAAATGTTGATATATATTATTCATGATTTCGACAATTTTAGTAGCATGCACGTACAGAACATCCGAGAAGTTGCACTTAAAAATAAAACCATCACATTTCATGCACTAAACCAGTATATTTATCATTCAAAAATCGAGCGTATGAAGTATAAACCTTGACAGCAGTGTTAAGAGCATGAGAAGCCGTGAGCCACTGATCAGTCTGTTTCTTAAATTGCATAATTCTAGCTGTCAATGCTCGAATTTCAATTTCAATTCGCTTCTCGTTTATGAAGACCTCTTGCACGCCCTCATTCACTGCACTCACCAACAAATCTGAAACACGTGAGGCAGTCTGAATCGCTTCTTTCTTTGCTTTCTCTAATTTTGTAACAAAAAACCAATATGAAACGTGATTAAACTCAATGCCTTCATCATAAAAACCCAAAACTTAACAATCTCAAAGATGAAGCACAAACTCGGTGCATATAACTGACCACTGCGTTCACGTAGTATGGCAGAAGCATGGCTGTGCTCATTGATCATTTGAAGCAATGAAGCTTCAAGACCTACAGGTTCTTCTTGATACGATCGGTCCATCTCTAAATAGGTTCACACGCGCAGTATAATCACAAAAATTAGAAAACAGATCAACAAATCAGTTTTGTTCTTAGTGTGTTCAAAATTACACGAAACTACGATACGATATTTTAAAAATCAGCACATTTAAAGGGAAAGAAGCGAAAATTCACAAAACCAAGTTAAAGTCTTGGATTTTCGAATTAGGAACAAAATTATATTCAATTTTAATTTGATTTTCGGCATTCCAATTCCCATTTTTCCATTTACAATATATTCCCAACAAAGGAATATGATTAATCAAAAGTAATACTGAATAAAACCAACCTGGAAGCTTGAGATGCCTGCTCTGGTCTTTGGGGATGGGTTTCGCGTTGTGCAGAATGAAATTAAACCGGGTTCGAGTGAGTGAACTAGAACAAAGTTACAAACGGTTCAGCTAATTGTTGGTTAAACCGAACGGTTGGAAGTAAATTTAATTAGCAGTTAAAGTCCCAAACGTTCAATTTAGGTACAGTTAGGTCCTTATTGGACAGTAACAGTCACTTCTGCTGTTAAAAAGTCAAATAACTTATTTTTACAGGCTTATTTTCCTCTTTATGAGAAAAATTGATAAAATAAAGGAGCCAAAAATTAGAAAATTGTATTGACGTGAGAAGCACGTAACAAATATTCCATGAAAAACAAAATTTCATAGATAAAGATAAAACTTAAGCACCAGCTAATAATCAATATTTCTATGTCTAATTGACCTTAGGCCATTGCCACATTTTTCATAAAAAATGTCACATCCGAGGGACATGAAAATGAAAATCGAATTTCAAGGTATAACCACTTTAATCTGCATTTTCTATGTTTTCATGGAAAACGAATTCATATGGATTTGGTGAAATTTTATTTTCCAATTAACATTGAATTAGAATTCATTTCCACATTTGCCTGTCAAACTGACGCTTACATCTTTTTTACCAATCCACAAGACAAGTCCTATAAAGGAAAATTGTATAAATTTAGGTATATTGTAAAAATCTCGAAAAATACAGGGGAAAGCGGTCTCCTACACTGGCTTATTACAACTGAAACTAATGCTAAACATAATTATGCTCCAAAACTGCGAGGATCGCCTCTCACATCTGTTTAAGTGAACCAAATCAAGCAGAGAGTTGCTCGGTGGAACACCCGCCCATCCCCTGGCATATGAATGCCCTCAGAAGGGAAAAAAGAGCATTCTATCTGTGCATTGTTTCTCATGTAATGTTGCCATCGCTACTGCTAGTTCGATTCTTGGAAAAATGCCTTCACGGATTCGTATGTCGACCAGCAAATCGCAGCCGCAGGAGCATGGAAGAGCATTCTAGGAATCCATCCTCTTATTAGACCACTGTAACCATCTTTCTTGACTATTGTTCGTACAACATCCCTGATTGAACCGCTGGCAAATCTATCACATCCACAGATACCCTGCAAAAATTGAATTGATTAATGTGTTAAACGGCATAATTTGAATAAATAAGATTGTTTCCGAGATGATTCAACGTAATTCCAGAGCATAAGAGTTCAAGTGCACTCATGTCGGCCTCACGTGAGATGGCATGTTAAAGATATAATTTAAATAAATGTCTTCTCTCCAACCACTAAAACTTTTTAACAAGGAAAACTGTAGTTTGAGATTATTCAGCATTTCCAAAATCTTTCGGCATAGGGACTACTACCTAAGAGCACACCTTATAGAATTCAAATAAAACTACATAAAAGTATACACTTTAACCTGTGATACTTTTGGTTAATTGAAGAGAAACTGAAATGACGTTTTCACCAACAAAGGGCACCATTACATGATTATACTTCAAATATTGCTGTATAGCACATTCCCAAAATATAACAAGTGACTTTGGTTTAAAACACACAGCAACAATCAAGTTATCCATGCTAGAGAAATTGTAAACAAGTAAAAGAAATGAAAACGGGTAAACAATAGTGGAAAGAAATAAAACTCAATTTCCACATCTCAATTTTTCTGTTATAAGGTTTCTCATGGAAATTCCATTTTTAGCTCACCTGGCTTCTTAAATATCTAATTCTACATATTTTGTCCTCATTTTCAGCCCTTGTTTATGAGGTTTATCTTCTCTTCCTTAGTGAGAATGGATGACAGCATTTCATTCAGAATACTTGTATGAGAGTGCTCAAGTAGAAAATGCTTCATTAAACTAGGGAGTCCTAAAGGCATGTGCATTACATGAATAAGCACCTAATAGTTATGGAGAATATCTTGTAAAATGCCTCACCTCTCCCATCAGGTGCTCACTGCACAAATTTCTCTGGCCAAAGAAATAAGGTGAAATGAAAAACCACTGAACTTTGGACCCTTACCATCTTTAAATGAAACCAGACCTATATTAAGGCATTTTCTATGACTAAGCCTGTTTCATTATTTTTTTTTTTTTTTTTTTTTAAAATCTAACTACAGATTTCCAATTTCAAGAGGTAAATAAAAATAAGACAACACCTTCAGTATTTTGCCCAATAAAGAAACATAGCAACTCGAATTTTACAATAATATGGAGACATTCTATCTATCCCGTTTTATTCAAGATAATATTGGATATTTAAAATGTACTGATAACTATCTGCTTTTACCATTCAGTAAAAGATAAGATACCATAAAACTTATGCATCAGATACCACATGTGCTAAAAGCTGGGCCAGGATAAGCCAAGGTGAAGGCCTGAAAGGCTTGAAAAATGCAGGGTAACCTAATACCAATTGGGAATGCCCATAAAGAAACCCATAGGTATAAATAAGAAGGTTTTAGGAACTTCAATTTTTTCCCTCTGTTCAGGCTTCAAATCCCTGAACAAAATGAGGAAAAAAGTACAGAATAAAGCCTGAATGGAGGAATTGAGGATGAAATGCTTTTAGTTTGTTTTTGGTGTGTTTGCGTTCCGTGATCTATTTTCTTTCAGCTTTTATATGTAGATGAAGACCAGATAGGAGAGAAGCAAACCTAATTTTTTTCTAGTTCAATTAGATGTCTTCTCCTTGGTATTATGCCCTGTATAAACTTGGTATAATCTGCCTTGTATAAACTATAAAAGCATCGAACTCGTGAGTTATTAAATGTCAATACGGGAAAAGAGTGACTAGGTATTAATTAGGTATAATTCAAAGTACTAATTTAGTTTTAGAAAGTAAATCTACCGTGCAAGCTAGTATCTAGTTCAGAAATTGATGGAAAAGTATATATGAAATAACTAAGATTAACATAGGTACCATATCGTTCTTATTAATTTAGAAAAGATAATCCTATTATAAAGAGAGGTGCTATTGAGGGTTGATGGATAAAAATTAAACTTCTATTATATCCGGGAATAAGATCTAGTGAGATACCAGTATAGAATGTTCTAGTAATACAGGCCCTGATATCCTCATCTTTTTGCTTTAATTGTGGATGACCTTATGACTTATCCAAGGAAGACTTGTATGGTTGCAATATATCTAGCTAAGATGTACGGATACGGATATGTAATTCAAATAGGATACGATACGTGTACATTGATATGATTTTTCAAAAAAAAAAAAAAATTAGGATACATGTTATAAAATTCAACATTAACAGAAGCAGAATACTAAAAATAAAATAAAATACTAAACCATTTTATCTTAATCATTAAGCCCTTGTTTGCCATCCATTCTCATTCTCATTTTTTTTCTTCATTTCAACCACACATTCTCCCAATAAGATAAATATTACACACAAATCTAAAAATTTTCATAACTTTTCCACCACACATTCTCCCATCAATCACTATTCCAAAAATTTAATTCTCCAAAAAATGGGTGTCAAACACCCTCTAATTGTCTCAACTTTATTTTCTTCAACATCCTAAAATTCTTTATTATTATTAAAAATAACTCTCTCCAACTCTGATTGATTAACAACTTCAAACAGTCCAACATTTTGAAGAGTATCAAATGAGTCTCCGACAATGTTCCACATTTTGAATTCTCCTTTTGAATAAAGATCCAATTTTCTTGATAACAACGCAGATTGCTATGAATGAAAACCGATTCTTAAGCTTGTCGTGAAGTTATTTTCTTCATTCTCATAGAGTGCACAAAAAAATATGTACTCCAATTTCTTTCGGCACAAGAAGTTTCAAAACAATGCTTTGAAGCGAAGATGCATGTGAATAATGAAGTAAGTAGCCACCATGTCTTTGAATTCATATTATACCGCTTAGTGAACTCACCAATAACATTCTTTTTCACGTGTCCTAACGTATCGGATACGTATAAAAAAAATTAAAAAAATATGCATCTGATATGTATTGAAAAGTTAAAATATATAAAATAATTAAAAAACATGTATCCATACGTATTGGAGGGTATTGAAGAGTATTCAAGCTTAGAAACAAATCGAATACATGTATGTAGTAGTTAACAATTATCCGTGCTTCTTAGATGTCTACCTAAACAAACTCACATTCACAAGAAAGATGTGATTGCAATAGATTATGTTAGATAAGGGTGGACCAAATTTCACACAGTTCAATTCACTTGCAAAAGATATAATTTCCCCAGGCAACTCAGTAATTGTAACATTGGATTGCACATTCAACGGATTCATGCATCTGACTGAAGTTTAATATGAACGAAACTCAACCTCTTGTTACTTGTGTGGTTATTAATGTACCATTTTTTCTATGATTAGTTTAATATACTCAAATTTCTCCATGTAAATAAATAAAATATATTGTCTACAACATGCCAAACTTGAAGTCAAACCAATTGCACAATATAATACTTCAAAACTTTATGGAAGGCACAAAACAAATCTATTGTGAAAGAGAGAGAAATAAAGAAACCGAAGATCAACAAATTCTGCCACGTTCTATCATCTAGTTCACAAATTTTGGATTACAAACGAAGATGAAGAAGTAAGAATCAGATTTACTTTTTAAGTGTCTTATAAAATAATAGATTTTTTCTCGAATATCAACAAAATTTAACCAATCCATGTACATGTTTACTCAGATCAACAACTAATAAAAGTTCCAACATATCCCCCTCCATTCCCCCCACTCTCCCCACACTTTTTAACTTTTACTATGCCCAAAATTCATAAACATGTGACTGAACATATTAATTTATCGCACCATCAAATTCTGAACTTATCTAAACAAACAACAAAATGAAACCAAGACGCTTAACTTGAAACCTAGGGAGAAATACACAAAGGCAAGTCCGAACTGTGACGAATGGAAACAATTATATATGTTAGGATCTTCTCACAACAAATAGAAGACCTAAAATTAGTTGAAATATTGATAAAGAAAACTTATAAGATCGAGAATATGATTGTGGGACGTAACAGAATCACACTCACATGATGTGTACAATTTGCAAATCTACAGACACAACTCGTATCAAATCTAAAACTCTAGTGATTCAAATAGAGGTCAGAAAAAGATCAGCAGCAGGAATTCAATCTAGAGCTACTATACATCAAGAACCTCTAGTAAGATAGCATGCATTTTAAAGCCACATAAAATAAAAATAAAAAATAAAAAACACCATCACAGAAAAAAATAAAATAAAATCTCATATTGTACCTCATAAACAATTTAAACTAAAGGCTAAGTTAGCAGCCAACTGTTGGTCTTAGCAAATAGACTTGTAATGGAATTTCTTTTCTTAGAAATCTAATTAAACTGGACAGTTCACAAACTTTGATATAGCTAAATGATGGAATAGCTTATTACTAGAATATAAACATCAAGTTAGCACCCACAATCATATGATGGCTCAAATATACCAACATAATTTTAATACAAGCAACAACAATAACATCAACAAACTAAGTTTCATTTCGATAAATTTGGAGCTGACTTCATCAGTCCTTTCCGTTAATCTGTTTGGTTCATTGCTAGATATACTAGACAATTCAAAGAAACTAAGTCTTAGCTATGTTAGTTTTTTTCTACCATCCTTCTATTGGGATAGCGTGACTCTTAAACACGATTTTTAGGTCTAGGCAAAACATTTCGAATACAAGCAAAAAAACTTAAATTCAATTACCTGACACTGTAATTGCGTTTTCACCACATCAAGTGGCGTTGTTACAGCAGCCGCCAATGCTCCTGCGGCTGCTCCAGCGGTAGCATGAACCACCAACCTCTCATCACTCGCGCTCGCTGGAGAAACTTCTATCAAACCCTTTTTTGCCGCCTCATAGGTGGAAAAATGCACTGCAGTAAAAGGTGCATTCATTATTACGGTGGTCCTATAAGATGCATAAAATGCCCTAATCCCCTCCTCCCTCAATACCCTCCTCACGCAATCCCACACCCCACTGTACGCACTGCTACTCAATTGCAGCCTCTGCTTCACCATATCCATAGGAGTAAACACCGCATCACTACAAACAGTAGCAAAAACCCCAGAAACAGCGTGTGCCACAGAATTATTCGGATTTCCACCAGAAAAATTCTTCTTGCAAACTTCATAAACAGAAAAATAAACAGCATGTGCCGGGCCAGCCCCGAGGCCCATAGCTCCAATACCACGATACAGCCCTTTCGGGCCCTCGGATTTGAGGACAGATTCAAGGGTTTGTCTTACACCCACTGATTGAATAGGGCAGGAGCCAATGGCTTGCATACGGGTTTTAATAGTGTCTATCGGGAACATGGCCATATGCTCAATCATGCCGGCAATGGAGCCGGCGATCATGAACTGCCAGAACTGGAGGCCGTCGGACTCCGTCGAGATAACAGCGATTTCCGGGTGGTAATTGGGCAACTGGGGGACCTGTATTAGGTCAGAATTCGGGAATTTCGGGGAGGCGTCGGCGGCCATAGAGAAGAACAAAAATGAATGAATCGGGGCAAATGGGAACTTCCAAATCTGGGTCCAAAAGTTTGGGGGGTTTTGCAGTAAATATATATAATTATAGTTCGATTAACTGACGCTGTAAGAACTACGTTTGGCTCTTTTGCCTTTAACCCGGGAAATGTGCAAACTGCGTGCGAATAGAATGTCATTATTAATACTCTTCCTACCACAAAGATAAATTTATTTTTATTTTCACATAAATTAAAAATATATATATAATTAATATCATTGAAAATATAATTTTTTTAATATATTTTTGATAGTTTATACTTGTTCATAATAATGCACATTAAATAAAAGTATATTAGGAAATTAGGAAATTAACTATACTCTTTAACAAAGAAAGTGACATAGTTTAAGACGTGCGAAAGTAAAACAATTGTATCTGTATAGAAAGTTCATAGGACGTATTTTTTTTTTTTCCCCGGAAGGTTGTCTACGAATACCCTACTTTTGTTCAATAGGCATGAAGCCAATCTCTCTGTGAATAACAATTATAGAACGAAGGGAGTAGAACTTATGAGGCATAAGCTGCGAAGTAATTTACTGGCCAAATTCTATGAATAATGTTACCTACTTCAATTTAATCGAAGGGTTCTTATTCTTTCATGTAGCCCCGTCTGTTATCGATTTTATCTTTGAATTTTATTATATTTTGATAAAAATCAGCGTGCATGTTAAATTTTTTATTCCATTATACGTTTCCCAGGAAGTACGGTCAAAAAAGGTGACCGAATTTAAATGGCCATTGAGAGTAAAATTTAAAAGATAATTTGACTATGATACGCTTGATATTACATTAAAAAATTAGGAGAAGACCCCACATGATAGTACAAAAAAATCGACTTATTTTATTTTATTTTTGGTGAGATAGTGCTCCCAGATAGAGGGTTAATTTTAACTTTGATTAATCTTCTCTATAATTTAAACGGCCTAAATTGACTATTTCTTGTTCTTTAATCTATTTATTTATCAAGGTTTTACTTGATTAGGAATTTTATTTTTCGGTAATGATTAATCAATAATGTTTGATTTTCTAATTCGTTCATTATTATTTAGTTATTTTGAAATATTGTAAAATGTGGATATATGTTTTTAATTCTCTATCTCAAATCGAAAGTCTCAGAGTGTGTTTGGTAGATATTAAAATCGGATTAAAATTGAAAAATTAGTCGTTATTGTTGACTTTTATTTGACAAGTGGGACCCAATAACCACTATATTTTCAATTTTAATATCTACCGAACACGCCCTTATTAGTATGAACAAACATTAATTTCAATGACGCACAAATTTTTTATTTCCTAAATTTGCAATATTTTAAAATTAACATATTAAATGAAATAATGTTATCTGAAATTAAGTCTCTTCCAAGTGTTTTCTTCTTGATTGTTAATTTCTTTTGGTTGTTACTCGACAGTTTGGAAGTGAACAAGATACAAACGAATGAGGATTCTTCCTCCTCCTTCTACAAATACGTTGTTGGATCTGTTATCATACTAAGTTGCTCAAAATTCCGATCTCTCTCTATCGGATTACTTTAGTGCTTTGGAAAGGGAGGTCCAGAGACTTGCCTTTTCTTGAAACTCTCACTAGAGGCCAAAAAAAAAAAAAAAAAAACCCCGAAACTTCTCTTTGAACAAAATTTATTCTCATTTTTCCCTTTTTACGCAACTTTCGTTTCTTCGTGAACATCTTGTTGATATTGTTGTTCAAATCAATAAAATGAGGCATAGAATGAAAAATGGAAATATGGGCAAACTCGGCCATTTGGCCATGCGGCCGCATAGACCCATACCGGGACCAAAGGTCCTGGTACAATTTAAGCCATGCGGTGGAAGAATTGATTAGCCGTTTTTTACTGTTTTGTTCAAATTCTTGTGGCTTTTGGTGAATTTTTGGCACCACTTCGTATAGCAATGTTTAATGGCTATATATAGGTGGTTAATGATCAACAAAAATAATTGAAAAACATATAGAAATAAATAGCCACACTTGAGATCATTCTTTATTTCAAAAATATATTGAAATTTCATTTCAATTTCATATTCAAAATTCCCTTTGTGTTCTTGAAGTTTTGGTAGAAAAAACACAAGTGTTTAAGTGTTTTTCTATTACAATACTTGATAAATCCTACAAACCATTTGTCGGGAAACCCTTTAAGCACCCGGGCAAATATCGTTTGAGAACAACGATCTTCGTGTTTGAGTCTTCCATATTATTTGGTTTTTGTTCGTGGTTTGATTCAGATGGTTGCTGATTTTCGTGTAATTCTTCTTCAACTTTTCTTGATTATTTGTATCGGTTTCTTCTAATCTTTTGTGGAAGATCAAATGATTACTACAATATGCGAAAATATAAGATAAGCTTATCATCTTCTTTTGTTTGTTTCCAATTGTTGAATTTAAGTTTCATCATGGTTTCGTTCGTCGTGTTGCTAATTTGTTAATTGATTTCTTCTCCATTTCCTCTCGTAGTAGAACTTTGTTGAAAAGTGCGTTAAAATAATATTTATGTTCATGGGTATTGAATTTGTGTATTGTAGTGATTAAATGCACACGATATATAGTGACTCTATAACATGGTACATATGTATTGAAGTATATTTGTGAATTTTATTCAATAGTTTTTATGAGAAATAATTGAATGTTTAGAATTATGAATTCATTTTCATGAACCAGTACATGCAAACGTGTTTAATATAATTAAAAGTACATGAATTTGAGAAGGAAGTCATATGAGTTTTAATATGAATTTTGTGGAGTAACCATGTGTATGATATATTTCATTTATCAAACATGTATATATGTTGGTACATTCATTGGATTCCGTTTATTTAGTGGTATATTTGTGAATTTTATTCAATAGTTTTTATGAGAAATAATTGAATGTTTAGAATTATGAATTCATTTTCATGAACCAGTACATGCAAATGTGTTTAATATAATTAAAAGTACGTGATTTTGAGAAGGAAGTCATATGAGTTTTAATATAAATTTTGTGAAGTAACCATGTGTATGATATATTTCCTTTATCAAACATGTATATATGTTGGTACATGCATTGGATTCCGTTTATTTAGTGCACAATGATTTGGTTGGAGATACCATTCATCCTGATTAATTTATATAAATTGTATTAAATAAATTTTACACTGATATACGTTGTGCATGTCTCTAAAAAGCATGATGTTTTATCTTATATTTTGATTGTTGATTGAGGACTTAGAATTGAAAGTACATGTGTGTTTTAAGGCAATTATAAAGTGGAGCCTTTTCATTGTCTAAATGTATTTTCAATAACGATTTTGGTGATAAGAGGTCTATCGAATATTAACTTGTCAATAAAGAATTTATTCTTTCTTTATGAAAGTGCATGGTGCATGTTTTGGCCATTCTCTGATTTAATTGGAATAATGATTATTCTGTTGAGATGATAAGGTTGCACCATTTATGTCTTGTTAACTTTGATGATAGCCTCAATTAAATTAAATGAGATGATTTATGCAAAAATATATTTGCATAAGAGTATATGGTGAATTGATAGCCATGATTTGACATAACATTATACCATTATGTGAAATATCAAAAGATTGATAAATTGCATATGTTTTGAGAAATTGTAATTCATGTGAATCAAGATGTTTAGCACTTTTCATTGTACTATACTACAATGCATGAAACCAATTAAGTTGGTTTATGCTTGGAAAAATCATTATTGATTTATGTGATGACCTCGATCAAACTAAATGTAGTTGATTTGAAAGTATATTGAGTGAAATTGAAATATATTATGGATTGATTTTCACTGTTTTTGAAAATACTTAAATTTCCACAAAGCAGTTGATATAGACAGTATCTATTTGATAATAAATTGAATTATGAAAGAGTTGATAAAATCTAAGTTCAAGTATAACCCAAAATGTGGGAGTTAACATTAATGTTTGTGAAGTTATATGAGAAAGATCAAAACTTGTGGATGCATCTTTACTAGATTGCATGTGTATTCCTTATTAAGGAATTGTGGGGGTAACTTAAATTAAAAGTTACATTTCCTTATACCTTATAGTCATAGAAGAATGTCTATGAAGTGAAAAAGTAAGAAAGCCCTTATATAATTATAATGATAATATACATTATTTTAAAACGGTTGTGATGGGTTGAAAGCCAATTATGACATTTGTTTGGGTATGCAAAAACAACTAGAATACTTGAATAATATTCATAAAGTTGAAATGCATTACGATGTTCAATAAAATATTGAACACTTATGATTTTGAAATACACTAGTAAATATGATTTATTTGCGTAGTGTTTAATAGAAATCATCCAACCATAAGTGGAAATTGATAAAGCTTTACATAAAGCTAGTGAGAAGCACGTGATTTCGTAAAAAGATTTCTTAGTGGGTGACAATATTTATCTATCAAATAAATCGATCATTGACTAGCTATATTTGATAAGATACTAAGTCGTGTAGTGGAAAGTCTACACATATGAGTCTAAGACATGACTACATAAGGAAAATTAATCAAGAGTGAAATAATTTTCCTAAATTATGTTAAAACAATAAAGAATATAGCGGATGCTTTTCCAAAATCTTTAAGTAGAGATTTAGTAATATCTATTTCGAGTAGTACAGGGTTGAAACTCTTAAAACGAAAGATCCACCAATGATGACAACTCTACTTGTCATTATTTAAAAGGTAATCAACCGGTTTCATTCGATATGTGGAAAGTTTCAGCATTATAAAATACGCAATAATAGTATCTTAATTATATAATGCTAGTTATTATTTAAGTGAGTGTTGAGTTATAAACTCTTAATGAAATTCAGTACGGAGTACAAGTATCTCTAAAAAGTAACAAAGATACTGGAAGAACTTCATCTAAATAAATTTCAAGGTGGTACCGCATCAATGGAGAATTAGAGTTTCTCTCTTAAAAACTTGTTGAAAAGTATGAGCGCAAGGCCATATTAGCACTAAGTGAGTTGAGGAACTTGAGAACACGTAATTCTTGTGTGTGTGTTCTTACCAGTATTGTCATATGCAATAATTGGTTCAAAGCTTTCATGCTACTTTTAATTCCGACTTTACTTTGTTTGAATTACATTATGGTTAGATTTAAATCGAAAGATATATAATCCTTATGCATAATTATAATATATCTTGAATATGAGATTTTAATAAATTTTGAATAAGTGGGGGATTGTTTATATTGTTGTTCAAATCAATAAAATGAGACATTGAATGAAACATAGAAATATGGGCAAACTTGTGACCCATGCGGCCGCATAGACCCATACCGGGACTAAAGGTCCCGATACAATTTAAGCCATGCGGCCACAGCCTTTTTTGACCGTTTTGTTCAAGTTCTTGTTGCTTTTCGCAAATTTTTGGCACTATTTCATATAGCATTGTTTGATGGCTTATATATAAGTGGTTAGTGATCAACAAAAACAATTGAAAAACATATAAAAATAGCCATACTTGATATCATTCTTCATTCCAAAAATACATTGAAATTTCATTTCAATTTCATATTCAAAATCCTCTTTGTGTTCTTGAAGTTTTGGTAGACTAAACACAAGGTTTAAGTGTTTTTCTACTACAAGACTTGATAAATCCTACAAACGATTTGCCAAGAAACCCTTTTAAGTACCAAGTTGTATAGGACGGGGCAAATATCGTTCGAAGACAACGATCTTCGTGTTTGAGCCTTCCATATTATTTAGTGTTTTTGTTTGTGAATTGTTGCTGATTTTTGGCGTGATTCTTCTTCAACTTTTCTTGACTATTTGTATCGATTTCTTCCAATCTTTTGTGAAAGATCAAATAACTACTACAACATGCAAAAACATAAGATAAGTTTATCATCTTCTTTTGTTTGTTTCCAATTGTTGAATTTAAGTTTCATCGTGATTTCGTTCATCGTGTTGCTAATTTGTTAATTAATTTCTTCTCCATTTCCTCCCGTGGTAAAACTTTCCCAACACATCTCGCGTAGTTAGATCATTTTACTTCAGTATTCGGAATTTTCACTTCTTAATCTCAGTATTGTCAAATTACGTTGCTGTGCCACACAACAATATAACATTTTCTCTCATATCTAACCAATGTAATGTTTACAACTGTACTTCACTAGTGTTTTCCTTGCAATGTCCGAAATATTTCTTTGTTGAACCCTCTCGTTCAGATTTCAAACTAGAAATAATTTTAACCAGCTGAAGATTGGGCATGATGAGTTGAAAGATAATATTTACATGCATAGAATTCCCGGTGGGAACCGATTCACTCCAATTCCAAAGAAACCCGAAAGTCTCTCCGAATAAAAGCAGCGTCACCCAGCATGGGCCTTCAAACAACCATCCTTTAATACTTTCGTACATTATTAATTCATATTACCAGTTATTTTCCTCATTCCGCTGTACAATTATATTTGTCTTTTTACAGTTATACCTCACTCAAAACCATATTTATTAAAATCGAACCTGGTCAAGAACCACCAAACCGGATAGTGGTCCAGTCCACGTGCATTATTTGGTCAACCAAGCAAGGGAACTGGTCAAGAACCAGTTAAACCACACAATAACAAACAGAAGTTCAATAGGAAACCGGTTCACTTGGAACCGAATGGTTACCAAGTGAAGAGAGGAGATTATTTTCAATTTGAAATGTCAGTGATTCGGACCTGGATTTCAAGCATGAAATTTCACTGCCTTGACCATTATGGAAACTGGGAACCTTCGTAATATAATGCATGCGATAACAAAATGGTTTCCTTTTCGTTTCAAAAATATATTTTATTAAATAAAATCCCAGTTTAACAATGACTGGACGATTGCACCACTGACCCGATGATTTTTCCAAGTTGACTATCAGGTTGAGTTTAATAACTAAGCTCAAAACAATCAAAATTTTAAAAGAATTGTCACTTAATACATCAAAATGGTAATTACCGAAAATAATGCTAAGGGAAAAGAAGGGGTGAAAAAAGGACATTGTGTTTTAAACTGACAAGTGATATAGTGACGTGTGACATTATCTAATCTTTCATGTAAAAACATGTGGACACAGTACACACGCAGCTGGCTAGGATAACCTTAAATACTGAAAAAGAAAATACAAAAATATATCAATAAGTAATCATACTAAATATGGTCATAGGTTAGAGATCGAGAAACAGGTTCACAAATACCATCAATATCTACTGGAGGAGCAGCAATGAAGGCAATAATAAATACAAAAGTTGCGGTTAGTAAGGTAGGGATCATCAAAACACCAAAGAAATAGCCTTGATAAATCATTTATAGAATTACATGAATTCCAGTTTCACTAATTTGTGAAATTGTAGATTTCAGCGCCCAACAATAGATCTGAGTCAAGTTGTATTTAATCCATATTTAGATGCTCAATGTGCTGGCCCTCCAAACTCAACTCTACTACCAAACATCCTACCAACAGAGAATCCATTGTCCAGATTTTAAACTATCATAGACTACTACAAACAGAGACCAAATAACTCAGAACTACACTGAGCCCTCTCTCTTTTAAAAAGACGGACTACTTTTACGAGTAAAAGAAAAAGAAAAATGAGAGCGTGTAATCAACATGGAAACTGTCCGTGCTGCCTTAATTATAATCCATTTCCCAAAAAATTGGTGATCACAATATGAAATCTACCTCGTGCACTACCCAAAAGGAAAGAGATTCAAATATTTACTGTTCAAGCCAAATAGAGTAAGAATGGGAAATGATAAGTTATCATAAACTGGCAAGCACCCCCAATACGTACAAATGCAGATGACAAGACACACAACCTAAGTCTCTTTCACCTGATTTTAGTTCGACCAAGACTCTTCTTCAAAATTTAATTAGTTCCCAAAGAGTAAACTAATAAGAGCAATCTCTTCTTTCCGGCCACTTATCAATCAGCTACTAGCTATTCATCTTGTGTCGTGTGAACAAAACAAAGACCTAAAGGTGAGAGGAAGGTAAGATTAATGATTAAACAAATTCTACACCAAAACTGAATCTGTATGCTGGGGCGACATGCTTTCATACTTGGGTCCAGCAAAGCAAGGGGAACAAACATGAGAGCAAAAACACAAAACACAGTCAGTCAGAACAAGCAATGCACTACATTCTAGATAAGCAACACTCACCTGATAATTCAACCTACCTTTAGCAGCAATTTGGAGAATATCCACTTGCCTCTATAAAGATATTCGCACAGCTCAAATCAATCCGAAGCCATAAGAACATTTTGCCCATCAAGTACACAAAAGGATAAAGAACAGAGAAAAGGGGTATTGCTAAAAGTAAGCGAACAACCTACCTCTGTTTCCATTAGAGAATAAATCTGTGAATGCAATAAAATAAAAAAATCTGCCATCAGAAAATTTTTTTAGTACATAAAATGCTCTGCTGCAAGTTTAGTATGGGCGTGAACGGTTTCCACCATGATAATTCCTATTTGGTCCAGATCCACCACCGTCTCTAAAGTTGTCTCTACGTCTGTCGCCTCCATAGCCACCTCTACCACCTCCCCTGTAAAACAAGTAGTGATCAACTCTAGACAGTATAGAATTTCAGTACCAAGATGTGTAATTTATCATTCTCGAAAACCAAATTTCAAATATGTAGTGAATGCAAGAAAGTGTTTATTTTAGGGCT
Organism: Fraxinus excelsior; assembly: GCA_019097785.1. NCBI lineage: Eukaryota > Viridiplantae > Streptophyta > Magnoliopsida > Lamiales > Oleaceae > Fraxinus > Fraxinus excelsior. The sequence continues at coordinate 17,802,338 of CM032643.1, read as the reverse complement.
AAAAATAAATATCACGTACTATATGAAACTACTAGTTTAACTACTTGAATATCTTGAAATGTTTATGACGCAGTCACAAAGTACCTTTAATGTCATACAAGCTAATGAGGTTTAACTATGAAAGTATAGTAACATTAGTGACTCCATAATTAGAAAAAAAAAATTAGTCTCCACCAAAAACAAATGGTAAATTAAGATTTTGGAGAAAATACAAAAGCTAAGGGCACTAATTCAGTTAACTAGAAAGATAGAAGAAGAACTAAATAACTCGCAAGTTGCAGAAATGTCCTCCCAGTCCAAAGCCAGATACAACAGAACCATCAAACCAACTACAACTAATGCACACTTAACGGCCTGAAGGATAGACTCATTAAGGGCAATTAGTCCTAAATAATATTCAAATGAACCTGCTAATTCCCTTAGTCTCATCTGCACAAACTAGCATTCAGTAAGACAAGAAATAATGCAACAGAGTATTTGCCTTCTGGTACCAGTTTCATACTGGAAAGTGAGGCTTTAGTTTCACCTTGCTACAGTTGCCGACAGGTACTGGTTTGACAAGACCCCATGCAAGGTTATTTTGATGAGGAATTTCTTCACAGAACTTCAAATGATAGTTGTCAAGAATATTGAATAAGATTCCAGAGATCGTTAAATATTGCAATTATAATATTTCCTTTTAGTGTAGGATTACTTTCCTTAGTAGTAGATTGCATAATATTTCCTTTTATGTTTATTTCTTTTACAGTTATTTGTAACCCTATAAATAGGGTCTTTTACTTTGTAATAGAAACAAGTTTATTATATACAATTTATAATATTCTTTACAATAGCATTACACTGGTCTAACATTATCAACTCTAGAACTTTAGACTGAGAGTCACCATCCTAGTTCCCTATCCTCAGCTCTTTCACCACTAAGGGAGAACTATAATACCCATGTCCTCCTTCTCCCTCAATAGAATATCAAATCCAATCAAACCACATATCGACACACCCTACTTTCTATCAATACATACTGCATACATACATAATCAAATATCTCCAACAATGTTACTTTACAAATATATCCCATTCCAGTACACACATAAAAAAAACTACATTTGACGTGCATAGATCAAAAGGTTGTTAGTTGTAAATATACTCTCAAAAATCTAAATCCTATGTATCTAAACATGTCCCTGATTGCATCACAACATAGTTTATTGTAGTAGCATGAATGTAACACGTGTTAGGCTAAGCTCAAAAATTTACTTAATAAGTTTCCTTATCAATGTAAAAGATGCAAAATATATATTAATTTTTGTTAGTCAAAGATAAGAAATAAATAAGTTATTATTTTGAAACAAATTTCTGCTCTGTAACTTTTTTACTTATTAAAAATAAAAAGAGTACACTATAAAAAGTAGAAATTTAACTTACTTTTAAGCATAGAACAAACATGTTGTAGATTCTCATTAAACACATAATAAAATTTAAAAAAAAAAAAACAGAATTAGAGGAAAGAAGGGTTACCCAGAACCATATGCAGGAGGACCCTTTGGAGCTGACTTCTCAGCCATTATGACACTAATTTTGTGACCTCTCAATTCATGCACTGTTAAGCCAAACCATGTCAACGATAAACAAAACATAAAAAATTCCAAACACCAAGATAACAGTCAATCAGGTTCTTACTATTGAAAAAACCACCAGCTGAATGTGCAGCAGAAGGATCTTCATATGACAAAACTGCATCTCCTTTACTGTTTCCATGTTCATCTGTGTATATTTTTATACTCCAGGGCCACTGGTCCTTGTAGCCTCGCTTTTGCTTGATTCTTGCTACCTAGTTCCACAAAGTTTTGAAGGAAAAAAAATTGAATATAAGATGAGATGTATTTAACTGCTTAAAAAGATACTAACATTACCCCAATTTATTTTATTTGTATTAACACAAAAATGATGTCCACATAGTACAATGTTAGAATGTCAGTCAAGATACGGTAGTAACAGTTCCTAATGCCCTCAAATATAATCCAGAAAGATAACACAGAAATTTATGCACAGATATTAACCCTGGAGTACATATGGCCCCCGCACAAAAGTGCACAGCAGGTAAATTAGTCATGCTAAATAATTGTACATCCACTCATGCATAGCAAATAACAATAATGCTCCATTGCTCCTTGAACAGGCTCAAGGACAAGATATAATTGGGTGTTGTGTTTTTATTTTTTTCAAACTGTCCAATCATGTGATGACACATGTGCCCTTATTTTTTAGCCTGCCATTAGCCTGTTTGTGTAGCACAATTGAACAAATAATTAACTAGGCAAAGAAATTTCCACATTACTTGTCCAATACTTCCAAAAAGATCTCTAAGCTCATCAGTGGTCACATCTGGTGGTAAATTTGAGATATAAATTCTTGCGTTGTCACAGGAGTCGCCACAATTTTCATCACACTGCTTGACTGTTGCTGGAGCCTCAGTTTGAGCACTACCATAACCTCCTGAAGGGTTTCGAGAATCTCCTCCATAGCCACCAGGTGGGCCACCTCGTCCCCCACCACGGCTATCACTTCGTGCATCACTACCATAACCAGCTGGAACACCATATGATGGAGGATATGAAGCAGGGCCACCAGTATAGCTTGCAGGTGGAGGAACTGCATCAGTAGCATAATTAGGGCTCCCACCATGTGCACGAGGAGGTGGGGGGTAGTTGTTACCCACTCCATTATAAGATGCAGGAGCAACTGGAGTATCCTGTCCATAACCACTATCATCTCTTCCTTGACTACCACCATAAGAACCACCTCTACTATTTCTTCCATCATAATCATTACTACCCCTTCCACTTCCACCATCATAATAGTTACCACCCCTTCCCCCACGAGTATTTCCACCACCACCACCACCTCTACCTGCACGATCATCAGAACCAGCAGGAGACGGTGCACCACATTTGTTACACTCAACTCTTCGAGCAAAGTTCACATTCCCACACCTACGTCCAAGGAGGTTAAAATCAATTACAATTAACAAACAGAACTGAAATATCAAATCCATTTTACTCTCTTAGTCAAAAGTCTTATAACACAACTATGCAAGATATTCAATTTACCAGAAATATGAGCATAATGATGGGTATGGAGATGCAGATTTGAGGTACAAAATCTATCGAGCTTGCAAAGTGTTGAATAGTTTGAAATTGTGATAGTACGAGAAGTCTTGTTCCTTGATGAAGTTTATTACTGAACTAAATAATATCTTCAATCCCCTTTCGATCCCATCACACGCAACACCAGTAAGTTACATCCATACAAGCCAGAAAAAGATACAAAATCCGTGTTTTCTTGAATAAACTAAAAAAACTGAACATAGGAAGCACAAGTAAAAAAATCTTATCTCCTATGAAGACTCAAATTGGGTTCTGTTTTAGAGTCTCTCATGTTTAATATAAATTATACAAAAATAATAACACGTTAAAATTTTCCTCTAATTGTATTTACTATATATAGATATAAGTTCCAGTTCCATGTGAACTACGTTACCCTGGATTAGGGCATCGCCAATCGCCTTCCCTGCCACTACCACCACCTCTGCCACCACCACCACGTCCCCCGCGATCTCCTTGGTAGCCTCCACCGCCACGTCCCCCACGATCTCCTTGGTAGCCGCCGCCGCCTCCTAAAATAATAGGAACAGATCTCAGATAAATAGCAATAAATCACGAATATACAATGATACAAGGCCAAGTCCGAGAAATTCAAATCCAGATATCAAAATAATTAACCAAAGTACATAGAAAATGAAAAAGAAGACTATCAACTACTCCTATTACCTCCGTATCCCCCACCTCCACCTCGACCTCCACCTCCACTGCCACCACCACTTCTTCCGCCGCCTCTATTACCACCATAGCCCCCACCGCCGCTACCACCATAATTTCCATATCCACTGCCACCACCACTATTTCCTCCCCCATATCCTCCGTAGCCTCCACCACCCACGGGCGGCGGAGCAGATCCATCGCCTTCATAACCGTACGCACCCGACATCTTTTATATTACTGTTCGAAAGTTGATTAAAATCTTCTCAATCTTCGAGAATAAATAAATAAATATTTTTTTTCTACCGAGGGAGAGAGTGAAGAGAGGAGAGAAAACTAGGGTTCCAGTAAAATGTGTGTTATATATATATCTAGTCCACTACAGAGAAGAAGATATTTTTCTTTCCCGATTAGCATGTCGGGAGATTGTTCAGGTACGCTCGGTTGTACGCAAAGAGATTAATGTTAAACCAATCAGAGCCGTAAAGAACCTTTTCACAAACTTCTACAACGCATCAACACGTGTACGATTTATAAGGCATTTTTTATGTACCAAAGAAAAGGAAAAATAGGAGTGTTTTGGTTTGTTGGTCACTGCTTCCCTAACAATATGGCAACGTGACGCTGCCTTATTAGGTGATCATGAATTTATAATTTGTGATAAATGATAAATTGGTGTGGGAAATTGGAACTTAATGATAGATTAAAAAAAATGTGATTTGTGATTTTAGCGCATTTACATGTAGATTTTAATATTATGGCCATCGATTGTCGACGATCCATAGTCAACGATCAACGACCGCCCTAGCTGAGGTTCATTCATGGATGAGCCACCGTGGATGCCCACAAGTGCCTATTGCCATGTCACCTTAGCAGGAGCTTTATATAAAGGAAGTTTGTCAATAGATAATTACAATCTTTTCATTTATAACGACTATTCACTTTCTAATATTGCTCTTTTACCTTATTCTCCTTACCAAGAATATATTGACTTTCTCTCACACTACCTCTCTCTTTTCAGGATTTAGCTGATCGAGTTAAGGTCGGTTTGATTGCAAGGGTGAAAAATAGGTGGAGAGAAAATGAATTATAGGGAAAGTAACTGCTTAAAAATTGTTTTGCAGGGAATTGTTAATTAAGTGTGTTTGACTGATATAATTTTCCACCCTGAAAATTTTTAAATTTTGTGTTCGTTTGACTTTGTTTTATATGGAAATTGTCCATTAAAGTGATAATTTTTTCCACAATGGGTTATGAAATTTGTTTCAATTGCCAAAAAGTAAAAAAAAAAAAAAAAACGAAAAAAACTATTTTTCCTAAAAAATCATTTTTTCATCAAAGTTCAGTGTTCGTTCGGTCTTGTTTTATATAGAAATTGTCCATTAAAGTGAATTTTTTTTTTTTATACAATTGATTATGAAATTTGTTTCCATTGTACAAAAAAAAAAAACATAGATAAATAATATGAACCTGAAAAAGTGGTGGGAAAAGCCTTTTCCCTAAAATGCAAGAAAGAGTTGGGGGGGGGGGGGGGGGGGTCCAAATTTTTTTCTTGGCAAAAATTTTACAATCAAACACTATATTTTTTGGAAAATGGAATTTGTTGGGTATCAAACACAACCTTACTGTAGTCACCAAGATGGACAAAATTGACCGACCTGTCTCAATTATATGATGGGCTTCCTCTTAACAAAAAGTAGTACCTAAATCAATTCAAAAAATTAAGAGTTTAGAGCTCAAGTTAATGATATAGCTGAGGTAGCTTGGATTGAAGCATTACTTGCAGAAGTATGGTTGAAGTTACGAGTTGCACACACCATCTTCCGTGACAACATCAATGCAAACTATTTAATTTGACAACCAATCACGTTCTTTATAGCCGCACAAAGCACGTCATCAAGTCCTTGTTGAAGAGTGAATTACACGATCGAAGTTTTTTAAAAGTTGAAATGAGTTTTGAGGAAAACGACCATGTTCTCCGTCATCGTCCCGATTCTCCTACTAATCGAAAACTCCCAAATCATTCAAAGTAGGGACGGGATAGACACGTTATTTTGCCATCGCTAACTATAATGCGTAAGTGGGTGGTTGCTAATTTTTTCTTCTTTTTTTGCCCTTTTATTTGCCTCCTCTTTAAATCTCTGTATGTTTTTACCCAAATATTAAACATGCGAAAGTCGCGTGATTATTAACAAAACCATAGATTAAAATTCACCCCCCCCCCCCCCCCCCCCCCCCCCCCGGCGCATCTCTGATATAATAATAATAATAATAATAATAATAATAAGAAGTAGAATTAAAATGTTAGTTCACTTTTAAAGTATGCCAAGCATGTTTGGAAGTAGTATAATTAGAGCGGTGAATAAGTAAGTAGTACTTCTAGAATTTACGAAATATATGAATAAAAAGTAGTTTAACTAATCGAAAAACAGATTATAAATAGGTGCCATCCTTTTTCTACAATATTTTTACTTCTTGAGACTTTGTCAAACATAAGAAGGACTGAGCTCGAAAATCACAGTCCGAAAAATTGACCCGACTCGACGAAACGGATCGGTTTGGGGATAAATCCGAGTCGGGTCGGATAAAATAATTTTAAAATAATTGTGGGTCGATTCAGGTCGAGTTTTGCCCAAAACCGACCAAATACAGTAAAACCCTATTATTCAATGAAACTAGTGAAATGCACTCTTGTTGGAGGCCAATATCTAATTCTGAAAACAGCCATAGATACTCGAAGGAGTCGAAGAATGTGGTGGTGATAGGGTTACCGATTGAGTGCTCGGTTCTATACCTCAAGTCGAGGTTCGAAATGTACAGATCCATATCTTGAACCTGTATGGAATCGAATGGAGTGGCTTACATCACTTCTCGGTCCAACAACGCCGCACAATTTGCTGTAGATGCTGCATGTGCCCCGAGATTTCCTATTAGCCTCCATTCTGCATTAGTATGTGCTCTCTCTCTCTCTCTCTCTAGATAATTGCCCGTATGTATACTCCGAATAGATGAATTTTGGGCAAGGTTCGTGTTTGAATTGAACTATGGTTGCTTGCCTAAGCCCGTAATTGTAACTCAATATAATAATAATAATAATAATAATAATAATAATAATAAGTAGAATTAAAATTTTAGATCACTTTTAAAGTATGCCAAGCATGTTTGGAAGTTGTATAATTAGAGCGATGAATAAGTAAGTAGTACTTCTAAAATTTACGAAATATATGAATAAAAAGTAATTTAAATAATCAAAAAACAGATTATAAATAGGTGCCATCCTTTTTCTATAATATTTTTACTTCTTGAGACTTTGTCAAACATCAGAAGGATTGAGCTTGAAAACCACAATCCGAAAAATCGACCTGATCCAACCCGACTCGAAACGGATTGGGTTGGATCGGTTTGGGGATAAATCCGAGTTGGGTAGGATAAAATAAATTTAAAATAATTGTGGGTCGGGTCGAGTCGAGTTGAGTTTTGCCCAAAACCAACCAAATCCAGTGAAACCCTATTATTCAATGAAACCAGTGAAATGCACTCTTGTTGGAGGCCAATATCTGATTCTGAAAACACTCATAGATACTCGAAGAAGGGCCGAAGGCTATGGTGGTGATAGGGTTACCAATTGAGTGCTCGGTTATATACCTCAAGTTGAGGTTCGAAATGTACAAACCCATATCTTGCACCCGTATGGAATCGAATGGAGTGGCTTACATCACTTCCCGGTCCAACGAAGCCGCACAATCTGCTGTAGATGCTGCCTGTGACCCGAAATTTCCGATTAGCCTCCATTCTGCATTAATATGTGCTTTCTCTCTCTCTAGATAATTGCCCGTATGTATATCTCCGAATAGATGAATTTTGGGCTAGGTTCATGTTTGAATTGAACTATGGTTGCTTGCCTGAGCCCGTAATTGTTACTCAATATAGACTACCGTTGTTAATTGTTGTACTGCATTGTACGCATCTAATTAAAATTGGCCGAGAATTCATGAGTCTTGTTGCTTGGCAATTTTTTGGGGGGTCGGGTCAAGTCAGTTTTGGGTCAAACCCAACCCAACCCATTGCCCACCCCTAAACATAAGTATGTTTTTCATTTTGAAAGTACACAAGTAATTATTTTACTTTTATGTAAGAAAAAAGTAACATATCAAACAAAAACTTACTGAAAAGTAAGATTAAAACTCTTAAGCTTAACAAAACATGCCCCAAATTTAAAACATTGTAACAAGTAAACGCTGCTCCAGCAATCTAACGCAAACTCGATAGAAGTACAACCTGTTCATATTGTACTTCTATGCTTACATGCAAAGCTTGCATATAATGGCTAATTTATCATAAACCGCACTCATGTGAATTGCATAAAAGGCTATTTTTCATAACTAAGAACAGTAAATAAAAAATTAAAATTTGGATAACTGAGAAATGATGGAAAATCACCGGATTGCAATGACCAAAAAAGAAAGATAAACAGACTTCAGTTCGAACAAAGAGCAACGAAAAAATAAAAATACAGGCGTTCGTCTGCATAGTTCAACTGAAATTATCTCCAATTGTCGCTTAATAAATACAACAAAATCGTTACTGTTGGTGAAACAATCCAATGGAAAAATGTGTGCCTGTGTAGGACTGAAAGTGAGGTCCTTAATTCAACAACAAATCGACAACTATTGACTGATGGATCTACGGTTGTAATCAATCCCAAGCCCCCAAAAGCACAACTCTCAGCCTTTTGATCATGCTGCTGATAATAGCTGTTAAATGCATAAGAAATATTGCCAGGCCAACTGAGATTGAAACAAGAACCGCCATGTGACAGTGCACTGCAGTCAGCAGCAGAACATGCATCTAAAGCAAGTGCAGTTGCATTAGACAAGTCCCGGTTATTGTTTACTACACACCATTTAGATGACAGGTATGGGACATCTTGTGCATTCACCAGTTTTCTTAACCCCTGGCCCAAATCAACTTGATACTTAGCCTGGCCATCAAAAGTGAACACGCCCCAGTGCCTCTCAAAATTTCCCAAGGTTACGCTTCTCTGATCCTCATCTAAAAGACTGAAAATGTACGTCTCTGTTGGAAGATCTTGAGGACTCGGATTCTTTCCTGATCTTGTATGGAGGTGGTCCATAAGGCCTTTCATGAATTCTGCAGCATGCGCTGAAGTAGCATTGGCGGCCCCATCTGTTGGCCAACCAATTTGTCCGATGATAATATCTATATGGGGAAAACCCGCTTTGGATAGCGCCGTGATGATTGTATCATAGCTCATTTGAAAGCTGTTTCTGTATATCTTGTGACTATCATTTCGAGGGTGCGCACTTTCTCTGAAGAGAGCAAAGTCGAGGGAAATGTTCTTGTTTTCATTGTAACTTTGGAAAGGGGATATGGTTACAAAGAAAGGAGACTGATGCTTGCTCAAAAATGCAAGAAGTTCCATCATGGTTTTATTGACATCAGGCCTGAAGTGTCCCTTTGATGGGAGGCCAGATTCTGACAGGAACACATCGTAACTGCAGGGAACTACAACTTTTACCTTGTTGGCCAATTTAGCTTTGACTAAAGCTGTATGGATGTTGGCAGCTGCTCCAACAACAAAGGGATAGAATTGTACGCCATAGCTTTTGAGGAATGGCTCATCACCAGCAGCAATGTACCTGTATAATAGTTTGGTTGACAGCACTATCAGATGAAAATCCTAGTACACAATTACAATGTGGTTGCACATGGAACATAGTGGAGGAAAAAAAGGAAATCCAAAATAAGATCAGTAATCACCGAGGAAATTTGAGACTTAGAGAATCTGAACATTTACAAACATGGCAATGAAACCGCAGGCACATTTTTGCTCAAGAGTAAAGTTACAATTCCTGAGGAAAAAGCATCTTGTTTTATGCTTTCTTTAGACTGGCACCCATTGAAAGCAATTACATAGCAGTGGCAATTTACATTCTGCGAGTCCAAGGTGTTAACATTGACGAGAACTTTTGAGTTCACTATTATAATAATGTTGAAGATGTCTGGATGAGAGATGCAAACAAGAGCAGCTAACCAATCAACATCAGTCAGTAAGGAATTACTACGGTAAGATTTCATATTGGCTTATGAGTGAATCCTTAATTGTGGTTATCGGGTTCTGAATGAAGATAAATTTATTGCTGGTCACTGAGGAGCTATTAACTAGTATAACCATAGTTAATGGCTGAAGTTTTATAAACAGATAACCTAGTCCTCTCTCTGCCCATCCAAGAGAAATGTGACAATTAATCTATTACAGTACACAACAAAGAGAAGGAAATGAAATGAGCTTATTTGACAACTGATTTGCAATTATTTGGTCTCTCCAAAATAAAAGGGACAGGTATGTATGAAAAATAGAAGATTCTTTTGGTCTACTCCCAATAGATTTGAGTACCAGATTTTAAAGATTTAGGATAAGCATTTGTCTCTTAGATATTTTTTCTGTTTCTCTATATAGAAAATATTTGTAATAGTATCTTATAATATAATCTCTCAAAAATTCAGTACGTTCATGGTATTAGAGCCGAGTTCCCATTGAAATTAACATTGCATTATATCTTACTTCATGTTTTCATTTCTGATTGTTAATGGGATACAACATATTTACTTATTAACTAAAAGAATATTCCTTTACATTTCAAATTAGTTCTACTTAACCCAAATGCTTTAGATTCAACAATACTTTATCAAATTTCCAACACACAATTTAGCTCCTGTTTGAATCTAATTATAAGGAAAATAGAAATTTTGGAATAGTAATTGACGTGGGAAAGTGTGGTGGAAAAGTGATGAATTTTTTTTGATTTGTGTGTAATATTATTTTATTTCGACAATGTATACTTGAAATGGAGAATGAGAAACTAACGAGTGTCAAACAGGGGCTTAACCTCTTCTAGTGAATTCAAAATTCATCTACTAAAACTATATCATTAACAAACCAAAAACATGAAGAATCTGTTCTTTAATATCTTGTGAGCTCATATTGAACTGATTAAACACCAATTTTTTCATCCAAAATCCCTTATTTGGTGAATACTGAGTTAGGATATGGAAGCCAAAAAATTTTCTAAAGTCATTACTAGAAGCACTTCCACACTTTGTATAGCTATTCTAGAAACAGTTATGCATCAAATGAAGCTGCACATTTTTTTTTTTTTACACATTCTAAAAGATTAAATAGAGGAATGCCTTGAAAAATATATATCTATATCAACCTCTGCTCATGAAGGACAGGTTCTACATGCCATTATTAGTTTGCTTTAAAATTCTCAGTAAAATGAGGCAAAAGGAGAAGTAAGAAATAACTTACTCTATTTGGACTCTTGAAGCGCCATCGGAGACGAAGCGGGTTAGATTATCGTGTACCCAACTCTCGGCCGCCTTAAGGGAGGAGTTCAAGCTACGAAGCATAGAGTTGGGAATGCCGACCGTTACCAAAATGTTGGAGCCCGAAAGTGACTCGAGAACAAGAGGATCAGCATCAAGTAGCTTGACTTTGTTGATTTTGTTAGATTTCAAGAGCTCCACCACTTTTGGAGGCGGCAGAGGATGCGACGAGGCGGTGCCCCAGTTGACTCCAATGGCTTCAGCCTCCGGTGAGAAAAAGGTTGAAGTTGACAGTATTGATAGCATTACTAGGGATAGAATGGGTATGGATAATGGGTTGAGGGAAGCCATTTTTGGGCTATAATGCTTTTCTTCTCCAGGCGAGGGGGTGGCGGATGGCGTGTGACTGTGTGAGTGAAAGTGTGTGTATCTGAATTTGGGAATTTTGGCTGGAACAGAACTTATTTTTTGTCTAAAATTTAAAAAAATTAAATTAAATTAAAATTAATTGGAGAATCAATCCCATGACCCAATTCATCTTTAACTTTGAAATAGTAAAAAACACCATAAGTTCAAGCATGGTTGGGTTCCTAACTTATGTCCACTTTCCTTATTTTAGAGTTTGTTTTCGAAAAAAAATAAGATTGTATTTTATAATAGTAATTTTTTAAAGAATGTGTAGTTAAAAGTTAAGAAAAAAATTTAGAGAGTATGCGGTAGAGATTAAAATCATATTAAAATTGAAAATATAGCTGTTATTGTTGACTTTTATTAGACGGGTGACCATATCTTTAATTTTAATTGGATTTTAAGTCATACCAAACATGCTCTTATATTTATGTATCAAATTATTTTATCGAAAGAATGTAATTGAAAATGAGTTTGAGAAAAATAGAGTTCAAATAAGGGTTTGATAACATTGAGCCACTTAATCATGTAGTCGTTATGAATATTTATCTCAATCTTGAATATTTGCATGTAAATTAAATTTTTTTTTTTTTATGATTTTTAACTAAACATTCTTCGTAAAATCATTTTTTACAAAATCTATTTGTAAAAATAGGACTCAAACATAGACAAAGTGTATTTGCTGTTTCATTTGTTTATTTCTTTTTAATTTAGACAAAAATAAATTATTTAGTTTAATAAAAAAGTTCATTTCTTTCATCATTTTGTTTCCAGTGATTTCGTCTTAATTATATTTTTGTGAAATTGACTTTTCATTTAAAATGAAGAAATTAAAATTGATCTAATATTTTCATGATTAAAAGGAACTGAAATGAATCTAAGATATAAACATTTGACACTAACTTTATTGCTTTTAATGTGATTAATAATATATATATGTTTTTTTTTTATACCTAGGTGTCTACCTTCGACGACTAATTCTGAAGTCTACGCCTTGACCCCTCAAGACGCAGACGGGTAAACCGCAGAATGTGCCCCAAACTGGTCAGGGTCCAAGAGTCCCTCCACTGATCTGCCAAAGTACCGAGCGAGTCAACATATGTTGCACATTGCTTTCCAGGATAAATCCTGCCTTCCAGGAGAGAGCCTGCCTTCCAAGAGCCCCACGAATCGAACCCGCGACTTCTGAACTGTCAACAACTAAGAGCCCTTTCCTTTGCCAGTTAAGATGTGCCTCGGGGGCGACTAGTAATATATATGTTGCGATTACTTGTGGAAGATGATGCATAAAATCTTCATGGACATAATGGGCAACTTGGTGAGGTTAATAAAGGATTCAGGATGAGAGGCGATCGGGGACAGTAAAAGGTGAACACATGCGACCATTCGATACAAGGGAAAAAAATTCAATGGAGCTAGTATGAATTGTTATCGGTAGGGTTGTTTATGGGTCGGTTCGATTCTAAAATTTTCGGGTATTTAATAAATGGAAAAATTCATAAATCTTACTTTAACTTTACACTATATAAAAAATAACAAAATATCTTCCACATTTCAAAAATTAGATATATATATATATATAACCCACCCATCTCCACCATCCCCACCTTTTCGATGACCATCCTACGACCGTTCCGACGACTACTCCGACGAGCGTTCAGACGACTGCTCCGATTCCGACCACTATTCTAGTGACTACTCCGATTTCGGTGACCATTCCGTCGTCGATTTATTCCGACGACTACTTCGATTCCGACAATTGTTCCAACTCCGATGAATATTCCGACACAACTCCATCATATTTTTTTTCACAGTTGGTCATAGCCTAGGTCACAAGTCACAACGCATGGTTGTTTGTTTATAATTATTGATAACATGATAATGCTCATTTCTCACATTTTTATTAATAGTTACGGGTTATTTTCAAATGGTCACATCACAAGTCACAAAATATATTTGCACATTGCTCAGGTTCTTATTAATAGTCACATGTTTATTTCAAATGGCCACAGCACGTGTCATAGAATATTTTTCCAAATGGCTCAGGTCTTTGTTGATAGTCACATCATATGTCATAGAATATTTTACACATGACTCAGGTTACAACGCATGGCTCATGTCACAACACATGGCTCAGGTCATAGCAAATGGCTCAGGTCATAGCATAAGTCACAGCACATGGCTCAGGTCACAACATAGGTCACAGCACAAGTTACAGCAAATGGCTCAGGTCATAGCATTGGTCACAAAGATTATACAGCACCACCTCACCAACACCACCACCACCACCGTCTTACACACCCTCACCCTACTCCGCCGCTGCTACCATAACTAGCAACTCACCACAACCATCATCACTAACGTCCCCAACACAGCCTCACCAATCGATGGTAAACTAAAAACCATGACAATCTACAGCACCAACAATATCGTCGCCACCACCACAGTAAATTATTAGATCCACAAAACCACCACCTTGCCAACACAACCGCCACCAATAAAATCACTACACAACCACCGCACACAACACACCGTACCCACAGCACCACCAAGCCACAGCACCGCCATCGCCACACCACCACCACCACCGCGACACCACTAGTAGCATCATCACTTCTTATCGGCAACAAAAAAATAAAAAATCGACAAGCACTGCCAAACCTCTGACGAAGCAACAATCGCCCAACGCACCACCACAGATTTACAAAACCCAACACACCAAACCCAAATTTCTCTGCCCAAAATTGCACCACAGATTCACAAAATTGCACCAAACCCAACAGATTCGCAGCAGCGCCGCTTCCCTAATTCGCAGCAGCGTCACGATGCTGTTGCAAATTAGGGCAGCGTCGAGAGTTGTGAACTAGGGTGGAGACAAGAGGGATGAGAAGGAGAAGGGAAAGAAGGGATAAACATCCGGAGAAGACTACCAGAGAAGACCGCTGCCGAGAGAGAGAGAGATGTGGCGGGTGGTGACGGAGAGAGAGAGAGAAATGAGAGAGGGACGTGAATTAGGTTGAAAATTAATTTAGGGGTGGGGGTGGGTGTATATATATTAATTTTCATAATATTATTATTAATATTTAATTAAATATAAAAAACCTGTATCTATATATAAAATATCCGATTTTTGAAAATTAAATCTTGACATCTGATTTTTGAACTTGAATCTCCAAAAGTAGGGATTTTGGTAATTTTCACTTTAATAAATGGAACCATCGGATTCAATTATAATTATGGAACCGTTTGTGTTTGATTCCGTACCATAATTAACTTTTTTAATATTTACAGCAACATTATGTAAATATAACTAATGATATTTCATTCGTAACTTTTACTAATTAACGTAGCACAATTCAAAAATATATAAATAACTAGCTGTCGAATAACATTAATTCAATGCATAAAAATACCAAAAAGTATATATTAATATTAAAATGTCGGTGATCTATATCAATAATTCATTTGGGCTAATGAGCTTTAAAATTAAAATTATGAAATGATTTGATTTATTTAATTAATTTGTTAATTTATTTAGAAAAAATAAAATAATTTAATTAATTCAATAAAAAAATGAAGAACCGCTCAATTTGGTTCGGTTTGGTCCGGGACTTTTGGACACCCCTAGTTGTCGGTGCTCGTCAGGTGTTGATCCATCAGTGAGTGAGGTTCAATACGTTGTTGGTATTGTCATTCCTTTCAATAGATATGATGATAGTAGATGCGTTGAGTTATCGGGCTAGATTCAAAAAATGAGTTAGGGACCAAAATAGAGATGAATTAACGTATTATTGATGATGAAGGTAATCTTTTTTTTAACAGTCAGAAATGTTGATGATACGTCAATAATTCAGCATTGCAACAACATTCAATAATAAGATGACAAACAACAATAATTCAATAATAAGATGACAAGACAACAACGATATAACAATTTCTTTTTAATACAAACTACCGCATGGTACTTGCTAAACACTAAATATGTCATTGTGTTACACGACGACTTCAAGTCGAATGTGAAGCAACCATCAATCTAGTAGCAAGCAATTAGATTAAAAGATGATGCAATAAAAAAATTCATGTTTATAAAGAAAATGTAATCTGTCCAAATCCTATATTTTAATTTGGAGATTCTACTTTTACTTATGAAAAAAGCTTAGTTCGACTCTAACAACACCTAGAGGGGGTGAATAGGTGTATAATGCGGAATTAAAATCATTAATGAATTAAACAGCAACAAGTCCCTTTTTCATTCTTTTCTAGATGATTATTCATACAAGTCAATTTAGTCCTAAGTTTGAATACCGCAATTGTATGATCAAACAATATAATGAAAGCAATAAATCAACACCAGAATGATCATAGAGAAATCCAACTGGAAAAAACTCCGAGCACTTTGCCAGTCAATCCACTATAAACGAATTTAACAACTTACAGTCTACCAGAATAGACGACCCGTACTACCTGATCTCCCGACTGCACTCTTTACAGCTCTATCTGGATCCCGTGTTTCCCTGCACCAATCTTTAACGTTGTTGTCAAAGCTCTCCGTGGAATCTGTTACCCTGCAACACTCCAAGCCTTGTGAATTCGTTTATCTCCCGTGGATCACGAAGAACGATCCGTTCTTTACAGACAGGAACTCCTGTCAACTTCTTTCGATCTTCAGAACTCTAACCAGATATAGAGGAAGTAGTGGTTTGGTATTTGGATTATTGGACTGATGTTTTTCTCCCCAAAACTATCACATAGATGAAGGTTGAAAGAACGTAATATGAAGGAATCACTCTGTAGCCTTTTTCTATCAATCTTCAACATTAAGAATTTTGTAAAGAAGAGTTTTGAAATTTATAGGTAGGGTACAAAATAGATGGGCAGTGGAAAAAGTCTTGAAATCGCGAAATAGAAATTTCTCGTATAACCTTGTCGCTCGAGCGAGAGCTTAGGGATGGTTTCGCTTGAGCGAAGGTCTTGCGACAGTCCAACGACGATGTGTCTGCTTTTGTAGCTCGAGCCAAACTTTGACGACAGTTTAACGAAAATTCGTGTCGTTTTCCTTGTTTTCCCATTCTCAAAACCCTAGACTCAAACACCTACCTTTGACTAATTGCACATTGCTCCTTGAACTTTTACAATATATCAATTTCAGTCATTTTGTTCACATAATCACCAATTACAAATTATCTAAAACCTAACAAACTCTACTTTTGACATTCTGTGACAAAACTACACTCAAAATATAACTTAAACTTCTAAAAACTGTTTTGAACGAAATCTTCAATTCATGGTTCAGGTGATGTTTCCTGAAATAGTCTAGTCAAATTCCGAGTGTAAAATGTGTGGAAAGCAAGATCAACATTAAATATAGTTCAAACAATTTAAGTGTAAGAATCATTTAAGCAATTGAAACTCCTAAAACATATTTTTCAGTTTTATATACAAGCTAAACTAAAACATAGAATCAATACAATCCAACATACTAAAATGAAACATTGACACTATAAAAATATTAAAAACTTAATTTAGCGAAACTAAAGTTAAAAATGCAAATACTTCCCCTTACTGCAAACTTTCAAAGATCTTAAAGCAGTAAGTAAATATATCTATATCTCACCCCCAACAACCTCTCAAACATAAAATGCAAAACACAATGATATGCAGTTTGATTGATAAAACTCTTGATTTGATTTCTTGATACTATTCTACTCCCTCTTTTGTCACAAAATGACAAAGGATAACGAATAACATACAATAACTTGATAAAGGAAGCGTAAGCATTCATAAGTATATGCAATGAACACCGCTAATAAATCTAACTCACATTACCCATTGAGTAAATAAA
The DNA here is from genome assembly GCA_019097785.1 of Fraxinus excelsior. Classification (NCBI taxonomy): domain Eukaryota; kingdom Viridiplantae; phylum Streptophyta; class Magnoliopsida; order Lamiales; family Oleaceae; genus Fraxinus; species Fraxinus excelsior. The sequence goes on along the minus strand of CM032643.1, from coordinate 17,784,923 downwards.
TCTAACTCACATTACCCATTGAGTAAATAATATAGGTGACCCATATGCGTTAACTGTCACTAATCATCCGATAGTAGGAATTCAAACCTTAATTTTGTGAGAAATGACTTGCAAAACACCGCTAATAATTATATTCTTCTACTTATGAAAATCAAACCAGTAAAGCGCATTAGAACCTACATATGAAAGCACATTTTTATGGAGAATGTCTTTTCTCCCACTGACTTGCACCATAAAACAATTATCTTATATCACAACAGTAAGCAGGAATGCTCATATATATTGTTTTCATCTTAAGTGTAGACTTCTTTTCATTAAGCGACTCACATGACCCATGTAACAAGCTTTAGGGCGATTGACCCAAGTAGTTGACCACATACACCATGTTATGAGAAATCTTGCAGGCTTAGTTACTCAAGTCAATAGGCTTCAAAAAGTAGCATAAGACATTGAACTCCTTTTTTTTTTTTTCCGTATAATCACTTATAATTGTAGGGATCATCTCAAGTTTAGGTCTAAATAAGATGGTTAATTCATGTTCAAAGTCACCATACTAACATGTGACTATCATCCCAAATCTCACACACGCGATAGAGTCTCACTATCAACTTCATAGTGTATGCAGTGCAGATGGTATATGAAGAGACCTATATTAAATATCCAAAAGTATCCTAAGCTAGCAATGTGAATTATATTACAGCTCATTAAACAAACTCATGCTTGATTATGACCTACAAAATCAAGTGTATTGTATATCGTGCTGTAAAAACAATTTCCTATAACAACCTTTTTGTCCCTTTTTAAAATAAAAATGTAAAATCATAACTATGAAAAAATTGTTTCTATTTGTTTTTATTTTAAATTCAAACATGAATGCACCAAGCACAGAAAAAAAAATAAAAATAAAAATTACACACACAAAACATAAAGAACAGAAAGTAAAATTGTATGAGGACAAATAAGTAAATAAACATGATGCATGCATAACTCAATGTTACAAAATAGTAGAATATGAGCATGCATGAATGAATGGACACAGTGAACTGTACATGCATGCACCTAAATGCCAAATTAGGGTGAAATTTGAATATCCTTACTGTGAAGAGCACCACCAGTTTCACAACCTTCCAGGTCGCTCCATTTAACCCAAACTTTCTTAGAAGTAAAAGTTGATTGAGTTAACTGAGTCATCATCTCAGTTAAGTGGCTAACTTGTTTGACAAGAAAGTTAACATTGCTAGTGAAATCCTGATTCTTACTTCTAGTCACACGATTACGACACCTAGGTATAGTATGTCCCAATGTACCACAATGGTGGTAACTGAGAATGAACCTAGGTTCAAATCTGCTTGGAGGTTGTCGTCGAAAAGTAGGATGATTGACACTAGGCTGTTTGGTAGGTCTCGATCCAGTAGCATGCTTATCTTTAGGTTTAGGACAAGCAGTCTCACGAGCTTTGTTGGTGGCAGGAACGAACGTGGTCCTGGACGTGCTAGCAGTAGCATCATGGTTATCAACATAACCCAGACTATGCCTATTTCCCGTAGGCTTGTTCATCCCAAGCAAATTGTCCAGCTTCTGCGAGCCACTCGTGAAAGATTGGATTTGAGCATTAGATTTATCAAGGTCAGTGGTTAATGATTTAGGGCGTATTTGATAGAGATTAAAATCAAATTAAAATTGAAAAACTTTTCATTATTGTTGACTTTTATTAGACGAGTGAGACCCAATAACGGCAATACTTTCAATTTTAATTAAATTTTAAGTTGTACTAAACAAGCTCTTAACTTTAATTTTCAAGTTTTCATTAGCCAGCTTCAACTCACTCACTTTTCTAGTCGAATCCTGAAGGTCACTTAACAATTTTTCACGTTCAAGTTCAAGTTCGTTCACCTTTTTTAAAACGACTTTGTTGACCTTCCTAATTTTGAGACTCTCCTCAAACAATTCACGATAACATTCGTGAATATCTATCTCATCATTAGACTCTTTTTTAAACTTTTCATTCTCATCCTCATTTTCGACCTTCTCAATCTCACGGTGAGACTCAATTGTAGCAATCGAGGTGAATGCAATGGATTTTTGTTCATCCTTACCACCGACATTCCATTCCGAGAGTTGGAATGTGACTCCTTATCACTCATGGTCACAGCTAAAGCCTTACGATATTCTCTACCCGAACTCTTTTTCAAATTAGGACATTCACTCCTAATGTGACCAAACCCCCTACACTCACGGCATTGGACAAATTGAAATTTCTTAACAGGAGTCCTATATGCGTTTTTCTCACATCCACCTCTCGAGAGTTTACTAGGGACATCACTATTCTGCTCCTGAGGCTTTCTCTTATTCCTCATCACCTTCTGAAATCTTTTAATGAAATAAGCAATTTCGTCGTCCCTAAGGGTCTCAATATCAGTGGACTCGCTTTCATCTTCTCTAATATGAAGGAATCACTCTGTAGCCTTTTTCTCTCAATGTTCAACCTTAAGAATTTCGTATAGAAGAGTTTTGATAGTTATGGGTAGGGTACAAAAAAGATGGGCCGGGGAAAAAGCCTTGAAATCGCGAAATAAGAATTTTCCGTATAACCTTATCTCTCGAGCGCATCGACGATTTCGCTCGAGCGAAGGCCTGACAACAGTTCAGCGATAATGTTTTTACTTTTGTAGCTCGAGTCAAACCTTAGCGACAGTCTAGCGAAAATCCCTAGACGCAAACACATACCTATTGACTAATTGCATATACTACTTGAACTTTTACAATATATCAATTCCATCCTTTTGTTTACAGAATCGCCAATTACAAATTATCTAAAACCTAACAACTTACAATTATAAAAACATACAAAAATTGAAAAAAAAAATGGCGTGGTAAAGATTGCATTGCATCAATTACCATTTTTTGTGCTTGTCTTCTTTGACCTATGTTTTTATGGTTGACTAAGGTATTCAATTTATACTATTTTTTATGGAGCCTTTTCTTCTTCAGAACTTAAAATTATTATATTCTTTTATGAAAAATAGTATAAATTGAATACCTTAGTCAACCATAAAAACATATGTCAAAGAAGATAAGCAAAAAAAAAAATGGTAATTGATGCAACACAATCTTAACCTTTACATGTTTTGGGCAACACAACCTTACATTTCATTTTACGTCAATATCTTTCAAATCAAACAAACCTTATAGAATACAATATTCTCAACCATGAGATCCTGTAAAATGATGAATTTACCATATTTCAATAGCCTCTTCAATTTCAATAATCTTAATATGTTGTATTTATAGACCTTAATTTAGGTCCAAAATCGAGTCATAAGTTGATAGGACGAAATTCGATCATAATTAGGACTAGAAAAGCTATCATAGTGCCTACAAGGTTTTTGATCGGAACTAAGAAAATCAAAATTTCTCGCGACATCACTTTCTTTGAACATATTTTTCCTTTCAAAATGATCCCCTTGATGTCTGCTACTTCGCTTACCCTACCTCTACCTTTTTCTAATCCCATGTTCTTTCTGATAATTCTCACTCAACCCTTTCCTCATTTGATTTTCTCATTTCTCTAGATAATGAATCCACTTGTATAATAGCTCCCCCATCCTATAGCGACCACTCCCAAATCTCGTCCACATCGTATGATTACTCACCCTGCTTGTCTATATGACTATATATGTCCTACCCTCTTAGCTGAGACATCTCGACCTCCTATCACTTCACTCACTTCTTCAGGTACGGTCCATCCGCTTTATAAATTCATCTCCTATACTCATTTTTCCTATGAACACTTTGCTTTTCTTTCTACTGTGTCTCACATCTCAGACCTTATTCGATTCTCTCAAGGTGTTAAGCATTCACATTAGTGTGACGCTATGATTTCTGAACTCCAGGCTCTTAAGGCTAACCATACCTGGAGTCTCACCTGTTTCCCTCTTCGTAAGAAGCTCATAGATTGTAAATGAGTTTTTAAAATAAACTTCGTACTGATGGTTTTGTTGAGCAGTACAAAGCTTGATTAGTGGCCAAGGGCAATACGCAAGTTGAAGGGCTTGACTACCATGACACATTTGCCCCTATTTCCAAACTTGTCACTGTGCGATGTGTTCTTGCTATAGCAGTTGCGCGTCATTGGCATATTCACCAGTTGGATGTGAATAATGCATTTTTACATGGTGATTTATATGAGGAGGTTTATATGACTTTACCTCCTAGTTATTATAGTAAGGGGAAGACTCGTGTTTTTCATTTACACAAATCTCTTTACGGACTGAAGCAAACTTCACGGAATTGTATTCTAAGCTCTCTTCTGTCCTCATTGAAGCTGGTTGTGCTCAGTCTCATGCTGATCACTCTATGTTTACTCGTACATGTGGTTCCTCCTTTTACAGTGGTTTTATTTATGTTTATGCCATCTTATTAGCAGTTAATGATGCTCGTTTTTTATCTTATCTTAAAACTCTCTTTGTTGGTCGTTTCAAGATAAAAGATCTTTGTGTCTTAAAGTATTTCTTAGGCATTGACGTTGCCCACTCTTCTGTTAAATTTTTTATTGAATAGAGAAAGTATACTCTTGACATTCTTTCTGGCTTTGGAAATCTTAGCATGCGTCCTACCCACTTTCCCATGAAACGAAATTTTAAGCTCTCTCCGGATGACTGTGACCCCTTATCTGATCCCCATACTTATCGACTATTGGTTGGATGCCTCATTTATTTATGTTAGGACTTAAATTGTATTGGAAATTCTTTGTATAAAATGACTATTATAAAATAGTTGTAAGAATCAAGGAGTTTTTTTAGGGTGTTGTATATATTAACTAGGAGATTGATGGGTTCGAGTGTGGAACATGAAGAAAGAGTCGTCGAATTTAAGCTTACATGTCGCCTAACTAATGTCACAGTGGAAAAGGCAGAATTATTGTTGCCCTTTTGTGGCTCGAGTGACGGTGTTTTTTTTATAAACCCTAGTTCGCGATTTTCAAAAGTTTTATCTATCTCATACTACCCAAATACCTCCTATTATAAATACCCAATGTCCATTAAGTTTTTGTGTGTTGTTGATCATTATATTACATTCTCATGACATCATTCCTAGATCTAAGAACATATCTAAACATTGAGATTAAATATTTGATTTGAGATCAATCAACAACGAGTTGGAAAAAATATCAAATTCAAATAATTTGAAACACTCATTTCCTAGATATAATCAGGAATATAATCTCTTAATATCTTTCAGAGATTGCTAAAGATTGGCGGAGATTGGATCAGAAGCACAAGAAGAGTATAAGAACAATGTGTTCTTGGTGAGACCTATGAGAGGACCGCCCTAGATTCATAGCCATATGTTCCTCATCCAACGGTTCTTCTCTTATTCCCTTCTTATTATAAATACCCACATTTGTACTATAGAAGGGGTTGGTCCCTAAAAAGAGAGAAGAAGTACAAGTTTTTACATTATCACCATACATACGTACACCACCACTAAAAACACATTCCAGTGAACATCATCGTCGGATGTCCCAGATTTAGTCTACCAACTCACTAACTTGACTGTCGGAGTACTCGCGGTCGCTTCCACTCCCATTGAAAAAGGCCACGAGTGACTAACAATGTGTTGCTACGTGCATAAATGAGCTCATTTGGAAGAATTATGTTGGCCACGTGTTTGGGTCATTTTTTGGGGTCAACTGATTGACATCGTCTGTGAGAAATCGTTACTATAACAACGAATATCCCCGTAAAGAAAAAGCTTACCAGAATACTCACTTGGCATCTCCCTTGAAAAGTAAGTTGTTCTTGAAGAAAGAATGAGTGGAGGTTCCAGGAAGAAAATTGGAGTTTCACCAATTACCTCTTGAAAGAAAGAGTGTGCAAGCCCAAAAACAATGAGTTCAAGCAATGAAGATGTGAATCCGAGGAGAGTAAGGGAGGTCACTGAAAAAGAGATCCTCTGAAACAAGGTCATCCACCAAAGGCCTCACTACCACCATTTCACGGACGGAAGAACTACGGCACAGTTAACTACTAAGATAGCCTATATAACTACCAACATGAGAACTCATGGCTAGCCTTTATATTCTATTATAAGGTTGGGACCTTCTCTTGTTCAAAGGCTCCATTTATTGTTCTAATTACTCAAGATAGAATTTTGGAGTCCTCGTTCCTTAAATAAAAGAAGATACGGTATCTTGGAATCCTCATTCCTAAAAATAGGAAGAGGTAAATCGTCGGATGCATATTCCTAGCGTGTGAGATGGTTATTGCTCTATTTACATTATCGTCTATCTGAGGCTGCCAAAACCTCATTCTTTCGAAGCTAGCTTATTAGATTTCGATAGTACTAGACGAGCCAACAACTCGATATTCATTCTTCGCTCTTCGAGATGCTCCACCATACGGATGTTGCAGTGTAATTGTATTTATCTTCAGAGAGCTCCTTAAGCCTATGTTTCAGCTATATTTCTGCATTATCTACTTTCAGAGAGCTTGTCATGCCTCTACATCAAATGTACCCAATCAAAGGTGCATTGCCAGTCAACTATTCTCCTAAGCGCACCCACTTAGTCGAGCCGCTATTTAGAATCTCCTTTATGGGAGCATCATCCACTATAGATAAAGCCCTTGAAGAAGTGTGTGATATTTCCTACAAGGTCAACTCTTTCAAGGATGTCCACTTTGATCGACGAGACGCGTGACACCCCTACTTGGGTCGCCTCTGATTCCATCGAAGATGATGCTCTCCATGGATGCACCATCCACCATGGAGAAAGCCTTTGAAGAGGTGCATGATGCCTCCCAATGGGCCACCTCTGTTAAGGATGTCCACTTTATTAGGAGAGGCGCGAGATGTCCCCACCGGGGTCGCATCATTTGCCCTTCGAAAGTAAAAATTTCCACGGATGCACCATCCACCGTGGAGAATGCCCTCGAAGAGGTGCGTGATGCCTCCCACGGGGTTACCTCTGTTAAGGATGTCAACTTCATTACACGTGACATCCCCACTAATGTCGTCTCATTTGCCCTTCGAAACTGATGCTTTCCACGGATGTACCATCCATCATAGAGAATGACGTTGAAGAGGTGCGTGATGTCTCTCACGAGGCCACCTTTGTCAAGGATGTCCACTTCGTTAAGAGAGGTGCGTGACGCCCCTACTGGGCTCGCCTCATTTCCCTTGCAAAAGTGATGCTTTCCATGAATGCATCATCCACTGTGGAGAACGCCCTCGAAGAGGTGCGTGATGCCTCCTACGGGGCCACATCTATCAAGGATGTCCACTTCGTTAGGAAAGGCACATGATGCCCTCACTGGGGTGGCCTCATTTGCCCTGCTAAAGTGATGTTTTCCAAGGATGCATCATCCATTGTGGATAACACCCTCGAAGATGTGCATGATGCCTCTCGCATGGCCATCTCTATTAAGGATGTCAACTTCGTTACACGTGACGCCCCCACTAGGGTTATCTCATTTGCCCTTCAAAAGTGATGCTTTCCATATATCCATCGTGGAGAACACCCTCGAATAGGTACATGTTGCCTCCTACGAGGCCACATCTGTCAAGGATGTCTACTTTGTTAGGAGATGCACGTGACGTCCCCACTGGACTCGCTTAATTTCCCCTGCGAACGTGATGCTTTCTAATGATGCACCATCCTCCGTGGAGAATGCCATCGAAGAGGTGCGTGATGCCTCCTACGGGGCCACCTCTGTTAAGAATGTCCACTTCGCCCCCACTGGGTTGCCTCACTTGCCTTTCGAAAGTGATGCACGAGAACGCCCTTGGAGAGGTGTAAGATGTCCCCCCCCCCCACAGGGCCACCTCTGTTAAGGATGTTCATTCATTAGTTGAAATGAGTTGTTTACACTTCTTCATTCATTAAAGTGGAGTGTTTACACTGGTTGAAGAAAATTGTTTACACTGCCTTTACCACAACTTTCCTTAAAGTTTCAATCACTTAGGGCTTTACCCTTCTGCTAGGACTTCACATCTACCACAACTTTCCTTAAAGTTGCAACCACTCAGGGCTTCGTCCTTCTACTAGGATTTTACCTCTACCACAACTTTTATTAAAGTTGCAATCACTCTGGACTTTGCCTCTACCATAACTTTCTTTAAAGTTGCAACCACTTAGGGCTTCGTCTTTCTACTAGGACTTCACCTCTACCAAACTTCCTTTAAATTTGCAATCACTCAGGGCTTCATTCTTCTACTACCGCAACATTCCTTAAAGTCGTAATCATGTAGGGTTTCGTCTTTCTAATAGGACTTCGCCTCTACCGCAACTTTTCTTAAAGTTGCAATCAAGCAGGACTTCGTCTTTCTACTAGGACTTCACCTCTACCACAACTTTCTTTAAAGTTGCAATCACTCAAGGCTTCGTCCTTCTACTAGGACTTCGCATCTACTGCAACTTTTCTTAAAGTTTCAATCACTTAAGGCTTTGTCCTTCTGCTAGGACCTCGCCTTTATCGCAACTTTTCTTAAAGTTGCCATCACTCAGGGCTTTATCGTTCTGCTAGGACTTCGTCTCTACCAAAACTTTTCTTAAAGTTGCTATCATTCAGGGTTTCGCCCTTCTGCTAGGATTTTACCTCTGCCACAACTTTCTTTAAAGTTGCCATCAATCAAGGTTTCGTCCTTCTGATAAGACTTCGCCTTTACCACAATTTTTAGTCAGAAAATTACAACAAATGTCCACACCCCACCGAGGTAACATTCTTTTTAAGTGGCTACATCAACAAAGTCTATGCATTATATAAAAATACATATTTTAACTTGATGGACTATTGTTACGGGTTTTTCAAGTCATCTCCCACATCATTCGCCATGTTAGGTAGACGAACTGAATATGGCCGCCACATAGCGGATGAACTGAATTCATCCTCCACGTGGCGACGAATCGATTTCACCCTTCATCACATGTCGAACGAACTGATTCACCCTCCAATGAATGCAAAGGCACGCACTCTGCATCACTTCATCGCAATTGAATCTAAGTCCGACGTGATGACATCTAAAATGCGATTATCACTCCTGCCACAATAGCTCCACTTCAACCCTATGTACTAAAAGATCTTTAATGAAAAGATCTCAAGAACTAAATCATTAAGACTGATTGATAGGACGTATGGCGAACTCCAAAATGTCAGTCACACATTACTGTGTCGGGGGCATTAAATGAACCGCCCACCTATGGATTGACACCTACAAAAGGATCGCCCTAGATTCAGAGCCATATGTTCCACATCCAATGATTATTCTCTTATTCCCTTCTCATTATAAATACCCATACTTGCACTATAGAAGGGGTTGGTCCATGAAAAGAGAGAAGAAGCGCACATTTTTACATTATCGCCATCCATACGTACACCACAACTAAAAATACATTCCAGTGAACATCATCGCCGGACGTCCTAGATTATATTTACCAACTTGCTAATTTGACGGTTGGAGTGCTTGTGGACGCTTCTACCCCCATCGAAAAAGGCCACGAGCGACTAATAGTGTGTTGTTACATGCATGAAGGAGTTCACATGGAAGAATTATGTTGGCCACGTGTTGGGCTCATTTTTCGGGGTAAACAAAATAGAATACAATAGTGATGATGCTAAAATAGTCCTATGTATCGTCTCCATCTTCTTATCCCCTTTGATCATCACTCAATTAGATTTTGACATAGCATCATGATTACGAAGTAATTTGATTGAAAGAACAGGAACTTGGAATAGTCAATCTGAACTCAATGACAATAGATTGCGGCCGATACGAGACATTACTCCATCTTCTCCCAAAACCAAATAACCTAATCACTCTTATAGATTATACTTAATCGTCCTATAAAACTGACTAATACTCAATTTACATACAAGCATTTTTTTTTTCCATTAAATTTCTAACTTGATCGATGAAGGTATTTCAAAGACTTTCTCATTGCTCATTTTTCATTGATACATTATGAACAAAAATGGTGGAAAACCCAACACCCTCTTTGAACTTGATATTTGTTACGTCAACTATTTTTCTTTCTTTCATTATTATTGTAGTGGTAAAAAATTGTTCCGCTAGCCCAAACGGCCCAAGTCAAAAAATAAGGCCCACAGATGGTCAAGTTGATAAACGTGCCATCTTTGACCCACTTCGTTATGTTGATCGGGCCAAATGTAAGGTCCAAGATCCACGTGTCAATTCGAAACACCTGATAATTTATCTTCAAGATAAATCACAATATGATTTGACTAGATCAAATAAAAGTTATCTGAAAACAGTTTGGGTATCTCGATCGAATAAATCTTATCAGGTTCAGCTCCAACCAACCAAAAATCTCGTTGAGTCCTCGTCAATCCTGTCTAGACAGTTATCCCACTGTTATAAATTTCGTGATCAGTCTTACGGGGACAAGAAAAAACTACTCTACTCTAAGTTACTTCTTCTTTCTTTTGGTCTAGCATTCATATAATCCTTAATAAGCTTTTTTGACTTGATCGTTGGAGAATCTTCGACCGGCACCATACCGGTGTCCTCTTAGGATATTTTGCAGTCTCTCTTCCTCGTTCTTCTTTTTCGCAGGATTGTTGGTGACCTGATTGACTCATTTTCTCTAGAATTCACCGTCTACAATTATTATTATTATTATTATTATTATTATAACATCATCACGTACGTACCAATTTGGATAAAGACAAAAAAGATAAGATTTCATAAAAATACCACAGTGAATAGTGATAAGAAGGTTCAATTAGGATGAAGTCTCTTCTCTCTCTAGAAAATAGAAATGGCGTGCGCATAAGACACAGTAAAATGCATGGCCGACGAGAGTGGAGGGGCCTCCATGGTTTGAATAGTTTACATAATCTTCTTCCCGATGGGGCCACCATGTGAATTCCTGCATAATCTCTCTCTAATTTATTTTTTATATTTTTGTAAAATTTAACAATACAATGTGAATATACATGGTACAAACTTGCAATGAAGAAAAAACTTACCTAGTCTTGGGATGGGAAGAACAATACTAAGCACATGTTTAAGCTCGATTCTTTAAAAATTCATTTTTAGACATACATTCTTTAAATAAAATAATTTTACTACTAAACCACATATTTTCAAATAAAACCCAATACTTAAAAACTGTGAATAATACTATCTATCACCAGTCTAGATAGTTACAATATATATTCAATTAAATGAGTAACGTGACTTTACGTTTAAATGAATATATTATTTAATGACACGTAGCGTGGCCTAATGCTTAACGTTGTTAATGATGTGATTAGCATCACTGAAAAACTATACATTAATGCAACATAGTCAGACTTCAAATGAGAGTATGCCAGGTCGATTTCACGGCCCTTTATCCATTTCGAACTCCCTCAAATTTTAGTCTCTCTCTCTATATCCATATATGTATCTATCTCTTTCCCTCTCTAGACTAGTGTAGTAGTAAATAGAGTCGTCTCTCTCATTTGTTCGTCCAATTAATTTATGTTTTTTATACGTCCCATCAAATTCTCACTCCCTCTTTCTTTATTTTTTTTTTCTTTTTCTTTCACATACAACTCACATTGCATCCAGGAAAAAACCATTGTCCCAAAATCATAGCCCAAAAAACCAATAATTACAGGGAATTCAGTGCGAATTTGTGACAGAATCCGCATCAGTAAGAGTCAAATCCCAACTGCTGTGTGAGAGAGAGAGAGAGAGAGAGAGAGAGAGAGAGAGGGGGACAAGCGGAGCTGTACCCTACTGTTGAGCCATTTTGGATCGTTCAGATTTTGAGGTGAACATAAGCTAACATTCGAACCATAAAAAACTGATGAATTCAGCAACAGGAGGGGGAGGTAACGACCCGAATGGAGGGGAGACGGCTCCATCGTCGACCAGCGGAGGCGCAGCAGAGGGCAGGGGCGGTGGCGGAAGCGGGTCAACGGAGGCAACCCCGAGTCGCTACGAGTCGCAGAAGCGTCGAGACTGGAATACTTTCCTACAATACTTAAAAAACCACAAGCCGCCACTGACGCTAGCCGAATGCAGCGGAGCTCACGTGATTGAATTCTTGAAATACCTAGACCAGTTCGGGAAAACTAAGGTACACGTAACAGGCTGTCCGTATTTCGGCCACCCGAGTCCTCCCGTCCCCTGTGCGTGCCCTTTGAGGCAGGCTTGGGGCAGCCTGGATGCCATAATCGGCCGGCTCCGGGCAGCCTATGAAGAGAACGGCGGCCGGCAGGAGACCAATCCTTTTGGGGCTAAAGCCGTGAGGTTATATCTTAGAGAAGTGAAAGAAAGTCAGACAAAGGCTAGAGGAATACCCTATGAGAAGAAACGTAGGAAAAGGTCCGCCTCTGCCGCCGTCAGCGGTGGTACTTCTAAAGCGGTGATGCCGGTTGGTGCTAGTTCTACTGGCGGTACTGAATCTACTGACAGTGGTGAAGGCGTTGGTGGTGCAACAACTACTTTGCCTGCAACGTCTTCTACCGCAACATAGAATCAGTAAATTTACTCACTTCTTTCCTTTTTTATTCTTCCAATTTTCTATATATATTGGAAGCTTGATTTTGTTCTAATTGTGAATCATGAAATTATATATTATTATTTATATACATATAATTAATATGAATTTTATTACAATCGAGCATCTCTTTACTTGTACTGTCAATTTCTTTTAATTCACGAGCAATCCATTGCGATTTAATGTTCATGCCGCAAGGCACGACCATACATTGAAGCTAAATATAAAGAAAAAAGTTATGTTTATTACGTACAAATATGCCTTTCAACGTTACATACAAGTGTTTGATTAGCGTCCTTGATATTGAAATGAGTGAAATCGATCTTGCTTGCTGCGTTTTTTATTTGCAATTGGTAGATATTTCTGTGCCCCCATTTTCTCTTTTCTTTTGGCTAAAGATGGCTTTGTACAATATTTTGGCTTTTGCACTATTTTCTTAGTCAATCTTGGCCAAGAAAATAAAGATGGAACAAAAGGCCTCAAATTCATGATTTTTTTTGTTCCATTTTGTACGAATTAAAATCCAAATTTTAGTAAAAGACAACAATTAATTCAATCACACATTTCATGGGTTCGACAACTTATCAACCACATATTCTGTTAACTTCTATCAAAATTTACTAAAAAAATAATTTTAATCTCCACAAAACAAGGGATAATCTTAGAAGATATTTTGCACAATTCCATCGTAAGATTGCGTATTATTAGTGATGGCAATTGGCTGAGCCGAGAGTTCGGCTTTTTAAATTTTTTTAACTATAACTATTTTAAACCTTAATAATAATAATAATAAAAAAACCACGAGCCACTTGTCAAAAACGAGCCTAGTCTTTTGACGAGCCCGAGCAGCTCGTTCTGCTCGACTCGACTCGACTCGGCTCGATTGACACCACTATGTATTATTGATACTAAAAATTACTAAAATAGACTTGATGTTTTTATTTGATCACTGGAGGACCTACAAGACATCACCGTTGTTTGTAGGGCTTTAGGCTAATGATGCCAAAAAGACGAGCTTGAGAGTATAGTCAACTCGGTCTTCAAATAGAGGCAGGGGCGGACTCACATGGGGTCAGATGACCCCACAAAAAAAAAAAATTTGAGTTTTTTTTTTTTAACCTATACATTTTTGAAATCTCATTTTTGACCCCACAAAAAATTTGGCTCGCTCCGCCCCTGAATAGAGGAGCAATTGTCGATCCATTTTCGACAATTATGCCAGCTTAATTTCTGTAGAAAGACTATAGCTGAGAATGTCTTATACCTGAATTTGTTGCCAATTTAATCTCCAATGAACTTGTTCGCCTTTTATCTAGCTATATAACCTCTTTTTTTTTGTTAATGCCCCCACAAGTCCGATGTAAAAGATAAAACACCGTTATATTTACTTAAATCATTTATTTTTCAATTATTTTTTTATGGTATACAGCCGGAGCCGGAGCCGGAGCCGGAGCACTTTCTGGTGTGTTGGAGGCATCATACATTTCGTCGAAAATAATTAGTTTGCAACAATCTACTGTATTAATTAAATACACAGTCGAATTTTGATTCTATTACCTTTTTCTTTTTGCTTAGTTTAATAATAATAATAAATTGACAACAAAAACTAGAATGGTTGTAATAATCACAATATGAGCAATAATTGTGTCCCCACTCTTCATTAGTGTGAAAGGGGCGTTTTACTTAAATATGTAAAAAAGAAAAATATTAGTAAAATAAGAATAAATAAAAAGAAAAAAAAAAAGAATCAAGATGATTAGTGCGTTTATTAATTAATATACTTATAAGTAACCACCACTCCAGAATGAAAGTGATCACTGGCCAATCCTTGCTTCTGCCCCACGGAATAGTTTGGTTCGGCTAAAATAGTTAGATTAAAATTTAAATTAAAGTGAACAATTAATTTTAATCGTATATATTTTATAGAAGGGTAATTGGCGCAAAACGTCCCTACCTATGACGGTTGTTGTGGAAAACGTCCCTACGTTCGATTTTTTGGTGCAGAACGTCCCTACCTTTGCATTTTCTTGCGCAAAACGTCCTTTTGACCAATTTTTAACATAAAATGACCATTATACCCTCTTATATAAATAAAACAAAAAAGAAAAGAAAAGAAAAATAAAGAATAAATTGCAATCTAGTCCAAAACATTTTTAAAAGTGCAAATCAATCCAAATAAATTATTAAAATATTAAAAATAATCAAAAATAAAAATAAAAACTTTTCTCTCATATCCCCATTTCTTGTCTCGCCCTTTCTTTCCCCGTCTCCTTTCCCACCTCGACGGAAAAGTTTTTATTTTTGATTTTTGATTATTTTTATAATTTATTTGGATTGATTTGCACTTTTAAAAATGTTTTGGACTAGATTGCAATTTATTCTTTATTTTTCTTTTCTTTTCTTTTTTGTTTTATTTATATAAGAGGGTATAATGGTCATTTTATGTTAAAAATTGGTCAAAAGGACGTTTTGCGCAAGAAAATGCAAAGGTAGGGACGTTCTGCACCAAAAAATCGAACGTAGGGACGTTTTCCACAATAACCATCATAGGTAGGGACGTTTTGCGCCAATTACCCTTTATAGAATTCACAACTTTTTAATTATATATTTCATTAATTTTTATTAAATGTTTAATTATTTATGAGGTCTAATTTAATTGCTTATAAGTAATCAAGCGTTTATTCTCGATTCTATTCAAATAATAAATGTTCATAATCCTAGGTTGGAACCATGCTATGAGTACATAATTTTTATCTGTGAACCATTGTGGGGCCCACCAAATATCAGTGTTATGTGAACCATTATGGATAACAAAATATCTTCCACTAGACTTATCCTCCTAGATTGTACTCATTAATGATGATGTTTCACACGTATGGATCCAACTACTAAATTTAAAATTGGACGTATTGGTCCCATATATAGCCCATGTTTGGTATAAATCAAAATCAGATTTTCAGTAATTTTTTTTAAAAAAATGTGCGATTGAAAAGGTGCTGATCCGATAAAATGTGTAGTTAAAATGAATTATTGAATTTGCGTTAAAATTTGTAGTAAAATTTAATCTACACAAAACATGGACAGTAAGTCCTATATTCTTCGATTTCTAAGAGCCCGTTTGGTACCGATTAAAATCCAATTAAAATTGAAAATATAGTCGTTATTGGATCCCACTCATTTAATAAAAATCAACAATAACAGCTAATTTTTCAATTTTCCGATTTAAATATCTCCCAAACGGGCTCTAAATTCGCAAATGGTTAAACACGATCCATGTGCACAAGTCAAGTCGACCCGGTAAAAAAATAAACGTCTACTTCAAAACTTTTAGATCATATATTGTATATTAACCTCTAACGTCAGGACCTCAATCCAAAACTTTCACTATTGGAAAACACTTTTGAGAGTGACAGAAAATAATTGATAGAACTTTGTCGTCACTATTAGGCTATTTATTGGCTATAAAATGGGGGAACAAATTTCTCAGAAAGAGAGTGAATAATCATAAATTCTTAATTTTAATTTTGTAGTAACGAACGAAGTAGTGATTTGCAAGAAAAATATAATCATAAATTCCATAGTCAATTATGTGTGATTTTATATTTCTCATTTCATTATCGACGGAGAAATACAAAAATTTCGTCATAAAATAAAGTATTTATTATTTAAGTGGTGATGTATTGCATCTTAATTTATGAGAGATTTTCAGAATTACAAATTTCAAAATTACTAAAATCGTTCATTATTTAATTTTTAATAAAATAATATTGCATCTTAATTTATGAGAGATTTTCAAAATTACAAATCACGAAATTACTAAAATCGTTCATATATATATATAATCGAGTATAAATTGGCATTTTCAAAACTACATTTGGATCTAAATTCAGATTATGCTCCAACGGAAAGGTCTAAAAAAATTGGATGCAAGTGGATGATAGCTTTCTGCCTCTTGTGAATCTAAAAAAATAAATAAATGTAAATTTACATATTTTTTTTTATATTTTTGGTCGAAAAATACAACTTGCATTTCTTTTGCATCTCTTCGTTAAAAAGGTTTTCGACTACTTTGAAGATGTAAATCACAATTTAGATTTAATTTAAAGTACCATCGGAGATGTTCTTGGCATGGTGTTTCTAAAATTCATGCACTGATTTATCTGTTGGGCATGAGAAAATACATGTACCAAGTCTGAAAAATGTGTTGAATTGGAAGAACATGTCTCTACATGAACACTTATTTGCAGAATCTGAGGAAGAGATCACCTGAAACAGTAAATAGAAGTGAAAGGTACAGGTAGGGGTGGGCGTGGGTTGGGTTGGGTCGGTTTTTGTCCCAACCCAAACCCAACCCAACATTGTCGGTTTGTTAGAAATTCAACCCAACCCAACCCATGTAAATGTTGAAACCCAACCCAACCCAACCCAATTATGTGTCGGTCGGGTTGGGTTGGGTTGGTCGGTTTGAGAAAAATTTATTACACAAAAATTAAAATCATCCATTTTTTTGATGTAAAATAACATTAATATAACCGTTAGCCATCCAATGTTAATAAACTTGAAAAATAAAATAGTACAATCCAATGATATGTTCATTAGTAATTTTTACCAAAAAAATACTATCTCATTTTCAAAAAAAATTTATTCACAAAGACGAGTTTGACTATTTATTCACGAGACGGGTTTGCTCAATATTGCACCCACAATTTGACGACAATTATCTTTGAAAATATAGTTGTTGAATGAAAATTGATTCGAGTGATGACTTGAAAATCAAAAATTAAAATTTATCGGTTCACGCTCCTCCTTTTTCAATTCAGTGTGCCAATATTAGATTACAGAATTCATTTTTAAGGTTCGTGAAATTTTATTTCTGAATTATTTTCTCTATTCGAATTCTTTTCACTGGAGTAATTACACGGTTCATGTGAATTTTAGTATCTTCTTAATATATTTTGTTTTGTCATGAAATTCAAGTAATTAACTTTCGTGTAGATGACATATTTTTGTTAGCTGTATATCAATTTTCTTGAGTTTGGGCCGTTCTCTATTTTTTGTCAATTTTTTGCGCTTGTGATTATATGTGTTCTTTTGTATTAACATTTTTTAAATTCGCTAACATTTTTTTCTATTCGAGTTCTTTTGTGCATATAATTATATAGCCGTGTCGATTTTGGTATCTTAAGGATTGATTTTTTTTATGTAGAGTTTTTTTTTTTTTTTGTCGGGTTGGGTTGGGTTGGGTCGGGTTTGGGTTGCTAACCCGCAACCCGACCCAACCCAACCCGATTACCCAACCCACAACCCGCAACCCGCCCAAAAATTTCAAAAAACCGACCCAACCCGGTCGGTTTGGGTCGGGTTGATCGGTTTTCTCGGGTTGGTTTGGGTTTTGCCCACCCCTAGGTACAGGCAATCGAGACGAGCCTTACTCGGCAAGACTCTTCTCAGACACCCCTGACTGGCTTGTTTCACGTAATGCTATGCGATCGAGCTATGTCTCGCTGAAAGAACAAAAGAGGCATTTATTTTCTCAACTGAGGGATCACATCAAACTGGTGGAATGAAATTTCACTATGAAAAAGGAGAAAGTGCAAACAAGTGAACTACGGGAAACAAGTCCAAGGGTCAATTAGGCGTAACTTTTGATTTTACTTTTTGTAAAAGACATTTCCGATAAAATTATCTAAATTTTTGTTTGGAAACTAATTTTTAAAAGAGCTTCTAATTCTCGAAATACTTTTGAAGGAAATCACACTAGACTTTCTTTCTCTAAAAGCTCTTTAGAAGCTTTTAAATCTCACAAGCTTTCTTTGAATTATCAAAAACCATGCCAAATGAGCCCAAAAGACATGGTTAAGGAAGACAGAACCAGCAAATTTATGCAACATTCCTGTGTCTACTTTGTCTATGCAAATTAAGACATTGTTGGATAAAATAATGGTAAAGTGCAGAAAAACTTATCAATAGATCGAGTCTCGTGACAGCACGATGTCCTAAAGCGAAATTGCCCGTCGATAACTGCTGCGACCTCCGTGGACAATCACCTCCAGGATACAACGATCAAATAAACCAATTGTGCAGCGATCACAAAAGGTTTTCAGAACTCTCAAGTGTACTCCAGAAATATGGAAGAATAATTTGAGTATAATATTTTTACTGTATATATGAAGAGATAATTTCGTTTTTTGTTGTAATGTTTTTCTAATACCCAAAAGTGTGTTTATATAGGCATAAAGAGATGTAACTTCTTCCACCATGATCTAGCATTAAGTTGCAGATGTAATGGCCTATGGTAATGGATATTAAAACTGGACAGTTAAAACAGTCATATTGTACTGGCTAGTTGACCCATTAAATAATTCCGAAAATAATTAAAAATAATAATTATTTTATTAGAATCAATAAAGCCCAAGAGCCCAATGCCTCAAGGCCCAATCAAAGACTTTTTAATATAATGCGTGAGGCGTGGCTCGAACCCCAGACCTCCCACACAAATTCCACGTTTTTACCAGTTGGGCACTTTATCTTAATTAATTATTTCTTTCACATATTATATTTATTGTATAAATATATAACAATCCCCCACATGAAAGAAATAAGATAGATAAAAATAATATTCTGGAGTACGGTAGAAATCACGCAGGCTTAGGTGTCTATCGACTTGAACCTTAGCTTTGTATATTCTATTGAGCTTGCTAACTGTAGAGTGAACTATGTCTTGAACTCCACAATTATGATTTGCAAACTGAGACAATAAAACACACACATAATTTCCAAAACAATCAACGAGTTCTCGCGGTTGTGTTCATTTCGGCCGTGAACCTTAGCTTTAGTATAATGTATTCCCCAGTCTAGAGTGTATCTCAAATACCTCAAGACTCGAATGAGAGCATCCCAATGTTCACTATTAGGATTACTAGTATACCTGCTAAGTCTACCGACAACATATGCTATATCAGGTCTGGTACAGTTCATGAGATACATGAGACTACCGATCACTCTAGCATATTCTAAAGCAGAAACACTAGGACCTGAATGTTTTCTCAAATGATGACTTGCATCATAAGGTGTTTTAGCGGGAATACAATTATATTGGGTTAAACTTCTTAAGCACTTTTTCTACATAATGTGATTGGGTTAAAGTAATTCCTTCGGAATGTGTTACTATTTTAATCCCTAGAATAACATCAGCAACACCCAAATATTTCATTTCGAAGTGCTTTTTCAGAAACTGTTTAGTCTTATTAATCACATCTAAACTAGTTCCCATTATAAGCATATCATCCACATATAAGCAAATTATAACACCACTATCCCCCACAAATTTGCTATATATACATTTATCTGCTTCATTTATCACATAACCATTAGATGTCAAAGCTGTATCAAATTTCTCATGCCATTGCTTAGGGGCTTGTTTAAGGCCATAAAGAGATTTTTTAAGTCTACATACTTTATCATCAAGGCCTTCTACCACAAATCCCTCAGGTTGATCCATATAAATCTCTTCTTCTAAATCTCCATATAGAAAGGCAGTCTTGACATCCATTTCATGTATAATAAGATTATACAATGAAGCAATTGCAACTAACATCCTAATAGAGGTAATTCTTGTAACAGGTGAATATGTATCAAAGAAGTCAACTCCTTCTTTTTGTTTATAGCCTTTAGCTACAAGTCTTGCTTTAAATTTATCAATTGAACCATCAGGTTTCAATTTTTTCTTAAAAATCCATCGACACCCAATGGTTTTACATCCTCTAGGCAAGTCTACTAATTCCCAAGTGTTATTAGACATAATGGAATCATATTCACTATTTATAGCTTCCTTCCAAAATATAGAATCTTGTGAAGATATAGCTTCAACAAATGTAATAGGATCATCCTCTACTAAGTATGTAAGAAAATCAGGACCAAAAGAAGTAGTAGTCCTAGGTCTTTTGCTTCTCCTAACTTCAGCTTCTTCTAATTCAATAGGCTCTTCTCTAACACTAGGAGGGACACTAAGAGAGCTACTTGATCCTGCAGATTTTTCTTTAAAAGGGAATCTATTTTCAAAAAATTCTGCATCTCTAGTTTCAAAAATTGTGTTCTTTTCAATCAAAATATTTTTAGAGTCAATTACTAAAAATCTGTAGGCATTACTATGGAAAGCATAACCTATGAACACACAATCAACAGTTTTTGAACCAAGTTTAGTTCTCTTAGGTGCTGGAATAGATGCCTTAGCTAAACACCCCACACTTTAAGATATTTATATGAAGGTATTCTACCTTTCCACAATTCATAAGGGGATTTATCATTTTTCTTACTAGGAATTCTGTTAAGAACATAACATGCAGTAAGAAGTGCTTCCCCCCACATGTTAAAAGGTAATCCAGAAGAGTTTAGCATTGAAATGACCATATCCTTTAGAGTTCTATTTTTCCTTTCAGCTACACCATTAGATTGGGGAGAATATGGTGGAGTAGTCTCATGAATAATACCATTATCACCACAAAATTTATCAAGCCCACCTGAATATTCTCCTCCCCTATCAGATCTTAAAACCTTAATAGTTTTATCTAACTGATTTTCTACTTCAGTTTTATATGAAATAAATTTTGAATAACTTTCATCCTTACTCTTAAGAAGATAAATGTAACAATAACGGGAGTAATCGTCAATGAAAGTTTAAAAATATTTATTTCCACCACGAGTAACATATCCTTTTAAATCACATAAATCAGAATGTATTAAACTTAAAACTGAAGTAGTTCTATCAACATGTGGAAATTGTTTTCTAGCATACTTAGATTCAATACACGTTTCACATTTTGAATTTGGGAACTTATCAGTTTTAGGAATGTTTCCCAATCTCATTAATTTTTTTAATAGAGTTCATGTTCACGTGTCCAAGTCTAGCATGCCATAAATCATAAGAATCCAGCAAGTAAACAGAAGAAGTAGAAGCTTTATTGATCACAGAAACATTTAATTTAAATAAACCCTCATCTGAATACCCTTTCCCAACAAAAGTACCCCCCTTAGACATTACAACTTGACCACTCTCAAATACAATTTTAAATCCCTTTTTGACCAAAATAGATCTAGACACTAGATTTTTCCTTATATCGGTACATAAAGGACATCCTTCAAACTAAGGATATTTCCAGAAGTAAATCTAAGTGTCACAGTTTCTTTCCCCTCGATTTTGGAGGAGGAAGCATTCCCCATGAACAAACATTCTCCATCACTATTAGGAGTGAATGAAGAAAATGCACCTCTCGTGCAGCAAATGTGTTTGGTAGCTCCAGAATCTACCCACCAGTCTGTCATGTTGCTCACTAAATTAACTTCTGTCACCATAGCAGAAAAGTTCCCATCTTCCACTATATGTGCCTGATGCTTTACAGTTTTTCCTTTCCTATTTCGGCAATCCTTTGCAAAGTGACCTGGTTTACCACAAACAAAACAATCGCCAACAGTTTTATTTTTAAATTGAGGCTTAGACCGATTGTTCTTTCCTATGAATGGTTTCCCCTTGAATCTGCCTTTAAAATTCTGACTTTTGGTAAAATTCCCAACAGCTTTCTTACTATCAGAACCTCCTTCAATAAGATTGGCCTTTGTACCCAAGTCTGGTCTCTCCCTACGTTCTGCCATTCTATTGTCATCCTCAATCCTAATTCTGATAATCAAATCCTCTAATGACATTTCTTTTCTTTTATGCTTCAAACTGTTTTTATACTCTTTCCAAGAAGGTAATAGTTTTTCAATTATAGCAGACACTTGAAAACCTTCACATATTTTATAACCATCAGCAATAATTTCATGAATTATAATCTGTAATTCTTCAACTTGACTTACCACCGTTCTAATATCATCCATTTTAAACTCTAGAAATTTTCCCACAACAAATTTCTTAGTTCCAGCATCTTCAGTAGCATATTTCTTTTCTAACGACTTCCATAATTCTTTAGCAGATTTACACGACCAGTAAACATTATATAAATCCAATGTCAAGCAATTCAGAATATAATTTCTGCACATATAATCACTACGTTCCCAAATAGCTAAATCTGATATTTCATTATCCGTAGGCTCATCAGCAATTGCAAAAA